>CP139505.1:261206366-261806366 GCA_021014915.2 Artemisia tridentata subsp. tridentata
ATTCCAACTTTTATCAACAGAGACACCAATTCCTCCACGGTTACTCATCCACTTACTCCAATCAGTCCAGTCATCAACAATCTTTTGCCACTCAAAACCAGAAGGATTAAAAAGGAATGGAGCAAAAAGCCATGATCCCACCATAAACCACATTGATACTGTAATCAATACGTATGCGAGGGAACCTCTATATGACTGACCGAAAATTTCATATACAACGAGTAAGATTAGAAGCTCAATACCCTTGACAAAATGACTCCGAGAATAAAGTCTATAATTCTCAGCAAACTTAGCATGGAACACAACAAACCCACGACCTGTGCCTCTATATTGTGCACCCCCGTGAAGCAAAGTTCTTCCATAATAATGGGTTTTGGTTCCTAGTGAAAATGTAAAAAATACAGAAGCCAACTGTAATTGCATGAGGACAAAATCGGTAAATGCTTTATGAAACCCTCTTTCGAGACCTATTTCCATCATCATTGGCAGTGCCATAAGAAATCCAATTTGAACAAAAGATTGAGAAGCAAGAGCTACTTGAAGAGGTTTATCGTTCACAAGTCTCTTGTTTGAAGTCAACTCTCTTTCAAGTCCACTCAGAACGAGATAAAGACGTCCGTAAAGAAAGATGTATACAATAAGCACAGTGAGCTGCCATAAAATATAAATTTTTGTCAAAATTATTGTAACTATAAATACTTAGAATACACACCATTTTCAAATCTTACCAGTGTATTAAAATAGAATCCAACAGTGGTAAAATAGCAAGAGAGCATGCGAAAGAAATCGAAACGGTGTCCAAGCCTGTATATATCACGACTCATTGTTTGCTCCCCATTTCCATTGGCTATCTTTGCCTCAAACAACGAGATTTGGTTGAGACCGACATCTCTCCCCTTACCAACTTGTATGTATTCATGATGAGTAACATTACCTCCACGTAAGGTAGAATTGAAACCTGAGAATAATGGAAAATGTAAATAAAAGAGAGCCAAAGTAATAGTAAAATACATAATGGATAAGGAAAGAATCTTAAGAAACGACTCGCCTGCAAATATATCTTCACTCAGGTTGACAATTTTAGATGCCTTGCTCACACCCCCTCTGGTCAAGTGAAATAGTCTCTCAAACACATCTGGATGCCCGTAATGAAACCTTACTCTGAATGAGCAAGACATGAATTAGATAATGAGTGTGAAGAAATCTACAATATAAGTATGTAATTGTCAATATCATGCAGGCAGCTATATGATGTTGTCTACTATATGATGTTTCTTTTTATGTAGCCATGATCATAAAAACTGTTGCTATAAGATGTAAGACTATTGTTGGATCATATGTCTTAAAAATGCAAACGATGCAAAGAAAATACTCATATGATATACAGGGAAAAATCCATAGGAAACAAAATTATCATTTGAATATATGAAATTGAAATTTGTCATAGCAATTGTTATACTACACCAAAAGCATAAAGAAATATGATAAAATTCAAGGTGCGTCTAGCATGCAAAACTATGTAGTACCTTGTGAAAAATTGATCATAAATTCTAAACCAGCTATATTGAAAGAACTGAGATGGTGGAGTATAAGCTAAAACAGCAATTGAATTTTTAATCCACAAACTATTAATAAAGACTACCAAATTGCTTCAACATTTGACATGGGCTAAAAATGAATATCTTTAAGATGACAAGATCATAAAGCTTACTTTAACGGGTTAGCCAACAGTCTTTGTCCAATAGTCACAAAACTTGTCTCCTGATTTGACATGAACCATGCAAGAGAAGACACACTGAAAGCAGATATCATACAAAAAATGGTTAGATAATGAAGATTTGTAATGCAATTTTACATTAGAGCCTTATAAGGGATTTATCAAATACACAAACTAGCGTCCATTTGATACAATTGAACGAAAAGTATTCAGTGAAAACAAATTTTAGAATTATTTGGAGTCTCTCTTTAGTTTTGATGTTTGAATGAGCAATCTTTAATAAATGTACAAACTGAGAATCTGAACAAGTGATATATTTATAATCTTAAGCTCCCAACCTTTGCACTAGGACATAAAATAAAAATTATACATCACGCAAAGTTGCAAACCTCAAAGCATAATGGGAAATTGGTAACACAAATTCAGTTTAGTTATGGCTAACGTGTTGTTGTTACACGTAAACACTTTCCATTTTGGGTTGTTCGGAAAATAGTGGAAGTTTCAATCCTGATTTAGTTAATAAACGTAGTTATTAATTGTGTTTCATCAGTTTCTTTATTTTGTCTTTAACGTGTATTCTAGGCATCAATTTTGGTAAACTGTATGTCAAATTCATTTGTTTGTTTTTTTTTTTTTTTTTTTTTTTTTAATTAGCTTGTCTAGTGAGATCACATATATTCTATAATCTCATTAAAGATCTGTTTTGTGATAAATTATTAAAAAAAAAAAAAAAAAAAAAAAAAAGATTTAGAAGGTTCTATGCATTCTATATACACGTTAGGTGATGCTCAACAAATTTGACTTGTTAAAGATGAAACATAATCTGATTCAACTCTTTCTATAAACAAAAGATGGGGGAAAAAAAGTAGTTGAACCATTAACAGCCTGAATAAGAGTGAAACAAATGGCTCATGAATTACCTGCCAGTGAAAATATGCTCCCTAAGGCCAAGTATGGTTGGTTTCCGGACACCATGCGTGACAAGAAACTCTTGAAGCAAATTCCTCATTTTGAAAGCTTCTTCCATGTAGTTGTCCTGTTAACATGACAATAAGCAGGTTAAGAGACAGCAAGTATTGGAATACTAAAGGCAATAGAAAGGAGTACCTGATTCATATCTATTGTTTGCAGGCCCTCTCCACGTGTAAATATTATTGCATGGTTTTGGTTTTCCGGTTTTCCTTCCCCCAATATGGCAGGTCCAGGAAGTTTTATACGATAAATAACCTGAACAGACAAAAATGTGTATGTATTAACATCCTGATTGATTAATAAATTAAAAATAAAAATAAAAAAAAAAAATAAAAAAAAAAAAAAAAAAAAAAAAAAAAAAAAAACCTACCTCACTGGTTGTCCTACTTTGACTTTCGTTGTCAAACTTGTACCTTTTGACATGGTTATTTTATCTTCGTATGGCAAGAAATACCCATTTACATAAAAATGGGTTACTTCGGGTTATTTTATATATCTAATGTGTCAAATGGGTAAAATAAAAATTAGCTTTAAAAAAATGGATCAAATGGATTGGGTCGAAAGTCGTCCATAGTATGTATAAACCTGAACCCAATCATACTGACACGCTATATACTTCAAAAATAACTTTTTTGGACATAAAATGCTTTAGGTCAACCCAATCCGTACCAAAAAACATTACCCATTTTGATCCATTACCTAACCCGTCCATTTTGCCACCTTTAGGAAATTCAAACAACCAAATGAATCTTTATTATGCATTGATTGTGCCTCTAAAAAGTATCAGAACTTGTACCTGATCTTGGTTTTGAACAGGGTCAGAGGAATCACCAGACTTTGGCACAGCTTTCACAAGAACTGAATAATAAGAAACACGGTCAACAACTTTTTTCGTTTTTTCATCACTTGTTTCTTCCACTTCATCAATATAGGCAACACGAAGAGAAGGATACCTGCCCATCAATGTAAAAAATATACATTCGTAAATAAAATAACCACATATGGCAATTCCGACCCATTTACATATAAATGGGTCACACCTCAAACCAGTCAAACGGGTCAAATATGTAGAAATTCACCTAGTCTAAACCACATCTGCTAACCTTCTAAATATGCTCATATATTTTCAAATTAATTTTGCAATAATATTGTTTGTGTAATCGTAGCTATCACATTAGATATTTATACAAAAGTTAATAGGAACAGAATATTGTTTATGCCTCAACCCAACCTAACTTGGTCCCATACAATAATAACAGAGTTTCAAATAGAATAAAAAGAAAAGTCATACGTTGTCATGAGCCTGAGAATGTCATGGGCATGCACATCTGCTTGTCGTTTCTGGATACCATATTGTTGGCAAGATACCACATATGAGAACTTCATATCCACCACAGCTTGACATTGTGTCAGCAACGATCTTTCATTGCTTAAATGTTCGTCAGTATTAGATTCAGCAGCCTTGTAACCTTTCATCAACTCTGCAATAACGATAAAACTTGCACAGCATGATAATCTGATATATCCAAAAAAAAAAAAACTAAAGAAGAAAGCAATATTTTTACATACCCTCATCTGGTGCCATATCAAGAAAAGCCTGAAGTTCCAATGCTTGTCGATTATACATCATACCTCGTACTAATTCATGTTCAAAATATAAGGAATTACAAACAAAACACAATCACTTAATATAAGATTTTTTTTTTTAAAAAATAAATTCATACCAGTTTTAGTCAACGTTTGACCTCTATATGATGCCCAATGGCGAAGTTGATCTTCCATATCCGGAATACCTTTCAGGTCATCTTCAGTTTTGCAATTCATCCTTTCAAGAAAATTTTCCCATTCGTCTGTATATCAGATAGTTACTCAGTATCATAGCACCCGGATACAATGTCATAGAGGAGACAACTAAGAAAAAAACTTGCCTGGGAAAATTTTCTGCAGATAAAAGAGGATGGAAACCCCGTCTTCGTTTGGTTCTTCCAAAATATCCATGGGGAAAAGGACATCTTCGTTGAAGTAAGGAGTAAGAATCCTTGGGCGAAACAAGTAGCACACAAAATATCAGGAATCGAAATGAGTAGTTACCACTTATATGAAAAGGACACATGCAACCAGCATGTAGTGTGCCTCAAAATGCTTTTTCTATAAGTATTCTGTTAAAATATTTTAATAAATTCAAGAAATATATTTGGGTTCCAATCTCTTGTAGAGATCTTAGTCATGGTACAAAAGATCAATGGCATGTTGGAACGGTTTCACATGACAGAGATTTGTTAATGGCCCCTAGAGTGCACCAGTAATACATAAAAGTGATGAATAAGCTGCAAACTTACGAGAAAGATATCATGTTTCGAACTTTGGGTGCTTCGGGCATTTCCATAAATAGTGAGTTCGAGAAGAAAGAGATACGCCTTCTGGCTTCTATGTTTGATGGCACGTCCATAGCAGATTCCTTTTCAGTAAGCAAAAGATGAAGTCTTCTTATCTGCAGGCAATGATAAGCATGATTTACGTATGCAAATAATTCATAATTAAAAAATAAATAATAAATAAATAAATAAACTAGATTTTGTTTCTCAACTGGAAGTCTAATTCTTTACTAATAATGGCAGAATAATAAGATACAAGTTGGAAGTCAAAGAAAGAACTTACTTTCTCTTTCCAAGCATCTGTATCTTTTGTAATGGGAAAATTGATTTTTGTGAAGAACTTCTGATAGTGTTTATCTTGCGGACCATCATTATTTCCATTAAAACCACCATGGCTTGATTCCATCAAACTAAAGGCGGGAAGCAAAGATATTTCCATTAAAGGATATTACATAACTGAGAAGGTTGATAATGCTATTTTACAATACCTCGTAATTGACTCGTTTACTATTATGTCTCTTGTCACCACCTCGAGCATGTTAAGTAACACAATCACAATTTGGTCTTGGTCTTTTTTGTCATTTTTCATCTGTAAAAAAAACAAAGGCCGTGACTTAGGAGTCAACTATTTCTTCATTGATAACGCACAACGAAAAATAACATATCCCATTATGGAAGGGACGGACATTAAAAAATAGTCAAAAACAGACATCAACAATCTGCAGGGTAAAATTTTGCGATGTTTATGGGATGGGAGAGAAAAGAGTATAGTTACCAAAAATTCAATAAGATTAACAAATTGAAAAGTGAGGCTAGGAAGTTCACTCATATCCAACTCGGTTAAAACATTGCCCTCCTCTATGTGTTTGTCGACTGTGGCAAATATCTCATACAAAACACTGAAAGAGTCAACCACGTTGTTGGACAAGTTAGTCATATAAACAAATGAAAACTTCTAAGAAATGATGCTGAAGATGATTTACATACGCCTTCTCTCGCTCTCCAGACACCAGAAAATTCATAATATTTTTGCATGAAGCATAGCATTCGCGAACCGCATAGACCATATAACGGTCTGAATTCAGCCTCTTTTGCAGTTCGGAGTCCCTTCCAGTACTATTTTTTGCCATATCCAATGCAATAGGAAGCTACATAATGATCATTACAAAGGTCAATATGTATTACCCCTGAGGTGGCAATTATGAAGAATTGATGGAAAAATGGGACGATTCATGCTAACTTTTATCTCCTATGGGTCAACTGAAAAAATTAGCTTAACAGAAACAGGTCAAATGAGTCAAAGTCACCCATAGCATACTTCTAATGCATAAAACCTGGTAAATAACTCTACAACAAATATTAATATTATCATTGAAATTATACTTGAAACACAAATGAGTTACAGAAAATATTAATAGTATTGGAGAATAAGTGTGTGGGCTCAACCTGAAGAAATAGACCCATGCCAAAAAAAAAATAGCCTCTTTGACCTGTTTCCTATCCCGCCCATTTTTCCACCTCTAATATTCCTTAAATATTTATGAACGAAAATCATTCCCAATGAAATAAACCTTGCTAGCGAGTAAAAAAGGAGGCCACTGAATGAGATCCAAATCACGATCTGCCCCGTATGGCATGAGTAATAGGGCCAATTCCCTAATAAACAATTACAAAACCCATGAAGGAATCAGTATATACTTAAAAAATATATATATATATATTCAATATACTAAATCATCTTCGTAGCACCTATTATTTATCACATCCTCCTCCCTGAAACTTGTGATTATTTTATTCCACATCTGAGCAAACCTTGCTGCATCCTCTTTTTGAGATGTGACCTGAGATAGATACCCAAATATTAGAAAACAAGGCACAAGGTCGTAATGTGTGGTTACTAGTTACTATAATAATAATGTTTAACCTTGGTGAATCGACGTGATAGAGTAGCTTTGAGTCCCTTTTTGGTTTTCTCATTTTTTTCTCGTGGGATTAAGCATTCATTAAAAGCAATTGGTAGTTGCTCAAACCGGCTCCTCAACATTCCAAGAGTTCTTATCTGAAAAAGAATATACTTGAGAAAAGAAACAAGCATAATAACAAGCTTTGACAATAAAGTGGCGAGGAGCAACCTCTCCAAGACGTCTAAATGCGCCGTAAAAACCACCGAATATTGTGGAAAATATGGCATACCAAATTTGAGTATCCATGAAATACACCTGTGGAAGATAAAGAAAAAGTTATGTAAGGTTCGTAGACAGTAGAGGTGGCTATATGGGTGTGTCGAGGAGGTTGGTAACGCGTCAACAAGTTTGGGTCAATATGTGTAGTTTTAATATGGGTCAAAACAGGTCAGATTGGGTTGACCAGCAAACACTATTGTCTATAATATTCTAAATTCTATAAACAAGTAATATGCTTTAAGTGATACAAAAAACTGTTTTATAGCAATCATAATCTAATTTTGGTCAATATAAAATAATGGAAGGTTTATTCATTTTAAACACACTTTGGGTGAGTTTCAACCCATTTGGCCCGTTGACCCGTTCAACCGATGTGACTGAAGTTCATATTATTTAGGTTTTCAAACTCTACCCATTTGACCTGTTGGAGATCAAATATAAACAGATCGACAATTTATCATCTTCTTCTAGTTTGTAGTGTTGAAGAAATGATTTCTGAGATAAAAAGGACATACAAGAATAATAGGAGCCCAGAGTGCAATCACAACTCCCATATTGTTGTTGGCTGGAAAGAGGAAAGTATAATGTGTGAATCAATAAGTTCGTGATGTAATCTATGTACTTTAGGGCTTCCAAAACTTAAGTACCTTGGGGGAAAAACTCATGCCATTGGTAACGGTTTATGTGAACACGCATTATTGCTTTTGTTGGACCAACTAGTGGCTTTATCTGCAATTCATGTTCCAAATAATTGGAAATAATGAATATATAATATGTCAAACTTTTGAACTTGCGTAGATAATCTTTAGAAGCAAAAGATGAGGAAAAGGATAAACACCTCTAAGTAGAAACTGAAAGCTAACTTTGCTACTATGAGGGCAACCCAAAAGAACGTGTACCTAGAAAACAACAAATAAGATTACACATAAAGCAGCGGACCACTAATTAAACCAATATATACATGTGGTAAGGAAAGATTACTTGATTAGAGAAAGAGGATCCTCGTGCATTCCCCTCCCGACATAGAGTGGAAGCTGCAATTTTTTATGAAATATCAAAAATAAATTCTCGACGGCCCTTGAATAAGCGTAAGACCTAAAATATAAGAATGGGGCTAATTGAACTAAAATGTAGCTAACTTTTGTCTGATTTTAGTTTTGGATAACCAGCTTATATTAGGCTAGAGAAAAACGTCAGAGTATTAATATTCTTTCGATTGTCAAAACGTCACATCTCAAAAAAATATGATAGTCAAAAGTCACAGACATGCAGCTTCTGTATCATGACCATAATTAGAAATTTCTAAAAGTATGTTATCATAAATTAGACCTACCTGAGACCACCACATGATGAGCCTCACAATTCTGTAATCTGATCTTTCTAGAGGCCGACGGACAAAGGGTAGGAGGAATAATAATGAAGAAATTATATTCGGAGACAAATATATAACAATTGCCAAGATGAACAAAGAAGGGGAACTTGATCCACTGCCAAACCAGTTCTTCATGGTGTTTCCAAATCCAGAAGGATTATCCAAACTAAACGAATATGTCACTGGTAATATTATAACCCAAGCTGCTGCTGAGAGAGTCTTCAAAACGTATCTCAGCTTGACATGAAATGACATGCTGAACCTTGCTTTCCACATCATCACAAAATCAATGACAGCTGAAAATTGAGACATAATAATCACATTAACGTTATAATGCGCAAAATTTTATTGCAACATTGATAGTCAACTATCTTATTAAGACAATACGAACAATCTATTTTGACCCATTTGCAAAATTTTCTAACTTTGACTTGCAAAAGTCAAATTTAATACAGGAAAAAGAACTCAAAGCACTTGGTCAGCTCACTCTGACTGAACTTGTCTAGCCAGACATGTACCTTGAGTTATATGAGATTTATGAATTATAACATGCCAGATGATTTCAAAGCAAGAATTAATCCATGCAATAAGTTCATGTTTAAATCAAGGTTAGTTCAAAAATAGTCAACTGCTATATTAAACAAGTGTAAACCAGCTTGCCAAGAATGAAAAAAGACGAATACCTGTAAACATAAAATGAAGAAGCTCCACATCCTATCAAAACTCCTAAATATATGCCAGTATGAGTCTATCTCGACAAAATTAATCTTTCCTACCCAACGACCCCTGGTAACCGGTTTTTCCACCTGAAAGTAAAAGAAAAACATTATAATATGAAAGGCGATAAAGAAAATAAGGGAACAGAAATGAAGCTTTGCCAAACTCATTTTGTCAATTAATTATGATAACAATTACAAATATTTTAACCAATAAAAATTACGTTTAGTTATATACAGTTATTTATTTATTTTCATAGAGCAGTGTTACTGTAATCAAACTCACCTCTATATTAACATGCAGACAAAGTAGACCAGTTGTATACAAGAAATGGGAATAACACTCACATCATTATCTTTAAAATGTCGAGGCGGCGGCACATGAAAGAAATCGGCATCCATACGCATTGGCCATCCTATACGGAAACAGTCAACTGACCTACAATGTTTTACCACGTGATTAACATATTTAATGGACATTACCATCAAACTGCAGGTGTGAAGATCGGTGAGGCAGGGGATTGGGTTAACTTGAAACTTTTTTTTTTTTTAATTAATGTGTTTGATATGATATTAAATATAAAATACTATTAATAAAACAAGTTTGGAATAAAATGAATCAGGTGGTTGTATGGATTAACAACACACGTCGGCAGTTTTTAACTCATTTGACCTCTTCCCTTTATAGATAAACTTCTTCATTTGACCCATTGAAAATTAAAATCAATAGACATGGGTCGGAACTTGCACGTCTAAATCAAATGAAATGTGTGAGATGAAGACGAGTACGATACCAAAAATACTCATTCAGATCATCATAATTTCTCCATTGAGAATGTTTAGTCTTTCCTCCTTTGCTTTTGCGAGCTTCCTGTAAATGTAAACAATTGAATTATAGATTGTACTTTATGAAACAAGTTAAAATATTCACATAGCATTTACTAGACCTTCTCAATTGTATTGTAGATAGGAGTCACGACTTTTCTCAAAAATGCTTCCTTCTCACCCCCATAAGCAGGCTTTACATTCTCACCAGTCACAGAACTTACACTTCCAGCCAACATGCCATAAAGCTCAAATGCCATCTGGGTATCAAGGAATCAACAAAATAACTTAACATACACACTTAATACAACATAATAGGTTTGATATATGCAATAGAAATGATAAGATATAGTTTTGCTAAAAAAAAAAAGAAAAAAGAAATGATACGAAACTATTGTTTAGTTTGTTTTAGAGGTAGCAATAGGTCGATTTTTAGTTGTGTTTACCTCAAACAAGTCGAATGCATGAAATTAAGAAAGTTAGCTAAAATAGATATGTGTCAAATAGGTCCAACCGTGCAATGTGTAAAATTGGTTGAAAATCTCATAAAACCTCTTTTTTATGTATACAACCTTATAAATCTTTTTGATAAAGTTTTAGACATTGTAATGATATATCATTATTATTACTATTATTATTATAGGTAATGCATTAAAATGCAAACAACGACAGAAAAATGTTTTTGGGTCAAGCCAATCTGACCAACCCATTTTTACCCATACTAAAAATGACCCATTTTAACCCGAACCCGTTTTCACATGCTACCCAACCCACCTATCTTGTCATCTCTAGTATGTTTCATTGCAGTTGTCACTTATATTTTGTGAGTCATGTTTTCATGATGTTAAGAAACAAAAATCCAGGAACTAAAGACAGGTATCATTAAGGAATAACGCCTAATTGATGTGCATATTTATTTACTTTTTTTCTCTAAGTAATGTAGATAACACAAATATGTCCCTTGGTGAACACTAGACATAAATGATAACAAAATAACATGCATACATGGTGATAGATGTAGCAAAGGCATTCTGGCATAAATCTCAAGTTTGCAGCTTCACCCCATATGAGAAGATATAAACCCATGTATAACAGTTTTCTTTGTTGCACTTCTTTTTGAATATTTGGGAACCTGTCAATGCCAGATGTCAGGCTCAAAAAATGCCTTAACGCTTTATAACCAGGAAAATTTTCAAGAAAACTAACTTACCAAAGACTATGTTTGCGGCCCAGATATTCACACCACTTTTGGTAATTTTTAAAAAGTTTATACATAACTTCATCAACAGCCTTATCATCCAACTACAAAAAACAATGTCATCAGCAACGAATATGGGCACATATAAACTATTTCATGTCACACTATGACGCACAATACCTTAGGTTGTTGACCAAGCTTTGGGAATTGTCGAATATGAATATTTGCCAATAACAAGATTAAGTGCTCCCTTTGATTTGAGACACTATCTTTCTGCAATATAAAAGTCACGCCCAAATTTATCACCACAATATCATATTCTACTAGAGGTAGCAATCTCAAACACTTATTTATAGTTGATTTCATATAGGTCGAGTTTTATCTCAAATGGGTCAAATTGAAACTTTAATTTAAAATGGGAACAAGTCGAATGGGCTGAAACTTGAAAGTTGTCGAAAGTCTATTTCTATCCATACAACCTTTTGAATCATCTTATTCAACAAATTACTTGTTAATAAAAAAATTGATTGGACATAAAAGTGTTTGTGGGTCAACTCAACCCACCCAGCCCACTTCAACTCACACTCAAAATTGACCCGTTTCAACCCAGACCCATATTGACCCATCACTTATCCGACCTGCTCATTTTGCCACATCTATGAATCACGAAGAAGCAAACCTGAAAACCAAACATAGCTTGTAGCCAATCCAAAATGTCTTCATCTTCTTTCTTTATGTGGTCTTTTGGCCATGGCAGACCTCTAGTGTTGCGGAGAGCAGACACAGAAGCTTGTATCTAGAAATTGACAGTCAAAAAGTTAGCGTACCATGAAAAATGATGAACTTTTATACAATGGTTTCTTTCACATACCTCTGGATATCTCATAATTGCTTGATTTTTACTGTCAGGATCAAGTGGAAGTATATTATAAGGAGCATACATTTCAGTCTTCGCCTCAACACCTTTGTGTGCTTCCAAAATCTATGCAAATAACCCACAAAAAGTATCATATGCACATATAAGTAAGAATTAAATTTAATCCAGAAACGAAGAGAAAAATCCAACACTTACCTCTTCGGCCACGTCAACAGATTCTGTGAGATTAACAGCCTTTAAAACTTCAAACAGAACAGCAGCAGTTTGATACGCTTTTGTAAGACGTGTACTGATATAAGAAGCAAATTTATGCAATCAGAAAAAGAAAAAGAAATGCAAATAATAGACAAAAACAGAGGTGGGAATTTTTAGTTATAAATGGGTGGTTGATTCAGCTTAGGTTTACTATCTCACGGATCAAAAGTGTATATTTAATGCATAAAACCCTCTAATATTTTTTACCATTTTTTTAACATTTATTGAAATTTTAGAATTTTAGTGATCATATTTGACACACTTTTTTGTGATAAATATATAAAATAAAAACGTTTTATAAGAATATCGACAAAAAGTGTCTGCGGTCAATCAAGGACGATCCAACCTATACCAAAAAGTTACTTATTTTGATCCGCCCATTTTGCCACCAAACAAAAACCCATAGAGGAAAGATGATTACCGGTCGGCTTTATCAGCATTTTGCAAGGCTTGAATGTACTTCCCATAATAATGTCGATAAAAGCTCTGCATTTCACGAGCATCACTCTTTGTTCGTCCTGCTAATGTTGTTGTGTCTTCCTACAATGTTGAAGTTCATAATCATATTAAAAGATGTCTAACATGAAACTATATAGGATAAGAGATCTAAATATAGTTTGACACTCTTGGAGTGCACAATTAAATAACTTTTGAAAGCATCCATGAAATGTTATCGTAAAATTACTTGTACAAAATAAAAGTATGAGGACTGATAATTGATGAGTGACAGAACATAGTAGAACACATACCCTTTCTAAACGTTGAAGTAGCGCAGTTTTGAACTGACGAACACCACGACCACTTGAAGTTGGATCTAGTCTGTGAGCTTTCTCAAAGGCATAAAACCGACCTGATTATGCATACAACAAGATTTCTGCATGCTTAGTATATGCCCACAAAATAACTACACATGTGTAATTTGTGTCTTATCTATTTGTTTATACTCCACTGTATAAGAATAAAACAGCTAAAATGAAACACAGAATGAACGTGTCCCAAATTATAGCATGGAAAGATGGTCAAAATAAATTCTCCTTATTTGTGTTTAGCATGAAATACTGCACATACAAATGCACCTAACTTATGTTGTAACTGTGCCACATTTTTTGTGTTAATTGTAGAACTGAGCTAAAATGTTGCTCGTCTTCAGCATCGTCGGATCCTATCCCAGACTTCAACTTACAAGAAGAAACCGCTGAAACTATTGCAAATTTAACTATCAAACAAAGAGTCCCCCTTTCTTATAAAACGTAAAACTATCTTGTTAAGCAGGGTTATGCGTAAAAGGCCTTAAGTTCCATCCAGAATATCCATTCCTCAACGTCTTCCATAACATTGACCAAGATATAATCAACAACATCCATGGAAGGCTAAACATCTTGGTATTGCTACTGGGATTGAGGTTTGCCCATGTCTGTATCTTTACATGCTTTTTCAATGTGTATGAAACACAGATATCCATTTAGTTTTAATTTATAATCCTTTAACTTCTATTCATTGTTCTGCTTGACCTTATAAAATATAAACATGGTTTATCTTCAGATGTGTTAACAGATCTGACTGTTCGTGTCAAACTCACATAGTTTACAGGTTAAGACGTGTAAGGTTCAACACAGTGATCATAACGCATACCTAGGACTGAGTGAGTTAACTGGTACGAGTTTTCCGAGCACAGTTTTTGTTGCATATATAATTTTTATCAAGAAGTTAACATCCTTTTTTTATCCAAAAGACAAAACTGTAAGTGATTGCATTCATCGCCCACTCATAAAAACATATTCTTTACTTCTTAATAAAATTTTCTTCTTTTAAGTTCAAATCTCAAACCAATCAAAAGAAACTTTTTTATTACCAGTTAGAAAACCAAAGCTATAACCACATGTTCCCTAAGGAGATAATCCCACTCATCCTATACTTTAAAGTCAATTGGGGACAATCTAATTAAAAAAAAACACATTAAACCATAAAAAAGACAAGATTCTAAAAACCATCAATTCGTAAAACCAAAATCAAACCAACAGCTAGTCAATACGTGCAGAAAAGAAGACTTACATAGATAAGCAACCGTCAGGTTACTTGGTTCAACTTCATTAGCAACACGAAGAATAGGGGCAATTTCAACAAGAGACGAAGGCACCACTTCACTATCCATCATCGCCTCTCCACCCAAATTACCAGCAGTTTGAGTCCGCAGGAGCCGCCTGCTAGGCGGCTGCTCATCAGACCCTCGGCGATTATAAGCCATTCTTTCTTCAAAATTCTACTCAACAAAACCTCCACCTCACTCTAAATCATCTACAACTACAAACAATCAACAATTCAAGAAAATCAAATTCCTTTAATTATCTCACTATTTCAGAAAACAATAAACTAATCATAAGATACCCAATTCATAAAACATCATAAAGATTATAAAAAACACCAAAATTCAATCTGGGTTCTAATAACTTTATATGAAACAGAATTCAAATAGTAGAAATCATCAAAATTTACATAAGATACCAAAAAAGCTTCAATTTTTAGCTACTTCAAGAAAGTAATAAAGTAATCATAAGATACCCAATTCACAAAACATCACAAAGATTGTGAATATCCCAAAATTTAAATAGTACATAAGGGTTATGTTTAAGAACTTACCAAGTTTTCATCTCTTTACTGTTTCATTTATTACAATAAATTCCCCAAAAAGCTTCAGTTTTTAGCTACTCCCATATAATAATAAACTAATCATTAAAAAACATCATAAAGATTATTAAAAAAACACCATAATTCAATCTTGGGTTACATCACATATATCCAAACTCAAAAAGTTATAACCCTTAACAGTCATTAAAATAAAAGATAAAAGATAGAACTAATAAGAATGAACTTACCAAGTAACCAATATGTAATTTCATAAAACTTTACTACATATGAAACTAAGTTCTTATCACTTTAGTGTGTGTGTGTGTGTGTGTGTGTGTTTGTATGGTTATGGAGACATACGTTAGGTGAAGATGCAAACATTAAGAAAGAGACGTGAGAAGGGTACTTTACCATATTGAGTTCATTCAATGTAACAGTAACTGAAAGACCAATCACGAAGTGTTTTATTTTGTACTTTGTAGTAAAAGGGTTTTTTGGTAAAGAAAGTGTGATGATTTTTTTTATTTTTATTTTTTTGGAAAAGGATTGGGTGATATAAATGGATGGGAAAGTGATTCGGGCTTCGTAGATAAAGACTAAAAAGTAGACTAAAATAGTGGAGCCGTGGATGAGCCTATCCAGCTCTTCTTTGTTTGTAAATAGTGGCTCATTTCCACATTTGCAAAATACGTCTTGCCATTAATTTTCTGCATTCTTTTGTCATGTTTATATATCTCATTCTTTGAACAGCACACTTGTTTATATTCATTTCAAGTGATCCGAGAACTAACCGTTTTAGGTGCAAGAGAAGAACACAATAAATCGTGAAAATTAAAGTGTTGTAGTTTAGTTCATGCATCCCACAATTGTAAGTAGATGTGAGAGCTAAAAATATTATTTATTCATAGTTGTAGAATCGCTTTTTGTTGGAATCTTTTTCTCTTTTAAGGAATTGGTTAGTTGTCCAGTAACAAGTAACAATAGAAAATTTGATTCGATAAACGAAAAAGAATGAAATAATTGGAATCACTAATGCATGCATTGTTGTATTAGATCGAAATATGAAGGTTCTTTCTTGACCTAACTACAAAAATGTGCATTTATATATAAAAAATAGAACTTCTAATGCAAAAGAGAATATAAAGCACTCCTAATTTAGTTGAGAAATGAAAAGGAATTGTTTTATAGATCGTTCTGCAACGCATTCTTTATTTAAATTGAAATAATTTTTAAATAAAAATATCTTCATTTCGAAATTTCATTAGATTCTAGTGGAGAAATGTATTCTATAACAGTAAAACAATTATTTCAGATTCATTGGAATATATATATAAATAAATAAATAAATAAATATATATAATATATATATATATATATATATATATATATATATATATATATATATATATATATATATATATATATATATATATATATATATATATATATATATATATAGGATCGAGTACTTCGAGCTTGATTGAGCTTGGTTTAAACGAGAACCTCTGTATGCTATACAAGCGTTTATGCGGAAACTAAACAGCAAGTATAATAAAGAAGAAAATTCTAAACGACAATGATCCTCTATGGATCAAACTATGAACTAAGAATTGTTTATTGAATATTGAAAACGTTAAAGGCGTACATAAACTCATAGACGGGTTTATCTTTTATACTAACAAGATGACCTAACCCTAACCCGTTCTACAAGAAAACGTGTGAAGAGATAAACGAGATCTCTACTAAAAATAAATCTTAACAAACATTCTAAATATACGGATAACAAACAATACTATCCGCAGTAACAAACACCATCGGCAGAAACAAGATAACACTGTCGGCAGGAACCAACCGCAGCAGCAATGCAACACTATCGGCAGGAACCATTCTTCACTATCGGCAGCAACAATAATATCTTATTTCCCAGAGATCCTAACAATCCTCCCCTAATCTTGAGGTTGACTAGGTTAACCTGCAAGATTCCAATGTGATAAAGCTTTGAACTTCTCAGGCTTGAGGACTGCGACTTAGCAGCAGCAAAAAGTAGTAACCAGCAGCAACATCCATAACTTGCAAGATTCCAACCTCTATAGCATCCAGCAGCAACTTCAATAGTTCAGCAGGAATAGGAAATCTTCTTCAAAACATGTATACTGATCACCATGACATTCACTTGAACTTGGCTGCTACTAATGACAATATGTACATCAAATCACTTAAGTTTCATACTATTCTCATCACATCCAGGTGTGTTAACTCCTGTGAGAGGTGAATCATTGAAAATTAATGGATTTGATGTCTCTTTACCAATAGCCATCACTACTGGAGTAGCCAATGTTTAGGTTTGTTAGACCATGGTACATTGATAACCATCTGATTTATTAGCAAATCAGCAACTATAAACGGATTTGACTTGTCTTTACCTGTAGCCGTTTGCTCAGGACTAGCCAATTCTTTGATTTCAACTGAACCTTGGTGAATTGAATACCAAATATGGATACCAAATGTCTTTACCACAAACCATACTTTTGTGGACTAGCCAATCCTTTGGATCCAATAAGGGTTACATCCATGGTGAATTGAGAACCATTTTCAACTCTCAAGAATGAACCATGGGTGAGTTGAAGTACCCTATAGCTTTGAGCAAGCTATTACAGCTATCAACGGATTTGATTATCACACCAGAGCCGTACCCTCATGGTGAGCCAACTCTTTCTTGTCTGCAAGACATGGTGAGTTGAGCACCATTTATTGTGAAGGTGTAAACACCAACACTGTACCTGCATGGTGTTGCTCAAAACCATCTTATTAGCACACAAATTATACAAGATTTTTTATTTTTATTTATTTTTTTTATTTTTTTTTATATATTTTTTTGAACTAAGTGAAACAAATCAGAAACACACTAAAAGAAAAGAAAGAAAATAAGAAAAGAAACCAAAAGAAAGAAAGAAAAATGTACAACAACAACAAGAACAATCCTCCCCTTAAGCTTCATCCTCCCCTTAATCTGCAATCCTCCCCTTAAGCTCAGTATCTAGGGATTTACCATCCCAATATGGACCACCAAATGTTTAAACCTTGGTCCATCAAAAGCATTGGTCAGCAGATCAGCAACATTATCATCTGTGTGAATCTTAACCACCTGAATAAGATGCTTCTCATAAGCATCTCTTATGAAATGGTGTCGAATCTCAATATGCTTTGTCCTTTGATGATAAACAGGATTCTTAACAATACACATAGTACTTTGATTATCAATAAAAATCTTAGTGTTCATATAGTTGAACCCATAATCCAACAGCTGATTTTGCATCCAAAGTACCTGTCCACAGCAACTAGCAGCAGCAACATACTCTGCCTCAGTAGAAGATGTAGCCACTATAGTCTGCTTCTTGCACTGCCAAGAAACCAACCTCCTACCCAGAAACTGACAACCTCCTGTAGTAGACTTCCTATCAAAGTTAGCCCCAGCATAATCACTGTCACTATAGGCTTCCAACACAAAAGGAGAGTCTTTGGGATACCAAAGTCCCATCTTTGGCTGTCCTCTCAAATACTTGAAGATTCTCTTCACTGCATTTAGGTTAGAAGTCAATGGTGTAACCTGATGTCTAGCACATGCACCAACAGCAAACATGATATCAGGTCTTGAAGCTGTCAAATACATGAGTGATCCAATCATGGACCTATAAAGATGAACATTAACAGCAGCATCAGGTTCATTATTGGACTTAGGCTTTGGACGTTCAAAAGGAGTTGTAGCAATCTTCACATTTTCCATATCAAACTTCTTAAGCATGTCATAAACATACTTCTCCTGGCAAATAAATATCCCATCTGGTTTCTGCTTAACCTGAAGACCCAAGAAGAAAGTCATTTCACCCATAGCACTCATCTCAAATTCACTCTTCATCAATTCTTCAAACTCCCTGCACCAGGCTTCATTAGTGGAACCAAAGATAATATCATCTACATAAACTTGTACCAGAATGATATCTTTGAAGTTCTTTCTGATAAAAAGAGTTTTATCAATAGCCCCTCTTCTGTAACCATGTTTTAGCAAAAAGGCTGATAACCTTGCATACCAAGCCCTTGGTGCTTGATGAAGACCATAAAGTGCTTTAACCACTTTGTAAACCAAATTAGGATTCTGAGGGTCCACAAATCCCTGTGGTTGAGTAACATAAACTTCTTCCTCAATCCTGCCATACAAAAATGCACTCTTCACATCCATCTGATATACTACAAACCCCATAAAGGAAGCAAAAGCCAAAAACAATCGGATAGCTTCAACTCTTGCCACTGGTGCAAACAATCTCATCATAATCAATCCCCTCTTCTTGTCTATGACCTTGAGCTACTAATCTAGCCTTATTTCGAACCACAATTCCCCTAGCATCCCTTTTATTCTTTATAATCCATTTAGTCCCAATAGCATGCTTTCCTGCAGGTAAAGGTACCAACATCCATACTTTCTGATTCTGGAACTGCTGCATCTCCTCTTGCATAGCCTCAACCCAATCATCATTAGTAAGAGCTTGAGCTATGCTAGTTGGTTCAACTTGAGATAAGAAACAAGCATACAGACAATGTAAATAATCAGTATGATTGCTCCTCAACTGATCCTGTATATAACTGAGAAAAGCAGATTCTCCAAACTTGGGTTGATGAAGTTTACTTCTTGTCTGAACAGGGGAATTAATATCTCCAAGAATCAAAGACTGAGGATGAACAGTATTGATCCTCTTGGTAGCAATGGGATTGACTTCAATGGAGGATGCCTGATTAGTAATTGAGGGGTTGAAGTCATCATCATATGAGGAAGAAGTGAAAATGCCAGTTCTGGACTGATGATGAGGATCATTCAACTTATCTCTTGAAGAGACTGAATTTCCAAGATCAGAAGGAATTGGAAATCTTTCAGGGGAGTTAACAACACCTAGAGTGTCAACAGATGGAGAAGACACAGGAGCATCAGCAGAAACTCTAGAAGGTTCGGCAGGAACAGATCCACTTTCAGCAGGAATGGGATCAGCAGGAACATGAATACCACCAGTTGAATTCAGTTGTCTTCTAACTTCAGCTTCAGCCTTTCTCAGAATCTCCTCTGTCTCTTTAGAATACCCAGAATCAAACATCTCAGCAGCTCTTTTGGCATTAAACTCTTGTCTTTGAAGCCTAGCAAGATCTTCTGCATAACTAGAATCACCTCCAGCCATATCAAAAGAATCTTTGAGCTTTGAACCTGAAATGTTGTTAGAGGGAAAAGAAGGAACAACTATAGGTCGTTCATCACTCTCTACATCAGAATCATCATCCGAGGTACCTGCATTGTTAGTTTGAGAAACATTTGTACCAGCAGATAGAGTTGATTTGAATCTATTATAACCTAAGGTGTCAGATAGATAATCCAGATCAAAGTACCACTCTGGACCAGCACCCTGCAAATTAGGTTTATCTTCAAGATATCTTAAGTTGAGAGTCTCTTCTATTCTCTTAGAGGACAGGTTATAAACCCTATAGGCTTTACCATGAGCAGAATATCCAACAATAAACCCTTCATCAGCCTTCCCATCAAACTTGCCTAGGTAATCACTAGTATTCAAAATAGTGACATGACATCCAAAAGGCTTAAGGTAACTAATGTTTGGAACCTTCCCAGACAAAAGTTCATAAGGTGTTTTATTATGAGGACTAGTAATAGATACCCTATTCAACACATAACAAGCAGTGCAAACTGCTTCAGTCCAAAACATAGTGGGCATCTTAGATTCAGCTAACATAGTCCTAGCTGCTTCTATCAGGGTCCTATTTTTCCTTTCTGCAACCCCATTTTGTTATGGAGTTCTAGCATTACTATAGTCCCTTTTTATCCCCTTAGACCCACAGAGTTCAATAAGATTAGAGTTCTTAAACTCTGTGCCATTATCACACCTTATAGACTTAACCTTTTTACTTAGCTGATTTTCTATTAAGGCAATAAAATCCCTAAGAACTGGATAAGTTTCATCTTTAGTACCCAAAAAGAAAGTCCATGAAAACCTGCTAAAATATCTGTAATCACCAGGCAGTAGTTCTTATGGTCAATACTTCTGATAGAAGTAGGACCAAAAAGATCCATATGAAGAAGCTGCAAAGGCTCAGAGATGTTGCTCACAGCAGTTATGGCCTTGTATGATGCTTTGTGCTGCTTTCCTTTGTTGCAGGCAACACAATCGTGCTCATTAGAGAAGATCTTCATAGGAAGCCCTTTAACCAACCCATTCTTAGCCAACTTGTTAATGGTCTTGAAATTCACATGGGCCATTCTTCTGTGCCATTTATTAGATTCATCCACAGAAGCTTTTGCAACCAGACAAGCAAGTGATCCCTCAGGCTGAACATCACTAAGATTGAAGCTATAAAGATTGAAAGTCCTAGGAACTTTAAGTTCAACCTGACTTTCATCAGGCAGCTTGAAGTCTTTGGACAACACAAAGCAATCATTCTCAGTGAAGAGAACACTGTTCTTCTTGTCACAGATTTGGGAGACAGAGAACAAATTGAAGTCTTGAAGTTCCTTCACATAAAGTACATCTTCAAAGTCCAGCTTAGCAGTCTTGATAGTTCCCTTCCCAGAAATTATTCCATCTCCTCCTCCAAATGTCACAGTACCTTCATTCAAAGGTACAAAGTCATGCAATCTTTCCAAATTCCCTGTCATACTCCTGGAACACCCACTGTCAACAATTCCAACATCTTTGCTTCTAAAAGGAAAATCCTGAGATGGATGACCCATCATTCCAAACTGACCAGCCACTTGTTTCTTCTCACCATATCCAACTATCATCCCAAAGACCTTATCTGCTCCACTTGCAATCGTCTTCTCATGATGCTCCCAGTCCACCATTGCATCCACAGATACCAATGCCTTGGGGTCCTCAGAGTCCAGCTCTTGAATTTTGAAAGCAGAATATCGTACTTTATCATCTACCTTCTTATCTGTACATTCCCTAGCAAAATGTCCTGTTTGAGAACATTTATAGCACCTCACCTTCCTTCTGTCAAACCTGGCAGGTTCCTGTCCATCAAAGTTGACCCTTCTTCCTGCCTTCTTTTCAAACCTATCCAATTTCAACGATATCATAGCTACTTGCCATCTTAGGTCCATCTCTTCTAGATCCAATTCATCAACCTGATTGAAATCTTCATACACAATCTTCTGCTGTGGTGTACTCTCAGCAACAAATGAATGAAGCACATCCACTACAAGATTATCAGATCTAGTCTGAGCTTTTGGTGTGACAGGTGAGTAGGAGATTGATGATATTGATGGTGTTGGACTGTTTCCATATGATGTTTTGTTAGGACCAGAGTTACTAACAAAAGCAGTATGGGCTGGATTATGAGGTGTATAGGTGGAATACCCTTTGATATCAATTTCAAGGGTTTTCAGCTTGTTGTACAGATCATCAAAGCTCATATAATCCAGTCCTCCTTTGGCCTTGAGTGTAATGGAAACCTAAGACCATGATGGTGGCAAAGCCCTCAGAAACTTAGTGTTGCAGTCTTCATCATCCGGCCTAGCTTTCAACTGGTTGAGTTGGCTTTAGGATCTTGTGGAATCTGTCATACCCTTTGTGAATCCCCTCAGCCTCAGAGATCTTGAATTCCTGAAATTCTTGCTTGAGCATAGACCTTCTCATCTTTCTGGATTCATCATTCCCTCCAAATCTGGCTTTTACAGCATGCCAGATCTTTCTAGCATCATCCAAGTGATGAAAATCACTCATATGATCTTCTGGAATAGCTTGAAGTAGAAGGGTTCTTGCCTTGGTTTCCCTTTGAACAACAAGGTGTTCTTCTGCAGTAACAGGTGGCTCTATATAGATATTGCCATCATTATCCCTTCCAGTATTCTTCTTACTATTTCCCTTAAGAATCACATTCCACAGATTGTAATCAGTATTTGTGATCCAATATTCCATTCTCATAGCCCAGACTTCATACTCATCTTTCTTCAGATATGGGAATTTAGCATTGTTGGTGGACATGGTGGTGAGAATTTGTGTTTGGACTTGTGAGGTTTCAGGTTTGGGTTGTTGTTCTTCAGGGTTAATGGCATTGTTTTGTGGGATTTCGTCTTCCATTGAAAGAGGGTTGTGAGATATGAAATCGAACTTTTTCTTCTTTATCAGAGATCCTTACCAGTCTCTGATACCACTTGTAGGATCGAGTACTTCGAGCTTGATTGAGCTTGGTTTAAACGAGAACCTCTGTATGCTATACAAGCGTTTATGCGGAAACTAAACAGCAAGTATAATAAAGAAGAAAATTCTAAACGACAATGATCCTCTATGGATCAAACTATGAACTAAGAATTGTTTATTGAATATTGAAAACGTTAAAGGCGTACATAAACTCATAGACGGGTTTATCTTTTATACTAACAAGATGACCTAACCCTAACCCGTTCTACAAGAAAACGTGTGAAGAGATAAACGAGATCTCTACTAAAAATAAATCTTAACAAACATTCTAAATATACAGATAACAAACAATACTATCCGCAGTAACAAACACCATCGGCAGAAACAAGATAACACTGTCGGCAGGAACCAACCGCAGCAGCAATGCAACACTATCGGCAGGAACCATTCTTCACTATCAGCAGCAACAATAATATCTTATTTCCCAGAGATCCTAACAATATATATATATATATATATATATATATATATATATATATATATATATATATATATATATATATATATATATATATATATATATATATATATATATATATATATATATATATAGGGAGACTTTCTTGTGAGAACCATCTTATCTGGGAGAACTGACAGAACCACCAAAAACATATATGCACGCCTTTTAAAATAAAATAAAAATACATGCAAATCATCAATAATCGTAAGTATCCACCTATGTTCTTCAATATCATCATGAACTCATCCTCTTTTTTCACAAAAACCTTACACACGGCCGCAATATTGTCATTGCACGCCTTATAAGAACATACATGCACACCTTCAAAGAAAAATTTTGTATTTCCAATTTCTTATCAAATTCTTTAGAACAACCATGTTTTTTTTTAAACATATATGTTGTTTTTAGAACATATGTGCAAAAATACAATTATTGAAGGCGTGCGTGTATGTTTTTTGTGGTTCTGTCAGTTCTCGCAGATAAGATGGTTCTCGCAAGAAAGTTTCACTATAATATATATATATTATATATATATATATATATATATATATATTAAAGAAAAGATTGGGTCCTACGTCAATTCCAAATATGGATTAATAACTACATATGACATGAGGTCTCTGGTTCAAGTCCAGGATGGCCTAGCTGCGCTACATCATCTTTGTATACCATCATACTCATACACCAACTTCATAACCACATATCATCCATCACATAGAGAGTTCTGGTTAGTATTTTAGTCATGAAAATATGAGTATGTTCCAGTTAGTATTTTAGTCCTAAAAATACACGTGTGAAAGGTTGGTTCTACCTCGTCGAGAACTCGACATTTAGCTTAGTGTCGGAGAATATTGTAAACGACGTTGTATGGTTTTCTCCGCCTAAAGGGAGCTTGTTGACATAGTGAAGTGAACTCTTGAGTTGAGTACTCAGGGAGTAGAGTAGCGCGAAGAGGAGCTTCATGACCGAACCACTATAAATCCTCATGTTGTGGTTTGATCTTTCCTTCTCTTACTTATTATCTTGCATCTTACTTATCGTTTTACTTTTTACTTATTGTGTTATGTACTTACTACGATTAAATTACGATTATATCTCATATATCATAGAAATTGACACTTATAACTGAGAAAATTGTCGTATAGTTATTTGTCTGTTATTTTTTTTATCATATTTTAAATCCTTATATCATTTTTGCATTTAAACTAGTTAAATCAACAAACCACTTACCTTATTCACTACTTGACTTATTTATATAAATAGGTTAAACGGATCAAAAATGGGTTACACGTATTATGCAGGTGTGGGTTAGGGTTGAGTTTTTTGACACGATTAATAAATGGGTCGTGTTTGGGTAGAGGTTATACTAACCCGCCAACACGCGAACCCGAATAGGTCAACATGAACACGACTCGATTAACACCCTAGTTGGGTGGTTAGTTTAAATTTTGTATTATAAAACTTTAATATAAAATATTTGAATGTGTATTTTTGTTTTATAGTTTTTTTTTTTTAACTTTTTATTTATTTATTTATTTATTTTTTATTTTTTTATTTTTATTTTGAACGGATAGTGGTTTTATTTTTATAATAATTTAAAGTAAATGTAAAAACAAAAACAAAACAAACTAATTTCAGGTGTTTGGTTTAGGGACTAATCTTATATATCAAGGGAGTAATCTCTGCCATTCATTTAAAATGAAATCAATGGTTGATATTAAAAGTATTTTAATATTTCACATATTTTTTATAATTTAAATATCTTTTAAACCGATAATCGTTAAGCGAAAATAATTACACCATCGCGATAAGTATTTAATTATCTTTTTATAGACAGACACTTTGATATACTTTCGACAAAAGAAAAAAAAAAAAATCGTTTTTCACCTTTTTTTTCTCGTTTTTTCTTCTTTTTTTCCTCCTTTTTATTTTTTTATTTATTTATTTTTTTTTTTCATTATTGAAATTTGCATGAAAAATCACATGTGATATTAGTGTTAAATCATATATGATATGTAATATCACATGTGATATTATTGTTAAATCACATATGATTTGTATTAGTGTTAAATCACATCTGATTTTTTTCATGCAAAATTCAGTAACGAAAAAAAAAACGAAAAAAACGTAAAAAAAAATGTGAAAAACACGAAAAAAATAATTTTATCGAAAGTATATCGAAGTGTCTATCTATAGAAAGATAATTAAATGCTCGTCGTAACGGTATATTTTTCTTCGCTTAACGATTAACGGTTTGAAAAATATTAATATTTGAAGAAAAAAATAATAAAAGTGTGTTTTTTAAATTATTAGGATTAATCTCAGATCAAATAAAAATGAAGTGTGAAAATTAATCGCGTAAAAAAAATTTGATACTCAAATAATCTTAAATATCGGTTTAGTGGTTAGTACGATTTTTCTTAAAGCACTACCTTTTTGAAGATGAGATAACTTTCGTGTTGATTAAGGATTAGGTGAGATATGGGAAGGCAATTGATTTGGACTTCATAAATAAAGAATTATACCTTTTTCTTTCGGACACAAAAATTTACAAAATCATTATCGTTATCACAGAAGATCAGAGATTTCATATTTGCAATAGATCCAATGAATCAATCTTAGTCATCTATTTTTTATCAAAATTAATAAAAAACTATTTTTCATTTTTTTTAAACAAACATATTTTGCAAACGGTAAATCTTCAAGCTACGAAAAATACACCATCGCGACGAGAATTAAATTATCTTTTTATAGATATGCATTTCTATATACTTTCGACGAACTTTTTTTTTTCAAAATTTCCGATGTGAAAAATCACATGTGATTTGTTTAGGCGAAAATTTTGAAAAAAAAAATAAAAAATAGTCGAAAGTATATTGAAATGCATATCTATAGAAAGATAAATTAATTTTCGTCGCGATGGTATGATTTTTTTCGCGTAACAATTAACGGTTTGTGAGATATTTAATTTAAAAAAAAAAAATGAAAGTTTTTTTTTTTTTTTTAATCAAAAAATGAATGTAAATGATTTGTTCATTGGATCTATGACAAATATGGGATCTATATTGATCATACTGTAATCGTTATGGTTTAATTTGATACTTGTATAATGACTACTTTTACTTTACATGAAGTAGGATTAGTCATAAGCGGCAGGCTAATAGTAAAGCTTGATGGACCAAACAAAATATCTTAAGTTTAAATTCGTTAACTACAATTTCAGTCACCCGTTTTAATCGCATAATTCAAAACCATGGAGGGGTAATGTCTTACAATGTTCTATGAGTCTTGTGAGGTGATATGTGAGGTTGGGAATTAACCTATCTTGTTATGAAAGTTTGGTCATAAGCTACAACAAGTTTTAAGTCGTGTATAGAAAAGACTTTAAAAAATTAAGATTTTTTTGACAAATGCATTCTTTATTTATAACTATAACCACATTAAAGTAAAAAAAAATATTTACTACTAACTAAAATTTATTTAAAAAGTTTCGTGTTTATGTTATGCTTAATGTAAAAAGGGTGAAAATATCTATACAATACTAATTTGATGTTAGCTTTTTGTACATATACTCATATTCATGAATCATGACCAAGACTTTTGGGAAAGAGTTAGAATATTCATCATACATTATTCCTTTTGGAAGTGACTAATGTTATATATTGATAAATATTTCTCCAAACAATTAATAATGTACAGTTATAAAACACTACTAGTAAACATCAACATCCATTATCTCTCTCTTTTTTTTGTTTCTAAATTCCGTAAGAGGCTTTTATTAGGAAGATAAATGTGACAGAAAGTCGAATATGACGTAACGTTTCTCCTTGTAAGTATATGTAAAACTGCATACTTTATGTCATGCTATAGTTGTTTCTACAAACTTCGTAGGGGCACAACGACTAATCATCAATTAGGGACTTTCGGGTCATGTTGTAGAAAATTAGCAAATATGTGAATGAAAAACTACTTACCACTAAATGATTGTGGATAATGTGCTAAGCTTGGTACTGTGTACGCAAATAAATTCCAATAATGGATACACTTGACGTAGCAATATGTTCATTATGATGATTGCAAATGGATTTGTTCTCAAAGTGCGCTAATAGATATTAGTACATTTTTTTCCAAGTTTTGTCTCCAATTAAAAATGTATTATCACGAGAAAATATCTCTTTGGACAAAAAGTGAGAAAAAGATACATTTATAAACATCACTTTGATATTTTATTTTACCACTCAAAGTAAAAAGAATAATTGTAAAACATTCACTAAATCTTATACATTAAACCTACTTCACTTTCATTTTGCCGATGATCATTATTATCTTAAAATATTAGCTATTAATGAACAAGTTTTAATCACTTATAAACCAAAAGTTAGAATGATAAAACAAGATTTGCATTTACCTTAGATTAGTTGTAATAAGAATCTTCAAGTGATCTACATCTCTTCTGGCGTTTCAGTATTATCTTTCCTAAATTACTTCATGACCAACTTAGTGTGATAAGAAAACCGAGAACACTACAAAAAAATACCTTAAAAAAACAAATAATAAAACACTCACACACACAAACCTTCTCCATAAGTCGGCCAGCCAGCTGACCCAACCGAATCGGATGCGGGCAATATCCGATCGGTTGGATCGATTTTTTTTTTTTTTTTTTTAAAGACTGAATTAAAACTTTAATATAAAAACTAATAACTAAAATTAAACTAATTCATAAAAATTAAAAATCACACATAATTAATAACTTACTAACCATTAAACTAATAGCTAATTTTTAACTTTAATAATCATTAAACTAATTAACTAGCACAATTAATAAAAACTCTTAAGCTACTAATCATTAAACATAAAATTAACTATATTAACTAAGTTTAATAAAAACATTAAAAGCATTAAACTAGGCTAATTACCACTTATTAATTATCTAATTAAACTAACACTTAATCTAACATTAAACTACCATTGAAACTTGAAAATAACAAAAATAGTAAAAACTAAAAACTTTTTACCGAGGCCACCAACCGATCGGATGGGCATCCATCCGATCCGGTTGGCTCCGAACCAAACTTTTTTACCTTTTTACTACAAAAATTATAAACTTCCAAACCAAACTACCAAGTAAATTAACCAATTCCCCGGCAGCGGCGCCAAAAAACTTGATGTGTCGCGTTGTGTGCAAGTTTTAAAAATTTATAAACACGATTTATCCAATTCTCTAATCAACACATACGAGCAAGTATACTCGTCCGTGGTAGTAAAGGTGGGTAAGTCGAGATCGTCCCAAGGGAATTGTTGTTTGAACTTAGTAAAATAAGTTTTAACAAAAAGGGTTGTCAATCCAATTTGGTGTAAAATTTAAAGCAAGTAAAATCCAATCAATCAAAAACAAATATACTTGTGTGTAATTCCTTAACTAATTGTATAGAGTAATCTACCAAGTTGGGTGTAACTTGTAGTGATGCACAACTTAATATGAATGATTCACCATCAATGGTTTTTATCATGAGAAATCATCTCTAAGAATTCAATCTCCTAGTTAATTCCTTTCGGCCTTTTTAACTATTACGACAATTCTATTAAACTCTTTGTTGTTTGAAAAGCATTTCTTATCTTAAGAATTCTTACGAATCCTTTCGGCCTTTTCTCGTGATGAAATCGTTTCCAAATCCATTTTAATGAGTTAATATGGTGCTTGTCACACACCATAGCCCACACTAACTCGTGCAATAACTTTTTGGAATAAAAACATAAAGAAAATCCTTTCGGCCTTTTTTATTCTTTAAAACTGTTTTTACCAACTAATTAAGCAAGATTAGATTGTATTTCAACAAACTCATAAAACAAGACATGATTTCATGCATCACTATAAAATAAGAATACTCCAACAATTGTCACATCATACACACAAGTATGCCAAAAATCACTCCATAACAATCATAATCAAACACAAGTAACAAACCATTCTTTCATTCAACTTAAAGTAAAAGTAGTTCATAGTAATTTTAAACAAAAGATACCTAGTTTTGGAATTACAAGAACTAAAATTGTGGAACTATAGCAACCACACTCCTCCAATCGCCTATGATTACACGTAAACAACTCCACACTCGAACACAACTCTTGAGACTCTAACTGAAAATTCCCTGGACGTTTTCACAGCAATTACAAGCTTTCGGGCAATGATAATAAGTTAGTAAGGACTTGGTGTATGCCTTTACTAAGTTTGGGGTGTCACACTTTGTAAACTAGCCTAGGGTCCTATATATAAGTACAAGAACCCTCCTCTTCAAGTAAAAACGTCCCTTAGTGGTAAATAAGCAGGAAATGATAAGCCACCATGATTATGGGGCTTAAATTCGTCAATAAATGCAACTTTGTAACAACAGTTTCTCCTAAACGAACGGTATTGGGGTCTGATGAGTGCCTGTTTACTCATCATTTTAGACCCATATAAGACACAAAATGATCAAAAACACCCAAATAGACCAAATATTGTTGCAAATATTCGTGGTTTGTGTTTTTATGTGTTTCAGGTACAAAAGGATTGAAAACAGGGCAAAAACGGACAAAACCGAGCACGAGATTGGAAAATCGTCAAAAGCAGAGGCCGGGAAAGAATTTCCAGTTTGGACTTAGATATTTCTCAAGAAGTCAAAGTCAACCCTCAAAGATTATCAAACTGTCAAAAATGGTCCTTGGAGATAATTTTCAGATTTGGCATAATTGATCCCTGAATTTACAGAATGTGGCAGTTTTGGTCCCTAAGCTAAACCTAATTCCAAAACTAATCCTAAACTACTACGACTAAACTTATCCCTTTTATCCTTTAACTAAACCCAGCCCAACACCAAATAAACCCAAGCCCAATCACCATAAAACCAAACCCGTTTATCCTTTAGCTAAATACCAGGGTCAACACAAGGTCAAACCCACTCACCCCAAACCATTGCCCGCCAAAACCACCCACTCACCCATGATTCCTGCTCCATGTCCCCCTACAGCCACTCTACTCCAGCCACCCTATTTCCCCCCTCCCCCATCACAAGATACCTTTCCCTTTTGCAAGTTACCAATGCCACTACCCATCCTAGCTGGAAATCCACTTAGCAAGTTTGGCGCCAAAAATGTGATGAAAGGCTGAGATGATAACAAACCAATCCAATGGTCCAGAAATGATCAGAAGAAGTCAAGAAGAAGATCCCAGCTTAGTTTTGTATAAATAGGGTTTTTTGTAAGCCTTTGTGGTAGTTAGATTTTTAGTCAGTTAAGTAGTTTTTTATTTTAGTATCAAGTTTAATGTTTAAGCTATTTAGGTTTTCTTGTTTTGTTTAATTTTAAACTTTAATTCAGTATGTAATTTACATTTTTCATAAATAAAATTTCAGTTTATCATTTAAATTTAAAATTCCTCATTTTTCCTTAATTCTCAGTAATTGTAATTATTGTGTTCTAAGTAAAAAAAAAAAACTGTTGTAATAAGCTCATATAAGCTTATATAAGCTCTTATAAGTTTATTGGCATTCATTTCTGTTCTTAATGCAAAAATTGAAAAAGGTCAACAAAAGTCAACTGTGAGTTCAAATAAGCTGTCTGGGTGGAAAATAAGCTGGTCTGGATAAGCTATTTGGATTTCTGGGTTGTTGTTGACAAGCTAGGCTTGTTTGGTGATCAGACTTTCTGTTTTAAGCTAAAGGTCATTGTAAGCTCATTTTCTAATTTTTTGCATATTTTCCATTTGCTGTTAATCAGCTTATTTTTGAGCTTATTTGTTTTTTCTGTGCTTAATTGATCTAGTGAATGTTATTTGAAGTTAATTAGATAAGTTGTTATTGCTTAAACTAGTTTTAGCCTTAAATAGCTTAAAAATCTAGAAAACTGTCAAATAGCACTCAGCTTATTTGAGTGCTTATTTTCATTTAAAAGTTGTTCGATAGGGTTTAACTTAGTAAGTAAAACAGTGATAAGTACGAATCATAGCTTATTTTGTTCCTTTCTAGTTTAAAATTTCTAAATCAGTCTATAAAGGAGTGTTTGGTTTATGGGTCAAAATGGGTCAATTTGGATAATAACTGTTCATATGCACTTGTTCTAAGTTTGATCTTGATTAAATTCATTCGTATAAGTTGTTTTTGGAAGTTTTTTAGCTGTATGGAAGTATTTTTAAGTTTTGGATGGATTAGTGTAGTTGTAGGGTGTGAACTGTTCAAATAAGCCATTTAAAGCTATAAGCTCATTTGATGCCCATTTTTGGTATTGTTAAGTTCAAATTAGTCCATAAGGTCAATAGGCAGCAGTGATCTAGTTTCATAAGCCTTGGTTCATGAAATGCTCAAATCAATCCACATTAGTTACAGCAGACTGCATGTTTGGATTTTGCAATTTTCAGCCCTAGTTTTCCATTTTTCATTTCTTCATTATAAGCCCTTTTAAGCTCAAACTTGGTAGTGATAATATTGGGTTGCTATTGCACTTAGTCCACATTTGTTCGAATTTTTCTATTAACTTTTTAATAGTTGCAAGTCTGCACACTTTTTTAAGAATTATTGCTCAGATCAGCTGATATTTTTCATTTTTAATTTGTTCAATATAAATTAGAATAAGCTAAAATTTGGCACAGATAATATTGGGCTGCATATCTAGTTGTCCCATATTTTTGTGATTTTTTTATTAGCTTTTCACTAGTTTTTTAGTAGCTTAAAATGCCCTATTTTTGCCCTGCACTCAGCGGACATCAGTAGGCCAATTGCTTATTTCATCAGTACTCATTTGCTTATTTTCATGGATTATTCTAATTTTCTAGGTTCATTCAGCTTATTCTTAGTGTAGTTTAGCTTTCTCAAGTGCACCTTTAGCTTTTGATAGCTTATTAGCTTAAATAGCCCTTGCCTTAGTTCATTTTCCTCATTTTTAAGTCAAGTAGCTTATTTGCTTATTCTGCCCTTTTGTCTTTGATTTTTCTTTTCTAATTTGCTTATTTTAGTTTAAAACTCAATATCTCATTATTCTCACCATTCAATTCACACAATCACAAACCGAATCACAAATTCCATTCATCCTTCATCGGGGATAACGACCCGGGTTACACATACTTCACTTGTGTTTCATTGGAAATATTTTTGCATTGATTTTCGCGAATCAATTTTTGGCGCCGCTGCCGGGGAAGGCTTGAAGTGAATTTTTGATTCCCGTTTTGTCGATTCGTGTTTTGAAGACCCTTCCCCGTGAAGTTATCGTTTTCTCTCGTAAATATTTTCTTATAAAAACCCAAAAAGATTTTCTTTTCAAATCTATTTTCCTTTTTCTTTTGTGTTCTTCAAATGTTTCTAAATTTTAAAAATCCAAAAATATTCTTCTTATTCCTCTTATTCGTTTAATTCTTTATCTCTCACCCTCTATCCGTTTAATTCTATTTTCTTCTTATCCCTCCTTAATGTTTAATTCTTATGTCGTCACTCGACTATCACTGTTTTCACTGTAAAAGTCCAGTGGGTGATGATCATCGTTGTTACAAGTGTTTGTGTGAGCGGTGTGGAGGTAATTGTAGCAATGGATTTTGTAACTGGTGTGAATTACCCATTAATACAAATCCAACTTCCTTCAATGATTCCCAAGGATCTTCCGACTACCCTCCACAATCCCAGCCATCTCCAATCAATCAGCAAAATTGCTTTAATTGTGGAGATCCGTTGGGAAATAATTCACTTTGTGAACGATGTTTTTGCAAAGAATGTGGGTTTACTCATGGACTTTGCATGTGTTGCACTTCTGAAATCGGAAATACACTTACTTATCCAAATTTTCAAAACAATTTCAACCACCCTCCTCAGATTTCATTTGGGCAAGAAACGTGCTATCAAAACTTCAATGATACATTGTTTCAAAATGTGCCAAATGATCTTTGTGCAAATTGTGGAGTTCCTCACCAAAGTTTTGATTGTCAAGCAAGTAATATGCTTGTTTATGAGCAAGTTTCGTGTAACAATCAAAATTTCGGTTATGACCAATATCCATATACGTCACTGAATCAATCACAACAATCATATTGTTGTGAGTGTTGTGGATGTCCGCATTATAACTCCGATTGTCAAAAAAGGAACTCGCTTGTCTATGAGCATGGCGCTTGTAACAATGATGACTATTCTTATCATGACCAACCTCCACAGTACCAAATGACTCAAATACAACCTCAGCCACTTCCTCAAGAACTTCTCCATGTTCTAGATTTACTAAAAGAAGTTAAGGATTTGGTTAATAAACTTCCCCAAGAAGATCGTCATGAAAAATCTATGGAAGAATTACTAGCCGAAGAACGAGCAGCACAAAGGCGTTCCATATTTCTCAAGGTTGCCATTCTCGATGACTATGATGAGGAAGACGACGAGGAGAGTGCTATTCCTTTGAACGATATCATTTTTCAACTCCCTCAGTCTATTGCAATCACATCCATCTTACCGACTATGGACTCCGAGGACTCTCTCATTATGGGGGATGAGCATTTTAGCACTATTCCTGAAAAGGAATCGAACGAATTCATAAAGTCTAGTGTTGAGAACCTTGTCCCAATCCCAAGTGAGTCTGAGGATATATCCGACAGTGAATGTGATTGGTCTTTTTGTGATGATTATCCTCTTGACACTTCAGAGGATTCTTCCGGGATTTTCTCTAACCCTCTCTTCAATTCCTACGATGATTTTTCCTCTAGTGATGACGAATCACTTTCGGATGAGGACGTTCTAAATGAAAGTGTCAAAGTCTATTCAAACTCTCTTTTTGAATTTGATGACGAGTACTTTTCCAGCAATGTAAATCCTCTTTTTGATGAAGTGTTAGAGAACGATGAGGTCAAGGACTCTATTATTTCTAAACTTGATGATATGACCTCAATTCTTAATCCCAAGATTCATAAGGACATTCTTTCTCCGACATATGTGACATTTCCCATTGAGGATCGTCATTATATTGACTTCACATATGTCGTTCAAGTTTTTCTACCTTTCTTCACCTATACGGTGACTTGTCCTTTCCTTTACTCGTTCGGGAGTGAAGACACCATTTTTGACCCCGGCATCTCCATTTATCATTCTTTTGAGCCGGGTGTATCTCATCGGTGTGGAACTTTCATTAAAAATTCAATGATTATCCAAACATCTTGAATGAAAGTCCGATGAAGATTTTTCTCTTCCACTTGCTTCCCCATGGACCAATGAATTCGGGGTCGAGTCAAGCTAGTGACTCGGTTAACAAAAACATTAGCACTTCATGGGTGACAACCCATGTTTCTGACTTCTTTCTATTTTCTGACACTAAGTGTGGGGGAATTCCTCTACTGTGCTTTGTTTGTGTGTTGTTTGCTCTTATTTGCAGGTTTCCCTTAGATCGTGATGATTGATGCGCCTGTTTTCAATCCAGCCGCCCAATATCCGATCTTGTTGCTAACGATTATCTAGGGATATCTTTTAAATCCTTTTTGTGAAAAGAGAATTCTTTCACACACTTGGCTATTAGTATTACCTTTTTACGTTCTAAGTGTCGGCATAATAGCCGGTACTTAGAATATTGGGGGCAATATTCAATTCTAAGTGTGGGGGGGGGGGGGGAATTCTTGCGAATTTAATCGCATGTGTACCTTCTAGTGCCCTAGTACCCCCGTTTTTGACAAAAATTTTAAATTTTTTCGTTTTTAAATAAGAAATTGCATGAAAAAGAAGTGCTTTGCACATAAAAAAAAAAGTGTTTAGTCTTGATTAGGTTAGAACAAGGGGAATCCCGACTCTGCCAGAGTGTTGATCTGGCTGCTTCCTTAACGATTAGACTAAGGTTTTACGATTTGTGCAAATGAAAATGCTAAGCGTAGAGTAGTTGGTTCTCTTTAGAGCTTATATAAGTAATCTATGACTTTTCCTCCCAGAAGCACTTAATCTGACTAAAATATGTGATGTTTTCAAATGTTTGAACGTTAAAATCTTTTTGTTATACAAAACAAATTTTTATACAATTTTGATATAGAGTTCGAGTTCAACTTTTTAGTTAAATTTTGGAGAAAGCATACTTTCTTATATATATATATATATATATATATATATATATATATATATATATATATATATATATATATATATATATATATATATATATAAAGAAAAGAGAAAAATGAAAAATGAAAAAAAAAATGAAAAAATGGAATGATATTGCAAAATGCAATAAGTTTTGATGTTGCAAAAATAAAGATGTATATGTTAATAAATGTGTGAAGCTTGCTTTTTCTTAAATTTAAATCGGGAGATGAACTAGGATTCGTCAATTTTGTCATAAAGGTTAAACGGTAATTTGGTAGATTGTTGATTTCAAAGACCCCGAAAGCTCTGGTACTATTCTCTGTGAGGTGTCAAAAGCCTGGTCACCTAAAACCAACTGGTTTGGGATGTGCCGAGAAGAAAGCCGTTACATGGAGTGATCTCACCTTTGAGTCTCTAATCTCTAAATGATCGTTTGTTGTTATCTATTTAAGTATTTAATACTAGCTTAGTGGGAATATCCAAAATCTTTGAAATCGAAATTCCGCTGATTCCGATACTATTCTCTGTAGGGTGTCAAAAGCCTGGTCACCTAAAACCAACTGGTTTGGGATGTGCCGAGAAGAAAGCCGCTACATGGAAAAGGCCCTTTTCGATCCTTAGATTTTCAAGGTTCCCGATAAATTAGTATTTGACTTAAACAAATAACAACCATAATAGATGTCGATTTTTGCGGTCAAATTTTTTGAAAATAAGCACAGTCACCTAACTTGAATAAATTGTGGGAGTGAAAAGTTAAGTTTCGGCTTACATAGATTATTAGTATAAGTAGTGTTAGCATTTTACAAAAGCATTTGCACATTGAGTTTAAGCTTAGTTGGGAGTATAAAAAGAGGATGACGATTACAATTCCCTGGAGATACCCATTTTGTGTGAATCCCGTTCCATGATACCATTTTTGATCAAGCACGTTATCTATTTTTGTTCTAGTTTAAATTTCTTGCATTGAATAAAAAGTCAAAACGGGGTATGCTTGGTATTCTTTTAATCCTTTCATTACTTTTTATGATCGGATTGCTAGGGACTAGCAATTAATAGTGTGGGGGGATGATGAGTGCCTATTTACTCGTCATTTTACACCCATATAAGACACAAAAATGACCAAAAACACCCAAATAGACCAAATATTGTTGCAAATATTCGTGGTTTGTGTTTTTATGTGTTTCAGGTACAAAAGGATTGAAAACAGGGCAAAAACAGACAAAACCGAGCACGAGATTGGAAAATCGTCAAAAGCCGAGGCCGGGAAAGAATTTCGAGTTTGGACCAAGATATTTCTCAAGAAGTCAAAGTCAACCCTCAAAGAATATCAAACTGTCAAAAATGGTCCTTGGAGATAATTTTTAGATTTGGCATAATTGATCCCTGAATTTACAGAATGTGGCAGTTTTGGTCCCTAAGCTAAACCTAATTCCAAAACTAATCCTAAACTACTACGACTAAACTTATCCCTTTTATCCTTTAACTAAACCCAGCCCAACACCAAATAAACCCAAGCCCAATCACCATAAAACCAAACCCGTTTATCCTTTAGCTAAATACCAGGGTCAACACAAGGTCAAACCCACTCACCCCAAACCATTGCCCGCCAAAACCACCCACTCACCCATGATTCCTGCTCCATGTCCCCCCTACAACCACTCTACTCCAGCCACCCTATTTCCCCCCTCCCCCATCACAAGATACCTTTCCCTTTTGCAAGTTACCAATGCCACTACCCATCCTAGCTGGAAATCCACTTAGCAAGTTTGGCGCCAAAAATGTGATGAAAGGCTGAGATGATAACAAACCAATCCAATGGTCCAGAAATGATCAGAAGAAGTCAAGAAGAAGATCCCAGCTTAGTTTTGTATAAATAGGGTCATTTGTAAGCCTTTGAGGTAGTTAGATTTTTAGTCAGTTAAGTAGTTTTTTATTTTAGTATCAAGTTTAATGTTTAAGCTATTTAGGTTTTCTTGTTTTGTTTAATTGTAAACTTTAATTCAGTATGTAATTTACATTTTTCATAAATAAAATTTCAGTTTATCATTTAAATTTAAAATTCCTCATTTTTCCTTAATTCTCAGTAATTGTAATTATTATGTTCTAAGTAAAAAAAAACTGTTGTAATAAGCTCATATAAGCTTATATAAGCTCTTATAAGTTTATTGGCATTCATTTCTGTTCTTAATGCAAAAATTGAAAAAGGTCAACAAAAGTCAACTGTGAGTTCAAATAAGCAGTCTGGGTGGAAAATAAGCTGGTCTGGATAAGCTATTTGGATTTCTGGGTTGTTGTTGACAAGCTAGGCTTGTTTGGTGATCAGACTTTCTGTTTTAAGCTAAAGGTCATTGTAAGCTCATTTTCTAATTTTTTGCATATTTTCCATTTACTGTTAATCAGCTTATTTTTGAGCTTATTTGTTTTTTCTGTGCTTAATTGATCTAGTGAATGTTATTTGAAGTTAATTAGATAAGTTGTTATTGCTTAAACTAGTTTTAGCCTTAAATAGCTTAAAAATCTAGAAAACAGTCAAATAGCACTCAGCTTATTTGAGTGCTTATTTTCATTTGAAAGTTGTTCAATAGGGTTTAACTTAGGTTGTGTTTGTTTTTCTTACAAATATCTTAACAGCATCTGAATGAGTACACCATCTGATTCGGTCAGACAAAAACACCAAAAAGAGTGTTTGTTTTTTTTTCTTTATTCAGACGCGGGCAGAGGCTGAAACATCTAGTTGGACCAGACTTGGAGGGGCAATCTTAATGCCTCTGAACCTTCAAAAAATAAAGATCGTTGCATCCCTTATCTTCAATCCATCCAATCCGAAAAACCGATTCCTCGACAACAGATCAAAAGACGAAACGGAAGAAACGCAAAGCAAATCACTACCAGATCTAATGATGTAAGATGACGTCATGATGATGATTACATTGAAGATAATGGTAGGGCAGATGTAACCGGTTCTGGTGAAGTAGTTTGTGATTCGATGTGTGAGTATTGAGAAGTTGTGTTTTGTTTTTTGTTTTTGTTTTTTTTTTGATGATAGATGGATTTGGATTTGGTAGTGGTAAGGTTTTTTTTTTATGATAGATCGACTTGAGTGGTTATGTGGTAAGCTTAAGGTAGCCACTGGGTTTTTTGGATGGTTTTCTTTTCTTGTGGAGGAGGAAGAACAGAAGGATAAGAATTATTATTGAATTAGGTAGATAATGAAAAGAATATTTATATGAGGCATTATTATTGGATTGGATCGGATGCGCTTGGGTTTGTTCACTTTAGGTGTTGTTTGTTACTGGTTTTTATATTTGTGTTTGTGTAATAAAAACAAACGGTCTAATCTGATTCAGATTCAGACATTTACGCATCAGATTGAGATTCAGATGTGCGAATTAGATTCAGATTCAGAGCCTCTTAACAAACAAACACCACCTTAGTTAGTAAAACAGTGATAAGTAAGAATCATAGCTTATTTTGTTCCTTTCTAGTTTAAAATTTCAAAATCAGTCTATAAAGGAGTGTTTGGTTTATGGGTCAAAATGGGTCAATTTGGATAATAACTGTTCATATGCACTTGTTCTAAGTTTGATCTTGATTAAATTCATTCGTATAAGTTGTTTTTAGAAGTTTTTTAGCTGTATGGAAGTATTTTTAAGTTTTGGATGGATTAGTGTAGTTGTAGGGTGTGAACTGTTCAAATAAGCCATTTAAAGCTATAAGCTCATTTGATGCCCATTTTTGGTATTGTTAAGTTCAAATTAGTCCATAAGGTCAATAGGCAGCAGTGATCTAGTTGCATAGGCCTTGGTTCATAAAATGCTCAAATCAGTCCACATTAGTTACAACAGACTGCATGTTTTGATTTTGCAATTTTCAGCCCTAGTTTTCCATTTTTCATTTCTTCATTATAAGCCCTTTTAAGCTCAAACTTGGTACTGATAATCTTGGGTTGCTAGTGCACTTATTTCACATTTTTTGGAATTTTTATATTAATTTTTAACAGCTTTTTATCAGCTGTAAGTCTGCACACTTTTTTCATAATTATTTCTCAGATCAACTGATGTTTTTCATTTTTAATTTATTCAATATAAGTTAGAATAAGCTAAAATTTGGCACAGATAATATTGGGCTGCTTATCTAGTTGTCCCATATTTTTGTGATTTTTTTATCAGCTTTTCACTAGCTTTTTAGTAGCTTAAAATGCCCTATTTTTGCCCTGCACTCAGCGGACACCAGTAGGCCAATTGCTTATTTCATCAGTACTCATTTGCTTATTTTCATGGATTATTCTAATTTCCTAGGTTCATTCAGCTTATTCTTAGTTTAGTTTAGCTTTCTCAAGTGCACCTTTATCTTTTGATAGATTATTAGCTTAAATTGCCCTTGCCTTAGTTCATTTTCCTCATTTTTATATCAAGTAGCTTATTTGCTTATTTTGCCCTTTTGTCTTTGATTTTTCTTTTCTAATTTGCTTCTTTTAGTTTAAAACTCAATATCTCATTATTCTCACCATTCGATCCATACAATCACAAACCGAATCACAAATTCGATTCATCCTTCATCGGGGATAACGACCCAGGTTACACATACTTCACTTGTGTTTCCTTGAAAATATTTTTGCATTGATTTTCGCGAATCAGGGTCTAACCGATCGGTTGGATCTCTCGTTAAATTCATCTCCTCCCATCCGAATCGGATGCGGGCACCATCCGATCGGATAGGGCCTTCATGCACACACATTTTTTATTTTTCTTTCCTTTCCTCGTCGCGTGCTTGTTCCTTTGTTGTGGCACTAATTCCTTTCATAGAACTTGATCTTTTCTTGCTATTTGGACATAGAAATCTTGACAATATCAAATCCTTGAGTTCTCGTGTGGTTTCTCTCGTTTTCCTCTCGGGAATCTTCCAATGTGCATAATCACTTCAATTCTTCATCTTTTTATCTTCTTTTCCTGTACTTGGCTATATTTACTTGCATATACACTTTTTCACGATTTAGTAACAAATACACACAAATATAACCAAATATAGTGCACAAAACTAACGATAACGCGACTAAAAACATGTTCAATTTGAGCGTTATCATGGGAGCCAGAAGGGCGGAACCGCTAAAGGCGGTAAGAAAGAAACCGCATCTAAGGATAAAGCTCCGGCCATATTCATGATACAAGCTTGGCAACGAAGTGTAAAACAAAAGGTATCCTCTCATAGCCAGCCAAATCTGGAAATATCTTTCCCTCCGATAGAGGAAGATGATTGGGATGATCACCCACTGGTAATAAAGGCCGCAGTAGGCGGGCACCACGTGCATCGGATGTACGTGGACAACGGAAGCGCCTTTGAGGTACTTTACTAGCACTGCTTTAACTGCCTTAGCCCGAAAATCAGGAAAAGAATAATCCCAGCTACTGCACCGCTCCTCGGCTTCAGTGGTGAGTTATCATGGCCCTTGGGGCAGATTCTACTAGAAGTTACATTAGGTGATGAAGAGAATTCAGCTAGTGCTTGGATGAACTTCATGGTGGTCAGGTCACCCTCTCAATATACTGGCATAATAGGTCGGCCGGGGATACGACAGCTCAAAATTATCCCTTCCACGGCCCATGGTATGATTAAATTCCCCACACAGGGCGGAGTAGTCACCTTATGTTAGGAATATAAATATTCATATGAAGGTTCGGTCACCCCGAGTATCTATTTAGCATATCACATAGCTCGTAGGCTTATTTATATAAGCTTAGTATTATTAGTATTATTAGTTTTATTAGATTAGTCGTATCTATATTTGTGGAGTGGGTCGGGGCTTTCCCCACTGTCAGCTCACTTCACAGCCCACTAGGGGCTCTATTATTAGGAAGTATAAATACCCCTTCCCACACTTGGGAAGGGTTGGAACTCTTGTCACAAAAAACACACTAATCTAATATTCACAAGTTTTCCCTTTCAACTCTCTCTCTCTAGTTCTTGCATCTAACTCAAACCATGGATCTAATCTTCCATGAATCAAGACCACCCGAATCAACCACACAATCAAGATGGTTATTTCCTACAATTGGTATCAAGAGCCATGGTTAGGTCCGATTGATTGTGTGTGCCTAGATTTGTGGTCTCGATATTTTATGTGTGGTTCGAACAATTTCTTTTATCAAACTGTTTGCATCTACCTTTTTGTTAGAATCATTTTATCGTGTTCAAAATAATTTGATTCGTGGGTGGGCCTTAACAGCTGCTACTTGTTTTGGATTTACATGTTGAGTATATTTTTGTTTGTTAAATTCATTTCATACGATTTATATTTACATGTTGGAATCCACTTTTGTATTCAAAAGTTAGTCAAGTGTTGAGATCCGAATTGAATTAATTCACATGTGGGCTTCCAACGTTTTTCTTTTTTTTTCTTGCTGCTTATTTGCTATGTGTCAAAGCATGAACTCGTTTTGGATATTTGTGGACTATAGAAGGTCGTTTGCTGATTATTTGTCTCAAACGTAGTTTTAAGATCTGTCTTAATCGGGTTCATTTTTGTGTTTGCGGCTTATTTGTGGATTAACGATTGGGTTTATGAGCTATGTGTTGGATTCGGTTTGTGTCATGGAAGGATGTTCTTGAATGCGGTTTGTGGGTAGTTTTGGGTGCAGTTTGGATTGTAACCAAAATGGGGTAAAAGACAAAAGGGTGAGAGTGACAGCTTTGACTGGTCAAACGCGGTTTGTCTAAGACGCGGTTTGTCTCTATAGTCATGGACTCGGTTTGTCTGTATAGTCATGAACTCGGTTTGTCTGTATAATCATGAACTCGGTTTGTCTATTTACTCACGAACTCGGTTTGTGTTCTTACCTGTATGCTACTTGTGTGTTTTGCACAGACGCGGTTTGTGTGTTTCGCACCCATGCGGCTTGTGTATGATACCTATCATTAGCCAATTCTAAACAAAACAACAAACCACTTGACATCTTAAAGCAAACCATAAACCAAATCAAAACCTCAGTTCGATTCTATCATTTGTCCAAGTAATATAAATAAACAATAACAACAGCAGCCACACTAATATCTCATCTTCCAACCAACAACTAATACATCAAGCCACAACATCTACCCCATCTTCACACAAAAACGAGACTACAAACTAAAAAAGAACAAAAAGATCTCAGATATTCTTCCACGTTTCACAATGATACGAAGATCATTAAAGATCTTAACAGTCGAATGAACAATCATCATAGGTCTTTACAAGTCTCGAATTCAAAATGAATATCAACTACAAGTCCTCAGATTTCTTTTCTTTTCGTGTGGTACAAACCCATGGAGCGTTCAAGGATCATATGCACAAAAAGAAATTAACCATCACGGGACATTTTTTTTAAGCTTTGCTTTGTGTTAATATCCGATGATAAAGAATGATTAATAACAAATCTGTTATAATCATTCTTAATATCGTTCTAACAAAATGAAAACAAAGTGATTCAACCTTACCCGTGACCCATTATGGATCTTGAAGCTCAACCGCTTGAAATATTTTCAAAATGGTTTTGGTCTTGTTTGTTTTTTCTTCGAAGATGTGACCTTAAGTTGTTCCACACCTCACTAATCGATTAACAAAGTGGTGCTTGTGGAGTTGATAGGATCAGATACGAAAATATTATTGGATGAAGGTGGCGGATTAAAGTGGGATTAGGGTTAAGGTTTGTGTTGTTGTTGGTGGCTGAGCAAAAGGAAGGAGATAGCAGCGAATGGTTTGATGTTCTTGATTAGGGTTATGTTAGGTGTGTTATGACTTATTAATACCCGAAAGATTAGGGTTAAATATGGATTGGATTGGGCTTTCTAACGTAATGGGTCGGGTTTGTCTAATGGATTTACTAGGCCTACACGATTTGTTGGGCTGCATTATCGAAACCGTATAATTATACCTGAGCTGAATATCAAATTATATCAAGATTGTGGCTTGGAATGTTTTATTGCATCCTTAAATTATATCAAATTTTGAGTTGAATATTTTGGAGGTACAAACTTCACAAGGATACACACATCTCGGCTAGTCTTTGGGTATGTGAATGTCTACATGATTACAGAGTTGCGGATTTGCCAGCGTAGTCCAATTAGAGCCTACCACTTGAGCAAGCCTTCAATTTGATCTTTGCGATTTAAGTTATAATTGACAAAGTGCGATTTGATTAATTGCAAATTGACAAGCTACTATTTGATTTATTGCAAGTTGACTGATTGTGAGTTGACCAGTTGCGATTTGACGTTGTGAGTTGACACTTGCGATTTGACAAATTGTGATTTGGTTGATCGCAATCGGACTTGTTGCAAATTGACAATCTGTGACTTGACTTGTTGCGATCTGATCAAGTTGTGATTTGACTCCTGTGACTTGAATTTCTAAAATCAGTATTGTACTTCTCTCTTGGTCGTTCTTGTTGATTTCACGGTTTCTCTTGTAGATTTTAGAAAATCCCGCGAAAGATTCAATTTCTCGGTTTAAATCTCAAGAGCTGTAAAATCCCGTGAAATTAATTTTGGACAAGTAGGCGGGACTTGGATTTAGACATAATAAAACTTACGGGGTTTTACTATTTTTTCGGGATAAGTTTGTGCTTCGAGATCAGTAGGAATTGGGAAATTATGGTAGCTTGGTTGGTTTGTTAATTCACGGGTTGGTGTACTTAGTGTCACAAACATCTCGGGGTGGATGGATGCACGATGTTTGATGACCCTTGCTCAAGCGTATTTAAGGTGATTAGACCTGGATGTTCAAGAAGTGGATATATACAATAAAGGATGGAAGGTTGGGTATATATCACTACCTATATTTAAAGGAGTTACGTTGTTGTGCTCAATATAGGTTCTAAATCACAATTTGCAATTTAAGGTGATTAGACTTGGATGTTCACGAAGTGGATATATACAATTAAGGATGGAAGGTTGGGTATATATCACTACCTATATTTAAAGGAGTTACGTTGTTGTGCTCAATATAGGCTCTAAATCATAATTTAGTGCAAGTTTAAGTCGCGGACTTGTTCTTTATCAAGCTTCATCAAGTAATTGTTGTTTCTCAAGCTTCTAATGGGATTGTTGTTCAAGATCTTCTCAAGAGGTAGTCAGGCTTAAAGACAAGAGGTGATTTGTTTGGAGACATGTTTTAACCTTTTACTCACTTTAAAGTCATATGCATTTCATCAAGCGGTTTTGGCATATTACGAGCTTTAATGAATTGTTAATCTACTAAACCATTGATGATGAGGAAAGCAAGGGGTTACTACAAGAGAGTCTTAATCACCATCTTCGTTGTAGTAGTTTCATTTGTCTCTTTCCATGTTTTGTGCCTGACAAATTCACAAACATCACGGACTCTCAGCTTTGGCAAAAAGGTCATTTCATGTCCTTTTTGAGGGGGAGAATTATCGCAAGTTTCCTAGAAGTTCCGTCTCCAGCGATGTGAATTTAGCAGTTTCGGTTACAGCGGGTCAGATCGTAGCGATTCAGGATTCAGTGGTTCAGTCTACAGCAGTTTGACACTTACTGTTGTGCAGTTAGTTCTTGAATTTATTTCTCAGATAAATCTCAAGAACTGTAAAATCCTGTACACAGTACGACAACTATTCCACATCCAAGTAGCTGGGTCAGACAACTTTGTTTGATAGGACTGACTATGAGTCATGGGCACTTCTAAGAATTAGCGCATGTTTCTTCTCTTTTTGGCTAGTCAACAGCACAAGATGATCACGAAGTTAATCATGTATTCTTTATTTGTGATTAAAGTTAAATTCCACGAAGGTGTCTACTTATTTTATCTTGAAGTCGGGGTTGGTTGGATGCATGACCTTCAATGATAACTTGCTCGTGCGTAAAAATTTAAGTTGAAGACTTGGGTTATCTAGTTACCAGCAGTCGGGGTAACTGTCACTTAAGAGTTATTGGAGTACTCAGTGTCACACGTCAATGACGATGTCGATAATCGCAAGAGGTGTTAATGTCTCATACTTTGGTTGGGTATTGAGCACTTAGAGATTTGCTTGGAGCATTAATTCTCTACACCATTCTTCCAACATTAGTGCAAGCTTAAGTAACAAATTTGGGGACTTCTACTTCAGTTTTCAGTATTGGTATATCGGGTTTTCTTCATCGAGTGGTCACTAATCTATGTACAAGGTTGGTTAGTTGGCCAAAGGTTTTAAAAGTTGTGATGTGATCTGTAATCTTCACAAGATATTCTTTACCCAAACTGATGTTCACCAAAATCTAAATCAGTCATGCCACATTCAATCTGTTACTGCCTCACGGTTTCTTCTTAATTTTGTAAAATCCCGAGAAAGAACTTATTTCTCGGTTTAAATCATAGATTTGTAAAATCCCGTGATGATGGACTATGCGCTCTTAACCATGATCGGGTTAAAACCATTATCAAAGTTCAGTTAAAGCATCATGAAGGGCTAGATTTGGGCATTAACCACAAGACGTGACTACGGCGTTAATTCATTATTATTTATTTGAGACTGAAGTGAAATTTCATGGGTGCGTGTACTTAGTATCTGAAGATATCGGGGAGGTTGGATGAAGATTCTTCGAGATCCTTGTTCGAGCTTTCAATACAATGACGAGGACTTGGATATCTAGCTATTTTGTCTTTCTCTCTATTACAAAATAATTATCACTTTAAGGAGTCACGTTGTAGTGCTCAGTGTCACACGAAGATGTGGATGTCCAAGAGGTGATGTACGTCTTATACTTGATGGTTGGTTGGTTGAAGAGTATAGAGTACTTAGGGATTCGATGTTGCACGAAGTCTCTACACCACTCTTTGTCACGCATTAGTACAAGTTTAAGTTACAAGTTCGGGTTATATTACTTCAGTATCAAGTTCATCATATTGGGTTTTCTCCATCAGTGGTCACGATATCAAGCCGACAGAATGATAATGGGGTTGGTAACGAGTTAGATGAGAGAAGAAGTAAAGAGAGAGAAATGACGTCTGTACACATCAGTGCAGGCCTCGTTCTTCATCAGTATGACGTCTGTACACTTCAGTGCAGGCCTCGTTCTTCATCATAATGACGTCTGAATACCTCAGTTCAGGCCTCGTTCTTCAAAGAAAAGAAAAGTGTACGCTTGAGTGCACTTTATCTTCAAAAGAAGAGGAATCTTCTTATTTATGGCCATTCTCATCAACAAGATTCATGCTCTTTCCGTGCTTATTCAGTCTTTAAGTGGATCGGCGCATATTGGAGTATATTGTTATTCACGTATTCAACCAAAAATTGCAGTTGACAGGCATATGCAATTTTTGAGGGGGGGAAAGGGTGAATAAACAACATGTTAGTCTTCAAGAACCGTCAAGTGGAGCTACTTAACGTTGATGGTATTCATATTCACTAGTTCAATCATCAAAAATTGCAGTTGGAAGGCATATGCAATTTTTGAGGGGGGGGAAAGGGTGAATATTAATCTACATGTTGGTTGATGATTGAGAAATGGTCATACGACTCCTGAATACGTCAGTTCAGGAGTCGTGCAAACCATGTTTCTCCAACACTACTTATTCCATCTATCAAGGTGTTGAAGAACATGGTCATGGAATGCTAATCTACATCGTCTCACGGGCTGTTACAATCAGTAACAAATGGTTTCTAGTCAATGCTTCATGTACACTTCATTAGGCTGCATGTACACATCATGATGATGATTCCGATTAATCGTAACCATCATGGGGGAGAGAAATGTGTACACCAAGGACGCACAACAGGTTCACGTGATCGGGCTTAATCATATATTCCGGTGTTGAGAACCGCAGAGATGATCAGTGGTTCAACTTGTTACCTTGGTATTTACGTTTCACTGTTACGTCATGGGCTGATTAATCGTAACCATCAGGGGAGAGAGAATGTGTACATCAAGGACGCACAACAGGTTCACGTGATCAGGGCTTAATATCCAAGGATGGATACATACTATAGATGATCAGTGGTTCAACTTGTTACTTTGGTGTTATACTAAAGACTGAAGAAGGTCGAGTCGTCAGTCTACTCTACATTCTCTGTTGGGAGTTATCTTCTCATGTGTATGCTGCGGGCTGATGGGTTACATGTAAGGTTACTGGAAGGCATTTGGTGAGATAAAGATGATTGGTATTCTGTTCCTCCACATTGAGCAATCTTGAAGAAGGTCGAGTCTACAGTCTTCTCCACAGTCAAAAAATGTTGAGCTCTTTTCTTACAACTTGATATTTAACTTAATCCCATGACAGTTCTTGTTTGATGAGTTGTGGAGTTAAGTTAGGTTCAAGTTGTTCTGTAGTTTAAGGTTTGGTCCAACTTGATTTTAACCTAATCTCATGACAGTTCTTGTTTGATGAGTTGTGAGGTTAAGCTGAAATCAAGTTGTTACTGGGCTTAAATTTGTGGTTTAGCTTAACCTCATGACAGTTCTTGTTTGATGAGTTGTGGGGTTAAGCTAGATTTCAGTTGAGGCTCAACTTAAACTATCGAAAAGATGCCTAAGATTTTTGACGGCGTTACTCAAGGACGGGAGTGTTATAAGACTAAAGACGGCATGCATTTGGTTACCAAAAGACTTCTTCTTATTATGGGTGTTCATCCAAAGTCTTCTTCTTCTTCCTATTTTGGGTGATCGTCAGAGGTTGTCAGATTGGGGGAGAGCACTAATTAGGGGAGGAAAAGCCAGAATCATTCCCTGATTGAAAGTGCTCACATTGCTCTTCAGCAAGTCAAGTGATGAATGCGGTGAAGACTCAGAATGCTGAGGAGTAATGGTTTCTGGTTCGTATCCTTGTACATATATATACTTATTCATACTTTATACCATTTTTGTAAATAGATATGTAGAAATCCTGCAATTTGTAAATAGAGAAACGTAAAACCAGAAAAACCATAAAAATTAAAAAAATTAGAAAATACCAAAAATAGTTTCACCTAGGCATGTCTTCTGTTTATCGATAACATTTACGGACTTAGAAATGTCATTCAATAATGGCACGGGTCTTTAAATGAAGCTCGAGCAGAAGTTAAAATGGATGGTTAAAACATGTCTAAATGGCTTGCTATTACTTTAGATAGCAACCCGCGTTTCATATTGGGGAAAGCACGTCGCCAAAAAGACGGCTGTTCCTCCAACTGGGTGATGTTCACCTGGGCATGGATTACTTTATATCCATGTTTCTTCGATCTGATGTACATTTCAGTGCATCATTTCTTGAAAAAGAAGAGAAATCTTCTTTGTATGCAAATAGTTTTCATTCTGTGATTCTTCTGAAAATTATTTGTAAGACACTTAGTGATTTTGTGTTGTATGAAATTTGTTTATACTTGGATTATGCATAAAATTTATCACTCAATCAACGACTACAAAACCTCACGACAGTTCTTGTTTGATGAGTTGTGGGGTTAAGCGTGATTTTAGTTGAGGTTCAACTAGAATACGGGTCATTGATTGAGGGGGAGAGTGAATTCAAATTTTATATCATCAAACGGATTTATTGGTTAAATCATACTTGTTAGAAATGGTTTTGTAGTTAATGGGGAATTAGTTGAAGAGGATCTTGCTTAAATATATCAAATGACCAAGTGTGTTAGTTGCTAGAAAGTTTAGGACATTATGTGCAATTTGCTTATAGTTCCCTAGCTTTATGTATCTAGAAGGTTCATTTGTGTTACTTTGGAATCCTCGTATAATCCCCAAAATGCTTTAAGACTCAAAACCTAAAAGAAGTTAGAAAACCAGTTGTGTTTGATGTTTTTGAATACTCCACTGGCATTTGTATGATCTAAATGAATGAGTTTCAAATGTTGTTTGTCTCTGCTGCTTAATGGTTGTTGATATTGTGCATATGTTCTCAGGATTCGCTTAGGTAGATTGCTATTATGTTAGAATCATGTTCCTAAAGATCCTGAATTAAATATTGAAATCTGTGTGAATTGCCATGTTCATGATTGCTAATTGCTCTTCATGCTAGATAGTGGTTTGACGTAGTTCCTGATTGGGGTTTGATTATAAGATGAACTTGGTATTATAATGTGGCAAGCTGCTGAAGGGTAGCTATTAAGGAATAGTGTATCTGTATGCATGTATATTTGTGTTGATATTCTTATGCAGATTCCATAGCCAAAATGAATGTGCCAGTTCCCATTCTAACCATTTAATCAGACGTTCAAATTCCATTGATTGGCTCGGAATTCACCACGACAACAACATCGGCAGCAACAACAACAACAACAACACCTTCACCCCCACCACCATCATTTCAACAAAGCAGTACTTACTCGGATCTCGCCAAGTGGGGATCGAAATTACTTGAGAAGATTTGTTGGTGGATGGATAATCGATGTTGACCACTGACTCACTCAGAAAAGTGGGTGATTACATCATCTGCGCAAAAAGGTCAATATCACTTGTGTCATAATAATCACTTTGTGCAAAATAAGCAGTGAATCTCCCTCTTAGTTTAAGGGGGAGCATAGTATGTTCCATTATCAGAAAACATTAAATCGGACACATTTTCTCTCACATTTTTTCTAACTTATTTAAATCAATTGGGATCACAAATCTCAAATGGTTTGAAATTTTTGATCGGGGGAGAGAATGTGATTTAAATATGAAATCTGATAAAATGTGATGATTTGAACATATATGCAAGCTCTCCCGTATGTGTTAAACCATTTTGTATACCAATGCACATATTGAGGGGGAGCAAAGGATTTGGCATGCATCTTATGTGAGCAAGGCTCAGACTTCACCAATGAATTGACGAAACTTGAACTGTCATCAATCGAAAGGATACGTCTTGGCCGGGTAATAATTTCAAGCTGGTCTAACCAGTGATGTAAGCGTGTCTCGAAAAAGATGTATCTGAGTAGAGTGTACCATTTCGAGAAACTTTCTGTGGACTTGACCAGGCCGGGTAATAATTTCAAGCTAGTCTAACTAGTGATGTAAGCGTGTCTCGAATCGGTCATGTTCACTGAAAGTGGATCAATTCAAAAAGTGCGAGCTCTACCTAACATGTGCAAATTTATAAAACAATCAACCGAGCACATGTTGAGGGGGAGCATTTGAAAAATATAAAACTCTCAAGTGTTTGCAAAAATGTGTTTCAAAATCATGAACACTTTGAGAGATTTTTCAAAGATTTGGTTTGGCAATCGTGGATGAATACCAAAGACCGACCATTTTAATTAATGTATGGAGTTATAAGGATGGTTAGGTTAGGCTCAAGTTCCCACGATCCCGCCAGAGCCGGAGGGATCTACCCAGGGACAATCCACTAGTTAGTGTAGAAGTCCTTAGGTATGATTAAAAAGGAGAAAAGTGTGATTAAGGGAAGAGTGCCGACTGAGATGGAGCTAGTACTGGAACAAACCCAACAAGGTACTAGTAATGAAGTCTCTGTAAGCACTGAAGGGGTTGAAGAATGAAAAAGAATTGTAAAGATAAAGGGTGAAAAGAAATAGCCCTCCTTACAACTTAGGCAGAAACCGGGTCAATACATATGCTGTCAGAATCACATAGTTGATTGCTGGCATTGAAGATAAAGTATCATGGACCCAGTGATACGCTGCACAACCCTCCCTAGCCACTCAAGGTCCCTCAAAGGATTCTTGTTTCAATTGTCACGGAGTTCAATACATTCCTATCGTCTCTCTCACTCCGAGTTAGATGATATTGAAAAGGTGGCAGTCCTCTCCAGCCTCCGCTCTCTAAATCAAAACGCACTATAGAGTCTAGAGCCACGAGATGCATAATAAGATCTCATAGGAACACTAATTATTTCTACACTGGTTGTTCAACATTAAGGACACCAGATGTAAACTCATGAGTCCTACGCAGATCTTAGCAATCTGCCAGAACATTTATGAGGGAATTTACAAATGTAATTCTCAATGATTGAATGGAAATTCCTGCCAGGGTCAACTTCAAGCAGCCCTGAAAGCAGGTCACTTCGGTAATTCTTTATGGATTACGCTTAGTGGTCACGGCGGTTTCTAACGGTCTACAGTCGTGGAGTGATCTCCAGCGACTCACCTAATCGTTGATGTGCTACGGTTCGATCTTAAAAAGCCCTCTGTGGGTTTTCGATTAGGAACGGTCTTGGTAAGAATTAGAGAGAGTTTTCACACTATGCTGTTAACAATCTCAAAGTTCGAACCTGTAAGTACCGGACATTTTATTGCTAACTGTCGTATGCAGGAACATCTGGCGGTTGAAGCTGATTGCTGTTGCAGCTGTTTGCGGTTGTAGCTGATTGAGGTTGCAGCTGAATGCGGTTGTAGCTGATTGAAGAAAAGATGCCAATCCTATACCACATGCTTTACACTACATTGTAACTCAACAAAGTCATGATCAACCTAAAAGACCTTTAACACGGCTTCTGCAAACTCTGATGCTAAAGATCATGACACCAAATAGTGTGAGCATGTCGGCTCAAATATTTACACATCACGTGGAGACATACTGCGGAAAGATGACTTAAGACAGATGTTGGATGATAAATTCGAAGAATACTCAAAGATCATCCAAGATAGAAGAGCAGTCATCAAAAGATCACTGCTAAAGGCACAAAGATACAAGACGTTGAAGAATCGAAGACTACGAGCTATGAAGTCAAGATCAAAAGATCAAATGCTAGAATTCGAAATATTATTTCCGGGGTGACCTCCCTTAGGGGGAGATTGTTAGGAATATAAATATTCATATGAAGGTTCGGTCACCCTGAGTATCTATTTAGCATATCACATAGCTCGTAGGCTTATTTATATAAGCTTAGTATTATTAGTATTATTAGTTTTATTAGATTAGTCGTATCTATATTTGTGGAGTGGGTCGGGGCTTTCCCCACTGTCAGCTCACTTCACAGCCCACTAGGGGCACTATTATTAGGAAGTATAAATACCCCTTCCCACACTTGGGAAGGGTTGGAACTCTTGTCACAAAAAACACACTAATCTAATATTCACAAGTTTTCCCTTTCAACTCTCTCTCTCTCCAGTTCTTGCATCTAACTCAAACCATGGATCTAATCTTCCATGAATCAAGACCACCCGAATCAACCACACAATCAAGATAGTTATTTCCTACACCTTACATTGTAACACCCCAACCCGGCAAGGGTTAAGATATCACGATAATGGTTTCATATCAGATCAAACAAAGCATACATCTATAGTAATACAATAAATTTCAAAGGTTACAAATGAAATACTGGAGTTACAAGGTTACAAATGAAACTAAAACTAGATACTAAGTGATGCGTGGTTTTGCAACCTTACAACAGGTTTTACCTCTCGAGGGATCTCAAGAGGCTTACAACCCCACCAGGCAGTATACCTGACCGATGTAGTATAGTGTGGTGGTAAGTACGGGGGATTGATCGTTCTCCACAGGGAATAGTGTCGTTAGGATTGAAAAACTACTCTAATTAGGTCTAAGGGTGAGAGAAGATTCTTTTTGTATTTTTATAATTTTTTATGAAAGCAAGTAAAATCTCGGGTTTGAAGGAGTGGGCGGAATTAGTTGCTAGTCAACTAACCCAAATAACTACAAATGCAAATAAAATAAAATAACTGAAAATGAAAAGGGTTGTGAAACTTATATGGAGAGAAATGTGTTTACTTAGATTTCCTTACTCCCTAACTATCTTTTACCGGTTGATTAGTGTGTATTAATCGCGTGGATGACGGGTGTATTCCTTAATACCAATCGTGGGGTGGCGTACGTACTTCCCCAACTCTATGAGCTCCTACTTCACTCCTATGTCGAGCCGGCTAGGAAGCTCCTAACATGGGATCACTAGAATTCGCTCATGCATTAAATACAACCATAAAAACCTTAGTACGCATTGGTTCATGTTTCTTAAGACGTTCAAGCAAGTTACCGTATAGGAAGTTAGCCAGTTTTCTTAAGCCTAACATCGATAAACAATCATCCAATACAATTAATAACACACTAATAACCAATAATCAATAGCTAGGTTTCATTAGATCTAAGCAAACACAAGATAAATCTAGCCTAGCATGTTAATCAAAAGACAAGAACAAGATATAATCAAACAACACATAGACATATTGATTGATTAAATGATAACTTATCTTCAATTAAACATGGGAGATCCAAGGGTATGAAAACCCTTAAAAATGGCAGAAATTCGTCTTAGGGTTTCTCCTCACAAAGTTGCACACTAATGACAAAAAATTGCAAAACTATATATAGAGTTTAAGGGCTGACGGCGTCACGTTATAGATCTTGACGCCGTCACCTCGCCGTGTCTAGGGTTCCCGGATGGCCTTCTTGACGCCGTCCCTCTTTAGTGCTCCAAAATCCGCTCTGGCTTATCAAGGCTTGACGCCGTCAGAATAAGGCTTGACGCCGTCCCTCTTTAAGTTAAACCGTGATGGCCTTGATCACTTCAAAGGGTGACGCCGTCAGATTTTTCATTGTAAAATTCTCTGGCTTATCATGTGTATTTTTTGTATCCACCTTTTTTGTCAAGCCATGACGCCGTCAAGGGCAATCCCTGACGCCGTCAAAGGTACTTTTCCAGCCGATTTTGAGACTTTGTCGTTTTCTTCACTTTTATGCTCCAAAAACGTCCAAAATGCTTTCTTTTCCAGATTTCTTCTCCAAAGTACCTAAAATGACAAAAGGAACGATTTAGGGCAATATTTGATCAAATAAATACGATTTAGGGCTTATATGACCCCCTAAAAGCGGTACACTTTTCGCTTCATCAAATACCCTTACACTTGAGATTTGCTTGTCCTCAAGCAAATGCGCTTTTATTCTAATCAAAATACAAGTTAGGGGTCATTTAACGCTAATATAAAAGTAATTACAATAAATAGTCGTTCCACTTTAATCATAATAAGCACGGAGATTACAAACTAGCACCTCACAAGTAGTGTTTAGATACTCACATCTCTCAGGTGTCATCAAAATAAATCTCATAAATGAAAACGGATAATATCTCTCACTACCTGTCATAGCAAATAGATTACCATAGGCTTGGGAAAGGATCGAAAACCTCCTCCACTGGGCGTAAGCACCTAAGATAAACTATCAAAGAGGGCTTTTAAATGGGTTATAACGTGAGGTGTAGGGATATGATAAACACGGTTTTGTTGGATAAGGGATATTTTACTGGTGGCGAGTTAAAGATCTTGATTAATTACATGTACAATATGGCGTTGCTAAGCCAAGACTAGACTCGACTTAAGCTAAAAACAAAATAACATAAACATAAGACAAACATAAAATGAAACGGGATGGTAGTCCGTATGTTTTTTTTTTTCTACTTTTTTTTTCATTTTTTTGTATTTTTCTTGATTTTTTTTTTCGATTTTTTTTTTCATACACTCTTGCCCTACCATCCAAAATAATACATCATAGGGGTGTTGCATTCCCCTTACACTTGAACTTTTACATAACTTTAAAAATAACCATTCTAATGACTCGAATTAAGATAATTGAAAAACTTGGAGTACTTTTAAAATATTTAGCACATATGAGGGTAATAAACGATGTTTTTCCCCATTACTCCATTACACTAGTACTTTACCCATGAGTCCCAATCGTCCCAAAACAATATGTACAAGGATATGACTCGACTTAGCAACCATGTAATCAATTAGATAATTAACTTGGGTTTTAAACAAATGTTGTCACAATAATGCACTAAAAATGAGTGCATACAAGGTAGGCTAAGGCGATTTGGGTGTACATTTAAGTGGGGTGTAACAAATTCTTCCTTTAAGTAAAATGCTTAAAGGTCGAAACGAAAAGATAGGTTCTGAGGGGTGTACTAGGGGTATCGTGTACTAAAAATGAGTACAACGCAAAGGGTGTGGGAGAATTACTTGACCAGTGTAGCTGATGAACTCAAATAAGTACATTTTATTACTATCATTTATCCCATTAAATTGACTTGTTTTACTATATTATGTATGAGGATTGATGCTTAATCGTTTACTTTTGTAATTCTCAGTTGAAAACAAGCATTTGGTGAAACTTGGCGATTTTGGACTAATTATGGAGCAAAACATGCATAAAGTGAAGAGTCTACTGAAATGGACAAGATCAAGTCAAATCTGCTCCAGATGCGCCGCATCTCACTCATGACATGCGCCGCATCGCTATCAAGATCTCACCAGATACGATCCAAGATTCAAGAGGACATGCGCCGCATCCAAAGACGAAGATACGCCGCATCTTCTGGCGGTGTACGAATATTCCTGAATATTATAATCTTGGACTCCACGCGAAGTTAAGTACATGCGCCGCATCTACTTGCTAGATGCGCCGCATCCTACCCTCAGACGGTAACTATAAATACCCCAAAGACCAGACGAATTAAGAGCCTTTAGTTCCGAACAGAAGACCGAAGACCATAAACCAAGGACGAATTCAGTCAAGGTAGCAGCACAAGACACACCCAAATCAAAGATACAAGAGCTGTAAGAAGGTGCTGCATATGTTTAATTCATTAAGTAGTTTTGTTTTATTGTGTTAGTAAACTTTAATTCATCAAGATTGGTGGCTTGTGTAACGTGACAACGGAAAAGTTGCACTCCCTTAAAACTACTTTCTCATTAATTAAAGTTTATATGTTGATGTCATTGGTGACTTTTATTAGTGCATTGATAACCTCTGTGGCTAGCTGAGCGTTGATCGGGTCGCCATGCCTCTGCCCTCGCCTGTTTATTAGATGCCTATGTATTCTATGGTCTGTAGAAAAGTAGGAGAAAGATAAACGGGATAGTCATAAGTAATCATTAAGGGTTTACTCGCCGATAAGATTAGAACCAACGAGAAAGGACTTTAACTCGGTGCGTTGCATCGAACTATACACTTCATATAACACTAGCAATAAAACAAGTGACAAACTACTTATCATAAGGACAGCCCTCTTATTGTCTCGAGTATTTATCTGTGTACGTGTGTGCTACTTGCTGATTCGTGCCTATTGGTTTAGTTTATTATTTAATTGCAACCAAATCGTGCCAGTCTCTCAGGCTGAACCCCCTTGCGTTAGATTAGATTGTATAGCTAACTTAATATATTAAAATACTGATTAGAATAACTAGATAATACGTTCCACTCTTAGTGATCGACACTCTACTTACCATTATATTCATACTGACCGGGTACACTGCTCGTTAGGTGTGTGTGTTATTGATAAGTCGGCTAAATATAAATTTAAAACTTGAGTAGGCATTAAAACTGCTAAACCGCAACGACACACGCAGCAACATCAGTAGCCAATGTAATTATAACAAAAACACAGGTGTAAAACAATGGGTTAATCCTAATGCCTCTTATCATGTAGTAAATCTAACTACACGAATGTAGTCTCACTTGTGGCCTCGGAATGGTCCTAACGCAAGTTCTAGAATCTAAGTGCTACCGGTACACACATCATAGCATAAATGCTTTTCCTACCAATTCTAGGGGCGAACCTCACATATTTGGGGGTGGAAATTTTTTTTAGTGGTACGGTTTTTGTGCTAGTCATATAACTCCTATCCGTGAGACGCTCATTAAGACCAAAGTTTCACTCCTATATGTTGTAAAAAATTTTAAATTTGGCACTAAAATTGCCCTAACAGGTATTTCTCTCAGTTTTATTACACATCTACTATTAAACAAACAAAAATCAAGCGTAATAGCATTCTCTAAAGTGTCGTACTTTTACCCCCCCTTACACTTAAGATGAACATTGTCCCCAATGTTCAAATAACAAGATGTAAAAGTAAAAAGGTAAAAGAATGAAATCAAATACTCCCCTGATTCGCTCGGTGGATAAAGAAGTAACATGGTTAGATCTTCTTCCAAGAGAAAGTAGAAGCTCCAAGGCTAATGCATCGCCATAAGCTTGATTCCACATACATCTCCTTGTCCAAAATAACCTGTTGAACCTGAGAAAACAAACACGAAAACCTGCATAACATCGGCGGGATAAATTCTATATAAGGATATAATGCTTGTGGAATGATAATTTTGCAGATTCCTGGAGATTATAAGTTAGAGATTTAATAAAAACTTTTTATGAAAACAAAACTTTCAAAAATTTCAGAAAATTAAAACCTGACGCCGTCAGAAATGATCTGACAGAATTCTCATGTTAAGTTTCCGGAAAATTTCTGGAAAAACCTCTACCTTACTTCCTGGAATTCCTGCAAAACATCATTATGACTCGATACAAGCATTTGACTCAAACAAATACTAATATGTATGTTAATTTATTATTATTACGATTCATGTTCATTTGTTCTAATAAACCGATTTGGATTTCCCTTACACTTAACTTTTGCAAAATACCTTTATATGTAGTTAAGACGAAGTTAAAAACAAGATAAAGCATTTTCCACAATTTAGTTTTGAACATGAATCAATAATAATAAAAATCAAACACACATACGGAAACAAATAAAATCAAACAAACAAATAAATAAACACACAAAGCAAATAAAGCTTGGGTTGCCTCCCAAGAAGCGCTTTTCTTTATTAACGAGTCTTGTAGCTAGACTCAAAGTCACGTACATTACGTGACTCCATCATTGGTCACGGTTCCTAGGCCATTCTCATTTCCGGTTTTATACTCCGGTCCTAATTTCAAACAATCCTTGTAGAAACCGGATATCCTTCCCATAACATAGTCTACTCCTTTATTTCTATCCTCATCATTCCTATAGTAGACCGCTTGCTTAAGCTCCTTCTCAACATTTGACAAGTGTTGGAATTGTTCTATCTTATATGGCATTTGGTAGTTTACATCATCGGTCTCATCCTTAAATCTAACTATCCCTAAGGAAGGTTCATAAGTCATTCTAGAGACCTCAACAAATGGTTTTCCAAAAACCACTTGAGTTAAGGATGCATCGACTATTGGGCGGATATCTTCTACAATTACAAAGTCGGTGACATAGGTGAAGTTTCCTACATAAACCGGTAATCCCTTAACTCTTCCCGTGAAGTTACTCATCCAACCCTTGTCAGGGAACATCCTATACCTAAGTTGATTTTTCATTATCAAGTTGTAGTGGGCTCTAGTCATGATGTTTATGGGTGATCTAAGGTCGATGTAGGCTTTCCACACATGCAAATGTCCGATGTTGCATGGTATGTTGAGATTAGAAGGGTCGTCTATTTTTATAATTGGTCTACCTAGGAAGTATGGTGTCTCGGGGTCATCGAATAAGTCTGTATGATATGCGTGCTCTTCCTTAGTGGGTAGCCTATTGAAGTAGTCCTCATCATCATCTACTTCTTCAATCTCACTTTTCCTAACTTCCTTATCAACCTCGACTTTCTTAACCTCATCCATAGGTTCACTATTATCTTCATTCCTATCAATCGGTTTGATAGTGACAATGTTGACGAAGTGGACATGTTTGGATGAAGAGGGGTCTTTTACTTGGGGTCCGCTATTTGTGTTCCTAGCGTCCTTATGTGGAGGTGATAGCACTTGGTTATTGAGGGCTTTCAATAAGTTGTCAATTTTATAGGTCATCTCCGTTTGTTGTTGATTGAATTCGGATTCAAACTTAGCTATCCGAGCTTCTTGAGATGCCATAAATTGGGACATCAATCCTTCAAAGTTATTGGTACTACCATAATTGTTGGAAGGATTGTTATTGAAAGTACGGTTCGAGTTGGAACCGCTTGATTGGAAACGATTAGGTGGGTTGGAAGAACTGGTTTGTTGTGTGTTTTGGTTTTGTTTCCACCTAAGGTTCGGGTGATTTTTCCACAAGGGGTTGTATGAATCACCGTAGGGGTTTGGCTCGGGTTTGAAAGTGTACCACTTGTTTCCAGCTCCGTCGGTACGCGAGGATGCGTAGTCCGCAAAAGCTTGCTCGAGGAGTTCCATGCAATCACGAGTGTCGTGGGGACCACTACATAATTCACATGAAGAAGTGATTTTGTTCACTTGGCTTGAAGGTTTAGGAGCCTCGTAGGATTTCATAAGAAACTTGACTTGGTCTTCAAGTTCTATGATCCTACGGTCGGAAGTGCTTGAATTGTTTGAAGGCAAAGATATTGCCTTGACAGTTTTATTCAAATCACGGGGATCACTCCAACTTTCGTCGTCATAAAGAGCAAGATCTTCTAGGAGAGCCCATGATTGTTCCGCACTTAGATCACGTAGCTTACCACCGGCCGATTGGTCAATGGTTTGCCTCGTGGAGAGATTGATATGGTCATAGAAGATTTGGACTTGGAGCCAAAGTTCTATGCCATGGTGAGGGACTTTTTGGAGTAAGTCCTTGAATCGAGTCCATGCCTCGTAGAGGGTTTCGCCTTGACGTTGTTGGAACATCAAGATATCATTCCTTAGCTTGGTAGTTCTTCCCGGTGGGAAAAACTGTGCAAGGAAACGAGTGGTGAGATCATCCCAAGAGGTGATGGATCCTGCGGGTAGACGCTCTAGCCATTGACTAGCTTGGTCCCGCAGAGAGAATTGAAAGAGACGCAGTCGGGTCGTCTCTCGAGTGGCAACATCAAGGTCTATGGAATCAACGATTTTGAGAAAGTCCTTGAGATGTTGATTAGGATCTTCGGAACGAAGTCCATGGAATGCGCATCCGCTTTGCACCAACCGGATGGTGTCGGATCGCAAGGGAGTGACATTGGCTCCATGAGTGAGCTCAATGGTGTTTCGATAGCCATGGTGGCTAGGACGGGAGTAGTCTCCTAAGGTACGGGCTCTAGGAGGTGGTGGTGGTTGCTGTGGTGGTGGGTTGTTGGGATCAAGGATATTACCACCTTCCATGATGTCGGATGGTAATGGTTACGAACACAGAAATGAAGAAAAAAGATAGACTAAAGAAAACCTAGAAAAAGAAAATAAAAATCTCACTAGAAAGGAATCTAGTGAGTAGACCTAATAAAATAAAAATTCAACCTAAACAATAACTATTCCCCGGCAGCGGCGCCAAAAACTTGATGCGTGGTTTTGCAACCTTACAACAAGTTTTACCTCTCGAGGGATCTCAAGAGGCTTACAACCCCACCAGGCAGTGTACCTGACCGATGTAGTATAGTGTAGTGGTAAGTACTGGGGATTGATCGTTCTCCACAAGGAATAGTGTCGTTAGGATTGAAAAACTACTCTAATTAGGTCTAAGGGTGAGAGAAGATTCTTTTTGTATTTTTATAATTTTTTATGAAAGCAAGTAAAATCTCGGGTTTGAAGGAGTGGACGGAATTAGTTGCTAGTCAACTAACCCAAATAACTACAAATGCAAATAAAATAAAATAACTGAAAATGAAAAGGGTTGTGAAACTTATGTGGAGAGAAATGTGTTTACTTAGATTTCCTTACTCCCTAACTATCTTTTACCGGTTGATTAGTGTGTATTAATCGCGTGGATGACGGGTGTATTCCTTAATACCAATCGTGGGGTGGCGTACGTACTTCCCCAACTCTATGAGCTCCTACTTCACTCCTATGTCGAGCCGGCTAGGAAGCTCCTAACATGGGATCACTAGAATTCGCTCATGCATTAAATACAACCATAAAAACCTTAGTACATGATGCGTGGTTTTGCAACCTTACAACAGGTTTTACCTCTCGAGGGATCTCAAGAGGCTTACAACCCCACCAGGCAGTGTACCTGACCGATATAGTATAGTGTAGTGGTAAGTACGGGGGATTGATCGTTCTCCACAGGGAATAGTGTTCGTTAGGTATGAAAAATTACTTTAATAGGTCTAAGGGTGAGAGAAGATTCTTTTTATGTTTTTTATATTTTTATGAAAGCAAGTAAAATCTCGGGTTTGAAAGAGTGGGCGGAATTAGTTGCTAGTCAACTAACCCAAATTACTACGAATGCAAATAAAATAAAATAACAGAAAATGAAAATGTTGTTGAAAACTTATGTGGAGGGAAATGTGTTTACTTAGATTTCCTTACTCCCTAACTATCTTTTACCGGTTGATTAGTGTGTATTAGTTGCGTGGATGACGGGTGTATTCCTTAATACCATTCGTGGGGTGGCGTACGTACTTCCCCAACTCTACAAGCTCCTACTTCACTCCTATGTCGAGCCGGCTAGGAAGCTCCTAACATGGGATCACTAGAATTCGCTTGTGCATTAAATACAACCATAAAAACCTTTAGTACGCATTGGTTCATGTTTCTTAAGACGTTCAAGCAAGTTACCGAATAGGAAGTTAGCCAGTTTTCTTAAGCCTAACATAGATAAACAATCTTCCAATACAACTAACAACACACTAATAACCAATAATCAATAGCTAGGTTTCATTAGATCTAAGCAAACACAAGATAAATCTAGCCTAACATGTTAAACAAAAGACAAGAATAAGATAGAATCAAACAACACATAGACATATTGAATGATTAATTGATAACTTATCTTCAATGTAACATGGAAGATCTCAAGGCAAAAAGCCTTGAAAGAGCTGCCAAATTCGTCCTAGGGTTTTCACACACAAAGTTCCCCAATAAGTTCTACACTAATGACAAAGAATTGCAAAACTATATATAGATTTTTGGATCTGACGGCGTCACGTTATGGAGTGTGACGCCGTCACCTCGCCGCTTTTAGGGTTCTCGGATGACCTTCTTGACGCCGTCCCTCTTTAGCTCTCCAAAATCCGTTCTGGCTTATCAAGGCTTGACGCCGTCAGACTATGAACGTGACGCCGTCCCTCTTTGAATTATAACGTGACGACCTTGATCAGATTAAAGCGTGACGCCGTCAGAATTTCCATGCAATTTCTCTGGCTTATCATGAGTAAATTTCACATCCACCACTTTTGCCAAGCCATGACGCCGTCCAGGGTTAATCCTGACGCCGTCAAAGGTAACTTCCAGCAAGATTTTGAGACTTTGTCATTTTCTTCACTTTTATGCTCCAAAAACGTCCAAAATGCTTCCTTTTCCAGATTTCTTCTCAAAAGTACCTAAAATGACAAAAGGAACGATTTAGGGCAATATTTGATCAAATAAATACGATTTAGGGCTTAAATGACCCCTTAAAAGCGGTACACTTTTCGCTTCATCAAATACCCTTACACTTGAGATTTGCTTGTCCTCAAGCAAATGCGCTTTTATTCTAATCAAAATACAAGTTAGGGGTCATTTAATGCTAACATAAAAGTAATTACAACAAATATTCGTTCCACTTTAATCATAATAAGCACGGAGATTATAAACTAGCACCTCACAAGTAGTGTTTAGATACTCACATCTCTCAAGTGTCATCAAAATAAATCTCATAAATGAAAACGGATAATATCTCTCACTACCTGTCATAGCAAATAGATTACCATAGGCTTGGGAAAGGATCGAAAACCTCCTCCACTCGGCGTAAGCACCAAAGATAAACTATCAAAGAGGGCTTTTAAATGGGTTATAACGTTAGGTGTAGGGAAAAGGAAAACACGGTTTTGTGGATAAGGGATATTTTACTGGTGGCGAGTTAAAGATCTTGATCAATTACATGTACTATACAATGTTGCTAAGCCAAGACTCGACTCAATCTTAAGCTAATGAAAGAAAATAACAAAAACATAAAATAAAACGGGATGGTAGTCCGTATGTTTTTTTCTACTTTTCTTTTTCTCATTTTTTGTATTTTTCTTGATTTTTTTTTTTTTTTTTTTTTTTTTTTTTTTTTTTTTTTTTTTTTTTTTTTTTTGCATATACTTTTGCCCTACCATCCAAAATAATACATCATAGGGGCATTGCATTCCCCTTACACTTGAACTTTTACATAACTTTACAAATAACTATTCTAATGACTCGAATTAAGATAATTGAAAAACTTGGAGTACTTTTAAAATATTTAGCACATATGGGGGTAATAAATGATGTTCTTTCCCATTACTCTATTACACTAGTACTTTACCCATGAGTCCCAATCGTCCCAAAACAATATGTACAAGGATATGACTCGACTTAGCAACCATGTAATCAACTAGATAATTAACTTGGGTTTAAACAAATGTTGTCACAATAATGCACTAAAAATGAGTGCATACAAGGTAGGCTAAGGCGATTTGGGTGTACATTTTAGTGGGGTGTAACAAATTCTTCCTTTAAGTAAAATGCTTAAAGGTCGAAACGAAAAGATAGGCTCTGAGGGGTGTACTAGGGGTATCGTGTACTAAAAATGAGTACAACACAAAGGGTGTGGGAGAATTACTTGACCAATGTAGCCAATGTAATTATAACAAAAACACAGGTGTAAAACAATGGGTGAATCCTAATGCCTCTTATCATGTAGTAAATCTAATTACACGAATGTAGTCTCACTTGTGGCCTTGGAATGGTCCTAACGCAAGTTCTAGAATCTAAGTGCTACCGGTACACACATCATAGCATAAATGCTTTTCCTACCAATTCTAGGGGCGAACCTCACATATTTGGGGGTGGAAAATTTTTTAGTGGTACGGTTTTTGTGCTAGTCATATAACTCCTATCCGTGAGACGCTCATTAAGATCAAAGTTTCACTCCTATATGTTGTAAAAAATTTTAAATTTGGCACTAAAATTACCCTAACAGGTATTTATCTCAGTTTTATTACACATCTACGATCAAACAAACAAAAATCAAGCGCACTTGTATTCTCAAAAAATCGTATTTTTACCCCCCCCCCCTTACACTTAAGATGAACATTGTCCCCAATGTTCAAATAACAAGATGTAAAAGTATAAAGTAAAAGAATGAAATCAAATACTCCCCTGATTCGTCCGGTGGATAATGAAGTAACACGGTTAGATCTTCTTCCAAAGAGAATGTTGAAGCTCCATGACTAATGCATCGCCATAAGCTTGATCCAAAAACATTTCCTTGTCCAAAATAACCTGTTAAACCTGAGAAAACAAACACGAAAACCTGCATAACATCGGCGGGATAAATCTATATATAAGGATATAATGCTTGTGGAATGATAATTTTGCAGATTCCTGGAGATTATAAGTTATAGATTTAATAAAAACTTTTTATGAAAACAAAACTTTCAAAAATTTTCAGAAAATTAAACCTGACGCCGTCAGGTTGTAACTCCTGACGCCGTCAGAAATGATCTGACAGAATTCTCATGTTACGTTTCCGGAAAAATTTTGGAAAAACCTATACCTTACTTCCTGGAATTCCTGCAAAACTTCATTATGACTCGATACAAGCATTTGACTCAAACAAATACTAATATGTATGTTAATTTATTATTATTATGATTCATGTTCATTTGTGTTCTAATAAACCGATTTAGATTTCCTTTACACTTAACTTTTGCAAAATACCTTATATGTAGTTAAGACGAAGTTAAAAACAAAATAAAGCATTTTCACAAATTAGTTTTGAACATGAACCAATAAGAATAAAAATTAAACACACATACGGAAGCAAATAAAATCAAACAAACAAATAAATAAACACACAAAGCAAATAAAGCTTGGGTTGCCTCCCAAGAAGCGCTTTTCTTTATTAACGAGTCTTGTAGCTAGACTCAAAGTAAGGCTCATCTAGTGTCGCTTATGCTCACGTATCCGAGTGTGAGCCATCTAATTGTTGCCTCATCTTTCTTGTATTCATCATTCAGCTCCAAACATCCATGATAGTATCTCTTATTTTTCTCATGTGGATATTTGAGCCCCTTCCTCTTATCATTCTCACTTAACAAATCAAGAGGCACAAGTCTATTGCAAGATTCAATGGAGTAGTTTTTAAACCTAGGATGTGCTCGGGGCATTTGGTAAGTAAAATCTTCATCCCCATCCGAGAATGTAATTAACCCGTCCACAAGTTTTTCGTCAAGGTGGGTCAACCTTTTGAAGGGTTCTCCAAAAATGACTTGGGTTAATTTGTTATCAATGAATTCTCCTAAGTTCTCCATAACCATAAAATCCACCAAATACACAAAACTTCCAACGAATACGTGTAGTGGCTTAGTCCTAGCAACAATGTTATCTCCTTGATGTTCTAGCTCATCTACCATGATTTTATTATAATTAGCGCGAGAGATAATGTTCATAGGCAAAGATGAGTTAAGATAAGCATAAAAATCATGATAACCAATCTTACACGGAAATTGCATGTTAAAGAGGCTATCCTTTTCGATCTTAGTCCTAGGGTCAACATACTTAAAGGGATCAATTTCCTCTTTTCCCCATTCCTCGTTAACTACTTCTCCATTACCGGCATCCTCATCGGAGTCTGAGTGGTAAAACGGACTAACATGGTCATTCTCATGGTCAGACTCCTCCATCTCAGAATTGTTACCAAAGTGGTGGTCGGGTGAAAGGTTGTTGTTTTCTATGATGGGGGTGGGAACGGGTAGTTGAAAGTTTACACGGCGAAAAATACGAATAACAGGGATCAAATGACCAATGTTACTCATGAGGTAAGTGGAAGGTATCACAAACAAAAGTACAAAGAAATAAGATAGACTATAGAAAACCTATAAAAAGAAAATAAAAATCTCACTAGAAAGGAATCTAGTGAGTAGACCTATAAAATAAAAATTCAACCTAAACAATAACTATTCCCCGGCAGCGGCGCCAAAAACTTGATGCGTGGTTTTGCGACCTTACAACAGGTTTTACCTCTCGAGGGATCTCAAGAGGCTTACAACCCCACCAGGCAGTGTACCTGACCGATGTAGTATAGTGTAGTGGCAAGTACGGGGGATTGATCGTTCTCCACAGGGAATAGTGTTCGTTAGGTATGAAAAATTACTTTAATAGGTCTAAGGGTGAGAGAAGATTCTTTTTATGTTTTTTATATTTTTATGAAAGCAAGTAAAATCTCGGGTTTGAAAGAGTGGGCGGAATTAGTTGCTAGTCAACTAACCCAAATTACTACGAATGCAAATAAAATAAAATAACAGAAAATGAAAATGTTGGTGAAAACTTATGTGGAGGGAAATGTGTTTACTTAGATTTTCTTACTCCCTAACTATCTTTTACCGGTTGATTAGTGTGTATTAGTTGCGTGGATGACGGGTGTATTCCTTAATACCATTCGTGGGGTGGCGTACGTACTTCCCCAACTCTACAAGCTCCTACTTCACTCCTATGTCGAGCCGGCTAGGAAGCTCCTAACATGGGATCACTAGAATTCGCTTGTGCATTAAATACAACCATAAAAACCTTTAGTACGCATTGGTTCATGTTTCTTAAGACGTTCAAGCAAGTTACCGAATAGGAAGTTAGCCAGTTTTCTTAAGCCTAACATAGATAAACAATCATCCAATACAACTAACAACACACTAATAACCAATAATCAATAGCTAGGTTTCATTAGATCTAAGCAAACACAAGATAAATCTAGCCTAACATGTTAAACAAAAGACAAGAATAAGATAGAATCAAACAACACATAGACATATTGAATGATTAATTGATAACTTATCTTCAATGTAACATGGAAGATCTCAAGGCAAAAAGCCTTGAAAGAGCTGCCAAATTCGTCCTAGGGTTTTCACACACAAAGTTCCCCAATAAGTTCCACACTAATGACAAAGAATTGCAAAACTATATATAGATTTTTGGATCTGACGGCGTCACGTTATGGAGTGTGACGCCGTCACCTCGCCGCTTTTAGGGTTCTCGGATGACCTTCTTGACGCCGTCCCTCTTTAGCTCTCCAAAATCCGTTCTGGCTTATCAAGGCTTGACGCCGTCAGACTATGAACGTGACGCCGTCCCTCTTTGAATTATAACGTGACGACCTTGATCAGATTAAAGCGTGACGCCGTCAGAATTTCCATGCAATTTCTCTGGCTTATCATGAGTAAATTTCACATCCACCACTTTTGCCAAGCCATGACGCCGTCCAGGGTTAATCCTGACGCCGTCAAAGGTAACTTCCAGCAAGATTTTGAGACTTTGTCGTTTTCTTCACTTTTATGCTCCAAAAACGTCCAAAATGCTTCCTTTTACAGATTTCTTCTCAAAAGTACCTAAAATGACAAAAGGAACGATTTAGGGCAATATTTGATCAAATAAATACGATTTAAGACTTAAATGACCCCTTAAAAGCGGTACACTTTTCGCTTCATCAGTACGCATTGGTTCATGTTTCTTAAGACGTTCAAGCAAGTTACCGAATAGGAGGTTAGCCAGTTTTCTTAAGCCTAACATAGATAAACAATCATCCAATACAATTAATAACACACTAATAACCAATAATCAATAGCTAGGTTTCATTAGATCTAAGCAAACACAAGATAAATCTAGCCTAGCATGTTAATTAAAAGACAAGAACAAGATATAATCAAACAACACATAGACATATTGATTGATTAAATGATTACTTATCTTCAATTAAACATGGGAGATCCAAGGGTATGAAAACCCTTAAAAATGGCAGAAATTCGTCTTAGGGTTTCTCCTCACAAAGTTGCACACTAATGACAAAAAATTGCAAAACTATATATAGAGTTTAAGGGCTGACGGCGTCACGTTATAGATCTTGACGCCGTCACCTCGCCGTGTCTAGGGTTCCCGGATAGCCTTCTTGACGCCGTCCCTCTTTAGTGCTCCAAAATCCGCTCTGGCTTATCAAGGCTTGACGCCGTCAGAATAAGGCTTGACGCCGTCCCTCTTTAAGTTAAACCGTGATGGCCTTGATCACTTCAAAGGGTGACGCCGTCAGATTTTTCATTGTAAAATTCTCTGGCTTATCATGTGTATTTTTCGTATCCACCTTTTTTGTCAAGCCATGACGCCGTCAAGGGCAATCCCTGACGCCGTCAAAGGTACTTTTCCAGCCGATTTTGAGACTTTGTCGTTTTCTTCACTTTTATGCTCCAAAAACGTCCAAAATGCTTCCTTTTCCAGATTTCTTCTCCAAAGTACCTAAAATGGCAAAAGGAACGATTTAGGGCAATATTTGATCAAATAAATACGATTTAGGGCTTATATGACCCCCTAAAAGCGGTACACTTTTCGCTTCATCACTAAGTCTGTAAATGAAAATCCTTCTAATAGCCTCTACTTCAGAATACTATCAAAGTCTTCTAAGTCCAAAGGTCTCTTCACTCAAACCCAGCTTCCAACTAAGAACCTGCCGCAGGAAAAGAAATGCGGCTGAGCTTAAAAAGCTCAGTGAACAGATACATAAACAAAATAATGATAACGAAACAGAAATAAGATATAGTGCAATGGGGAAATATCATAAGGTATAAATGATGTGAAGGTATAATGAACAGAATAGGATAGTAATCCACCATGAGCCCAGAACAAATCAGATATAGTAACCACATCTTCATAATCATATAGAGGGGAGACCTCTCAGATAATCAGATAATATGAGGGGTGTCCTCATTCTTCAAATGGAGTAGCTAGCTCCCAGATATATGTGAAAGGCATGTATTGCACACAGTACCAGTCACCAGACAATAACAAATCATATAACAGATAATCCACTAAACAGAACAGATCTAGGATGCATCCATACGCCCCTACCCAATCACATGCAGACCAAAACAAAGGGACGGTGTGTAACATCACTCCAACACACTAGAGTCACGCCATCGGTGCATCAATGACATGGCCATGTTACCTTCATGGCTAGGGTCACAAATTTTGGCTCGGGTATCAAACTAAGAGTCATGTGTCAAATCAAATCAGAAGGTCATATCCAAAGGTCCAAAACAGATAGTTCATAACAGATGGTTCATATCAAATCATTTCAGAAATAGTATCAACGGTCCACATCAGAGTTTATCAGATCAAGGTTCATATTCAATAATCAAGTCATGGTTCAGATCAAAAGTCCGTTTCAGAAGTTTCTATCAAAGTCCATTTTAAACAATCCTTTAATTCAAGATTTTCATAAAACGATCCTTTAAAGTGGTTTTCATAAACATAATCTTTCAAAACGGTTTTTATAAAGATAGTCTTCAAAATATAGTTTTCATAAAAGTTAGTAACATTTTATATAAAAGTAGTTTCGCATCATTTATAAACATCTTTTTAAAATGGTTTTTCTCAAACATTTCCATGGTATAATTAAAAAGGTTTTCATAACATAGGTTCATAACAGAGGTCATATCAAATGGGATCAACAGAGAAGGTTCAAGCAAAGGGAATCATAGCAATGGCATCAGTTCAGAAACTAACGGATCAGAAAATGAAAGAGATCATGAGAAACCTTATAAGAAAGGTCAGAATATCTGTACCTTAACGAATACGCAAGCAAGAGAAATGAAAAGCAAATCAAATAGGAGATCACTCCTTCTTCAACCGATCTACAAATAATCGTAAGGTTTCATTTTAGTTCTCATTCCATTTGAGGTAACTTTGGTTATTAACATTCTCGTATGTCAAATTAACTATTAAGGATGATCGTATTCGTAGTTTAGAGTTAATATGCAATTCTCATAAATTTAGGGTGTAAAGTATAATTACTATAAAGTTACAGGTGTTCACAAGTTAGGTCCTTTAGTTTTAGAAAAATGACCATTTAAACCCTTTAGTTTTAAAAACAAACACATAACACCTTTTAAATCCTTTTACACTTTTTATCAGATTTCTATTAGTTTTAAACATGAAATTGTTAGGTATTCTATAAATTGAAAATCATATAAGCACCTTGAAATAAATTCTCCAAAAATTCCCAGAGATACTTCAAGGTCTTAAGTATTTTATCTAATTTTTTCAGATTTTATTAAGTAGCAAAACTATGGATTAAAATTCACTTAAACTAACTTGTCCAGATTTCTGAAAGATTTTACTATACGAAAAGTTATTAATTAGAAACCCCTTAAGAAAAATTCATAAAAATCTATAAACATTCCAGTAATTAAAAGACATCCTAAATATTACTCAGTTAGAAGGAAACCTTTTAATTCAACACGGTTTGTAAATTAAAATTCAAAAATCCGGACTGATTTTCCAGATTCACAAATCCGATCAGATACATAATTTTCCAAAACTCAAAAGGTAACCTTCCAGGCCTCCAAAAATTACAAACTAAATTTTCCCAGGTAGCCATTTTGTTGAACTTAGTTTTAGAATATTAAAACTCCAAAATATACGTTCACATCAATTAGTTACAACCGGTTAAAGTCGTCAAAATTCCAGGTCAGTAGCAGTTATTCACAGAATCATGTATAACTTAGGGTTTTATCATTCTAACCTTTACTTCTTGACAACAAATGATTTTAGATGAGTTCATAACATATTTAGGTCGATTATTAACAGGTCTTACATAATCAATTCGAATGAATTCATCACATATATCCTGGTTCGATCTATACATATTGACTTTCAGGGTTTTTTTTTTTATCATGATTTTATGTGACATATATCTACTAGAACACGAATAAGGATTAAAAAAAGAGGAGTGATATGAATACCCTTGAAGACACAACAAAGAACATGAGCAAAATAGATTTAATTCACCAAGAAGCCTTCTTCTTCTCCTTTTAGGATCGATTGGCAGAAACACAAGAACAAGAACATAGACAAGGATCGGTTAGGGTTTGTTAAGGTTCGAATGGATTGAAAACAACGAGAACATGATTACCTTAGTACAAGAACAAGATCAAGGACTCCTTTTTGGGTTGGTTTTGGATCGACAGCAGCAGCAGCAAGGACAAGGAAGAAGCAGCCGAATTTTTGTGATGGGATGGAATTAGGGTTTTGATATTTTCGGTTATGGGAACAAATGGAAGGACCGTATAATTGTTTTAAGGTATTTTAGGAATGGATCAAGTATTATTATGGGCCAAATGGATGCATGTTTATCTCTTGATTTTGGGCCAAAATATTGTAGATCTTGGTACACAAACAAATAAAAACGCCTAGCCTATTTGTAGATGGAAGAATGATAATTTTGTACATATTATTTTCATAATGTAAGGTTTTAATCACTAGCTTAGTTTATTACATAATTTAGGACATATTCATTGTATATTAAATGCAAATAAATGTAACTCATATGATTTTCACATGTTCTTAAAAATTTAAATTTTGAGGGTATTTTTGTCTTTTCAGATTATATAAATTTTGGGGTTTTACAACTCTTCCCCTCTTAAAAAAAAATTTTCGTCCTCGAAAATTGAAATGCGAAGTCGAAATGAAGTCGTAGCAAATCGCAAAAGATCATCACAAACATTCTCATGCCCGAGGAGGTTCTGCTAAATAGATCTTCAGACCAGATAGTTTCTCATGACTCGAATCAAAATGAGATGGGTTCAAATTTCTCAGAGGAGGACAAAATAAGTTGATTCTGATCAAAAGGTCCATGCAACATAAAACGAACGATAGGTGAATCTTCAGGAAAGTTCATATGGAATACGAACAAGATTTCAAGTCAACTTAACTGTATCAATAGTGGAGAGCTCTACAAAGAGTTCAAGATTTATAACTGAGGTCAACAGAATGCAAAACGAGAGTCCAAACTCATCCAGATATCTATTGAACAAAGGCAGAGTATACGCATAGGAAGAATGAACCTAAAATCTCACTAGTCATGGTTAATCCAACGGAGATCAAATTCTAAACTTCTTAGGTACTTCCCAAGATATCCTATGGCCGCAATGAGGGCACGTTATATGGTGTAAGTATTATCACGTTGGCCAGACGTCATAATACTAGCACCACATAAATATGCCTTCATGATGATCATACTTTATCTCGAGTCGTAAGCAAAAACAACCTATCTTAATCCACCTAGTACTTCTATAGTCTCGGAGGTCAACAAAATCAAATGTCATAATCAAGAGGGAAATCCAAACTACTCGCCATGGAGATTCTCAAAATGCCCAAGAGGCATCGAAATGATTAACAAAAGATCAGAGGTCAGAGTCGGAATCTGAAGGTAAGGATCAAATAGTGTCAGGCAATTACTATGAAATTTTCAATGGCTTCAAGTTTTATTTAGGTTTCAAAACTTAGGTGGTGCAAGGCAAAAGCTTTCAGTCTCCAAAAGTGATCTCATCAAGCTTTAACCAAAAGCAAGGCATGAATCAGAGTGAGGCGGAAGCAATGATACTTACATAGATGTCATAGTCTACCCATTCCTCACCGGTAATACTTAAGTTCCTATGGGGAGACCCTAAAGCAATTCCTCAACGGTTATCTTATGAGCGCCTACAGTGGAAACTTAATGGTCCAAACTTCACAGGTCAAGGGTAAATGTATTACAAGTCGCAGCCTGTCTCTCTGATACCATAATTGTAACACCCCAACCCGGCAAGGGTTAAGATATCACGATAATGGTTTCATATCAGATCAAACAAAGCATACATCTATAGTAATACAAGAAATTTCAAACGTTGCAAATGAAATACTGGAGTTACAAGGTTACAAATGAAACTAAAACTAGATACTAAGTCTGTAAATGCAAATCCTTCTAATAGCCCCTACTTAAGTATACTATCAAAGTCTTCTAAGTCCAAAGGTCTCTTCACTCAAACCCAGCTTCCAACTAAGAACCTGCCGCAGGAAAAGAAATGCGGCTGAGCTTAAAAAGCTCAGTGAACAGATACATAAACAAAATAATGATAACGAAACAGAAATAAGATATAGTGCAATGGGGAAATATCATAAGGTATAAATGATGTGAAGGTATAATGAACAGAATAGGATAGTAATCCACCACGAGCCCAGAACAAATCAGATATAGTAACCACATCTTCATAATCATATAGAGGGGAGACCTCTCAGATAATCAGATAATATGAGGGGTGTCCTCATTCTTCAAATGGAGTAGCTAGCTCCCAGATATATGTGAAAGGCATGTATTGCACACAGTACCAGTCACCAGACAATAACAAATCATATAACAGATAATCCACTAAACAGAACAGATCTAGGATGCATCCATACGCCCCTACCCAATCACATGCAGACCAAAACAAAGGGACGGTGTGTAACATCACTCCAACACACTAGAGTCACGCCATCGGTGCATCAATGACATGGCCATGTTACCTTCATGGCTAGGGTCACAAATTTTGGCTCGGGTATCAAACTAAGAGTCATGTGTCAAATCAAATCAGAAGGTCATATCCAAAGGTCCAAAACAGATAGTTCATAACAGATGGTTCATATCAAATCATTTCAGAAATAGTATCAACGGTCCACATCAGAGTTTATCAGATCAAGGTTCATATTCAATAATCAAGTCATGGTTCAGATCAAAAGTCCGTTTCAGAAGTTTCTACCAAAGTCCATTTTAAACAATCCTTTAATTCAAGATTTTCATAAAACGATCCTTTAAAGTGGTTTTCATAAACATAATCTTTCAAAACGGTTTTTATAAAGATAGTCTTCAAAATATAGTTTTCATAAAAGTTAGTAACATTTTATATAAAAGTAGTTTCGCATCATTTATAAACATCTTTTTAAAATGGTTTTTCTCAAACATTTCCATGGTATAATTAAAAAGGTTTTCATAACATAGGTTCATAACAGAGGTCATATCAAATGGGATCAACAGAGAAGGTTCAAGCAAAGGGAATCATAGCAATGGCATCAGTTCAGAAACTAACGGATCAGAAAATGAAAGAGATCATGAGAAACCTTATAAGAAAGGTCAGAATATCTGTACCTTAACGAATACGCAAGCAAGAGAAATGAAAAGTAAATCAAATAGGAGATCACTCCTTCTTCAACCGATCTACAAATAATCGTAAGGTTTCATTTTAGTTCTCATTCCATTTGAGGTAACTTTGGTTATTAACATTCTTGTATGTCAAATTAACTATTAAGGATGATCGTATTCGTAGTTTAGGGTTAATATGCAATTCTCATAAATTTAGGGTGTAAAGTGTAATTACTATAAAGTTACAGGTGTTCACAAGTTAGGTCCTTTAGTTTTAGAAAAATGACCATTTAAACCCTTTAGTTTTAAAAACAAACACATAACACCTTTTAAATCCTTTTACACTTTTTATCAGATTTCTATTAGTTTTAAACATGAAATTGTTAGGTTTTCTATAAACTGAAAATCATATAAGAACTCAGAAATAAATTCCCCAAAAATTCCCAGAGATACTTCAATGTCTTAAGTATTTTATCTAATTTTTTCAGATTTTATTAAGTAGCAAAACTATGGATTAAAATTCACTTAAACTAACTTGTCCAGATTTCTGATAGATTTTACTATACGAAAAGTTATTAATTAGAAACCCCTTAAGAAAAATTCATAAAAATCTATAAAAATTTCAGTAACTAATAGACATCCTAAATATTACCCAGTTCGAAGGAAACCTTCTAATTCAACACGGTTTGTAAATTAAAATTCAAAAAAACCGTACTGATTTTCCAGACTCACAAATCCGATCAGACACATAATTTTACAAAAATCAAAAGGTAACCTTCCAGGTCTCCAAAAATTACAAACTAAATTTTCCCAGGTAGCCATTTAATTGAACTTAGTTTTAGACTCCTAAACACCAAAATATACATTCACATCAATTAGTTACAGCCGGTTAAAGTCGGACAAAATTCCAGGTCAATAGCAGTTATTCACAGAGTCATGTATAACTTAGGGTTTTATCATTCTAACCTTTACTTCTTGACAACAAATGATTTTAGATGAGTTCATAACATATTTAGGTCGATTATTAACAGGTCTTACATAATCAAGTCGAATGAATTCATCACATATATTGATGCGTGGTTTTGCAACCTTACGACAGGTTTTACCTCTCGAGGGATCTCAAGAGGCTTACAACTCCACCAGGCAGTGTACCTGACCGATGTAGTATAGTGTAGTGGTAAGTACGGGGGATTGATCGTTCTCCACAGGGAATAGTGTTCGTTAGGTATGAAAAACTACTCTAATTAAGTCTAAGGGTGAAGGAAGATTATTTTTGTATTTTTATAATTTTTATGAAAGCAAGTAAAATCTCGGGTTTGAATGAGTGGGCGGAATTAGTTGCTAGTCAACTAACCCAAATTACTACGAATGCAAATAAAATAAAATGACGAAAATGAAAAGGTGGGTAAAACTTATATGGAGAGAAATGTGTTTACTTAGATTTCTTTACTCCCTAACTATCTTTTACCGGTTGATTAGTGTGTATTAATTGCGTGGATGACGGGTGTATTCCTTAATACCAATCGTGGGGTGGCGTACGTACTTCCCCAACTCTACAAGCTCCTACTTCACTCCTATGTAGAGCCGGCTAGGAAGCTCCTAACATGGGATCACTAGAATTCGCTCATGCATTAAATACAACCATAAAAACCTTAGTACGCATTGGTTCATGTTTCTTAAGACGTTCAAGCAAGTTACCGAATAGGAAGTTAGCCAGTTTTCTTAAGCCTAACATAGATGAACAATCATCCAATACAATTAATAACACACTAATAACCAATAATCAATAGTTAGGTTTCATTAGATCTAAGCAAACACAAGATAAATCTAGCCTAGCATGTTAATCAAAAGACAAGAACAAGATGTAATCAAACAACACATAGACATATTGAATGATTAAACAATCACTTATCTTCAATTAAACATGGGAGATCCAAGGGTATGAAAACCCTTAAAAATGGCAGAAATTCGTCTTAGGGTTTCTCCTCCAAAGTTACACACAATAAGTTCCACACCAATGAAAAAAAATTGCAAAACTATATATAGAGTTTAAGGGCTGACGGCGTCACGTTGTAGATCCTGACGCCGTCACCTCGCCGATTTTAGGGTTCCCGGATGGCCTTCCTGACGCCGTCCCTCTTTAGTGCTCCAAAATCCGCTCTGGCCTATCAAGGGGTGACGCCGTCAGAATTGAGCTTGACGCCGTCCCTCTTTAAGTTAAACCGTGATGGCCTTGATCACTTCAAAGGGTGACGCCGTCAGATTTTTCATGCAAAATTCTCTGGCTTATCATGAGTAATTTTCATGTCCACCTTTTTTGCCAAGCCATGACGCCGTCAAGGGCAATCCCTGACGCCGTCAAAGGTACTTTTCCAGCCGATTTTGAGACTTTGTCGTTTTCTTCACTTTTATGCTCCAAAAACGTCCAAAATGCTTCCTTTTCCAGATTTCTTCTCCAAAGTACCTAAAATGACAAAAGGAACGATTTAGGGCAATATTTGATCAAATAAATACGATTTAGGGCTTAAATGACCCCCTAAAAGCGGTACACTTTTCGCTTCATCAAATACCCTTACACTTGAGATTTGCTTGTCCTCAAGCAAATACGCTTTTATTCTAATCAAAATACAAGTTAGGGGTCATCTAACGCTAATATAAAAGTTATTACAACAAACAATCGTTCCACTTTAATCATAATAAGCACGGAGATTACAAACTAGCACCTCACAAGTAGTGTTTAGATACTCACATCTCTCAAGTGTCATCAAAATAAATCTCATAAATGAAAACGGATAATATCTCTCACTACCTGTCATAGCAAATAGATTACCATAGGCTTGGGCAAGGATCGAAAACCTCCTCCACTAGGCGTAAGCACCTAAGATAAACTATCAAAGAGGGCTTTTAAACGGGTTATAACGTTAGGTGTAGGGATATGATAAACACGGATTTGTTGGATAAGGGATATTTTACTGGTGGCGAGTTAAATATCTTGATCAATTACATGTACAATATGGCGTTGCTAAGCCAAGACTAGACTCGACTTAAGCTAAAAACAAAATAACAAAAACATAAAATAAATATAAAATGAAACGGGATGGTAGTCCGTATGTTTTTTCTACTTTTCTTTTTCTCATTTTTTTTTTGTATTTTTCTTGATTTTTTCGATTTTTTTTTTTTTTTTTTTTAATACACTCTTGCCCTACCATCCAAAATAATACATCATAGGGGCGTTGCATTCCCCTTACACTTGAACTTTTACATAACTTTACAAATAGCTATTCTAATGACTCGAATTAAGATAATCGAAACACTTGGAGTACTTTTAAAATATTTAGCACATATGGGGGTAATAAATGATGTTCTTCCCCATTACTCCATTACACTAGTACTTTACCCATGAGTCCCAATCGTCCCAAAACAATATGTACAAGGATATGACTCGACTTAGCAACCATGTAATCAATTATATAATTAACTTGGGTTTAAACAAATGTTGTCACAATAATGCACTAAAAATGAGTGCATACAAGGTAGGCTAAGGCGATTTGGGTGTACATTTAAGTGGGGTGTAAACAAATTCTTCCTTTAAGTAAAATGCTTAAAGGTCGAAACGAAAAGATAGGCTCTGAGGGGTGTACTAGGGGTATCGTGTACTAAAAATGAGTACAACGCAAAGGGTGTGGGAGAATTACTTGACCAATATAGCCAAAGTAATTATAACAAAAACACAGGTGTAAAACAATGGGTTAATCCTAATGCCTCTTATCATGTAGTAAATCTAACTACACGAATGTAGTCTCACTTGTGGCCTTGGAATGGTCCTAACGCAAGTTCTAGAATCTAGGTGCTACCGGTATACACATCATAGCATAAATGCTTTTCCTACCAATTCTAGGGCGAACCTCACATATTTGGGGGTGGAAAAATTTTTTAGTGGTACGGTTTTGTGCTAGTCATATAACTCCTATCCATGAGACGCTCATTAAGATCAAAGTTTCACTCCTATATGTTGTAAAAAATTTTAAATTTGGCACTAAAATTGCCCTAACAGGTATTTATCTCAGTTTTATTACACATCTACCATCAAACAAACAAAAATCAAGCGCAATAGCATTCTCTAATCGTACTTTACCCCCCCTTACACTTAAGATGAACATTGTCCCCAATGTTCAAATAACAAGATGTAAAAGTAATAAGGTAAAAGAATGAAATCAAATACTCCCCAGATTCGCTCGGTGCATAATGTGGCAACATGGTTAGATCTTCTTCCAAGTGAATGTAGAAGCTCCAAGACTAAAGCATCGCCATAAGCTTGATTCCACATACATTTCCTTGTCCAAAATAACCTGTTAAACCTGAGAAAACAAACACGAAAACCTGCATAACATCGGCGGGATAAACTCTATATATAAGGATATAATGCTTGTGGAATGATAATTTTGCAGATTCCTGGAGTTTATAAGTTATAGATTTAATAAAAACTTTTTATGAAAACAAAACTTTCAAATATTTCAGAGAATTCAAATCTGACGCCGTCAGGTTGTAAAGCCTGACGCCGTTAGAAATGATCTGACAGAATTTTCATGTTAAGTTTTCCGGAAAATTTCTGGAAAAACCTCTACCTTACTTCCTGGAAATCCTGCAAAACATCATTATGACTCGATACAAGCATTTGACTCAAACAAATACGAATATGTATGTTAATTTATTATTATTACGATTCATGTTCATTTGTGTTCTAATAAACCGATTTGGATTTCCCTTACACTTATCTTTTGCAAAATACCTTTATATGTAATTAAGACGAAGTTAAAAACAAGATAAAGCATTTTCACAATTTAGTTTTGAACATGAATCAATAATAATAAAAATTAAACATACATACGGAAACAAATAAAATCAAACAAACAAATAAATAAACACACAAAGCAAATAAAGCTTGGGTTGCCTCCCAAGAAGCGCTTTTCTTTATTAACGAGTCTTGTAGCTAGACTCAAAGTCTTTCTACCCTATGTAAGTGAGCTCGTCATCGAGGACGTCTTTAGGGTTAAGCTTGGATTGAAGTTTCCTATTGGTCCGCTTAGTACAATATATCCTTTCAAACTTCTCTCCATCCGGGTCATACAATGTCATCTTAATATGCCATGACCCATCTCCATCTTTGGGTGGTGTGTCCCAATCCCACTTATGATCATCGTCCTCACAATTCCACTTATTCATCCCTAGGTTAATTGGCAAAACTCCTAGGAAATCAATCATCCTCCTAAAAACTAGAGGGTCTTCAAACGGATCCAATTCGGTGTCCCTAGCCAAGAGTTGCTCTACCGTATGTGTTCGGTTAACAAAGTCCTCTTCTAGGTAAAATGGGCGTTGGGGTCCTATGAAGTCTCTATCGATCCAAGGTCCATATCTAGATGGTCTCCTATTTAATTCTAACCAATGGGGTGTTGGTTCCTCACTAGTATCATAGGCATGTTTCTTAACATCATAGACTGACCAAGTATCACCTTCTCCTACCGCTATCTTAGATTCCTTACAATCAATCATAGCACTAGCGGTCGCCAAAAATCCTCTACCTATCAACAAGGGGCATGTAGGGTCGCTAACCATATCAAGGACGTGGAAATCGGCTAAAATGGTTAGTTTTCCAATGTGTACTAACACGTCCTTGACTACTCCAACCGGGTAAGCAACACTCCCATCCGCAAAGCCTATTATCACCTCGGTTTCTTCAAGTTTTCCTGGTTTTAGAGAGGTGTAGAGAGGTAACGGAAGTAGGTTAAGGCTTGATCCAAGATCGGCTAATGTGTCATAAGCCTCCGAATTACCGATCTTGCAAGGTAGAAAAAATAAGCCCGGATCATCTAACTTCTTAGGTAGCTTGTTTTGAACAAAGGCGGTCCCTTTTTCGCCTAACTTGAGCTTCTTCTCATCCAACACATCAACAACCGGACTTTCAAGGTGGAGCTCCTTGAATTCTTTGTCAAGGTTTTGAGTGGGAGGTGTTTCAACTATGACTTGGGTTTGCTTGAAACACGTGCTCATGGAATTGACCGAATAATATTGTGGACAAGAACTAGGAGACGAAACCGACGAGATGGCGTTGACGTTTAGTTTCGGGTTCTTGACTGTGTCGCTAGGGAGTGCTCCCATTTCTCGGTCATTGAGGGCTTTCAACAAAGTGTCAATCTTATTGGTCATCTCGCTTTGTTTTTGTTTGAAATCGGCTTCAAACTTGGCCAAATGAGCTTCTTGAGATGCCATAAATTGGGACATCAATCCTTCAAAGTTATTGGTACTACCATTGCCGGAAGGATTGTTGTTGAAAGTACGGTTCGAGTTGGAACCGCTTGATTGGAAATGATTAGGTGGGTTGGAGGAATTGGTTTGTTGTGCGTTTTGGTTTTGTTTCCACCTAAGGTTTGGGTGATTTTTCCATGAGGGGTTGTATGAATCACCGTAGGGGTTTGGCTCGGGTTTGAAAGTGTACCACTTGTCTCCCGCTCCGTCGGTACGCGAGGATGCGTAGTCCACAAAAGCTTGTTCGGGGAGTTCCATGCAATCACGAGTGTCGTGGGGACCACTACATAATTCACATGAAGAAGTGATTTTGTTCACTTGGCTTGAAGGTTTAGGAGCCTCGTAGGATTTCATAAGAAACTTGACTTGGTCTTCAAGTTCTATGATCCTACGGTCGGAAGTGCTTGAATTGTTCGAAGGCAAAGATATTGCCTTGACCGTTTTATTCAAATCACGGGGATCACTCCAACTTTCGTTGTCATAAAGAGCAAGATCTTCTAGGAGAGCCCATGATTGTTCCGCACTTAGATCACGTAGCTTACCACCGGCCGATTGGTCAATGGTTTGCCTCGTGGAGAGATTTACATGGTCATAAAAGATTTGGACTTGGAGCCAAAGTTCTATGCCATGGTGAGGGACTTTTTGGAGTAAGTCCTGGAATCGAGTCCATGCCTCGTAGAGGGTTTCGCCTTGACGTTGTTGGAACATCAAGATATCATTCCTTAGCTTGGTAGTTCTTCCCGGTGGGAAAAACTGTGCAAGGAAACGAGTGGTGAGATCATCCCAAGAGGTGATGGATCCTGCGGGTAGACGCTCTAGCCATTGACTAGCTTGGTCCCGCAGAGAGAATTGAAAGAGACGCAGTCGGGTCGTCTCTCGAGTGGCAACATCAAGGTCAATGGAATCAACGATTTTGAGAAAGTCCTTGAGATGTTGATTAGGATCTTCGGAACGAAGTCCATGGAATGCGCATCCGCTTTGCACCAACCGGATGGTGTCGGATCGCAAGGGAGTGACATTGGCTCCTTGAGTGAGCTCAATGGTGTTTCGATAGCCTTGGTGGCTAGGACGGGAGTAGTCTCCTAAGGTACGGGCTCTAGGAGGTTGTGGTGGTTGTTGTGGTGGTGGGTTGTTGGGATCAAGGATATTACCACCTTCCATGATGTCGGATTGTAATGGTTACGAACAAAGACACGAAGAAAAAAAAGATAGACTAAAGAAAACCTAGAAAAAGAAAATAAAAATCTCACTAGAAAGGAATCTAGTGAGTAGACCTAATAAAATAAAAATTCAACCTAAACAATAACTATTCCCCGGCAGCGGCGCCAAAAACTTGATGCGTGGTTTTGCAACCTTACAACAGGTTTTACCTCTCGAGGGATCTCAAGAGGCTTCCAACCCCACCAGGCAGTGTACCTGACCGATGTAGTATAGTGTAGTGGTAAGTACGGGGGATTGATCATTCTCCACAGGGAATAGTGTTCGTTAGGTATGAAAAACTACTCTAATTAGGTCTAAGGGTGAAGGAAGATTATTTTTGTATTTTTATAATTTTTATGAAAGCATGTAAAATCTCGGGTTTGAAGGAGTGGGCGGAATTAGTTGCTAGTCAACTAACCCAAATTACTACGAATGCAAATAAAATAAAATGACGAAAATGAAAAGGTTGGTAAAACTTATATGGAGAGAAATGTGTTTACTTAGATTTCTTTACTCCCTAACTATCTTTTACCGGTTGATTAGTGTGTATTAATTGCGTGGATGACGGGTGTATTCTTTAATACTAATCGTGGGGTGGCGTACGTACTTCCCCAACTCTACAAGCTCCTACTTCACTCCTATGTCGAGCCGGCTAGGAAGCTCCTAACATGGGATCACTAGAATTCGCTTATGTATTAAATACAACCATAAAAACCTTAGTACGCATTGGTTCATGTTTCTTAAGACGTTCAAGCAAGTTACCGAAGAGGAAGTTAGCCAGTTTTCTTAAGCCTAACATAGATGAACAATCATCCAATACAATTAATAACACACTAATAACCAATAATCAATAGTTAGGTTTCATTAGATCTAAGCAAACACAAGATAAATCTAGCCTAGCATGTTAATCAAAAGACAAGAACAAGATGTAATCAAACAACACATAGACATATTGAATGATTAAACAATCACCTATCTTTAATTAAACATGGGAGATCCAAGGGTATGAAAACCCTTAAAAATGGCAGAAATTCGTCTTAGGGTTTCTCCTCCAAAGTTACACACAATAAGTTCCACACCAATGAAAAAAAATTGCAAAACTATATATAGAGTTTAAGGGCTGACGGCGTCACTTTGTAGATCCTGACGCCGTCACCTCGCCGCTTTTAGGGTTCCCGGATGGCCTTCCTGACGCCGTCCCTCTTTAGTGCTCCAAAATCCGCTCTGGCCTATCAAGGGGTGACGCCGTCAGAATTGAGCTTGACGCCGTCCCTCTTTAAGTTAAACCGTGATGGCCTTGATCACTTCAAAGGGTGACGCCGTCAGATTTTTCATGCAAAATTCTCTGGCTTATCATGAGTAATTTTCATGTCCACCTTTTTTGCCAAGCCATGACGCCGTCAAGGGCAATCCCTGACGCCGTCAAAGGTACTTTTCCAGCCGATTTTGAGACTTTGTCGTTTTCTTCACTTTTATGCTCCAAAAACGTCCAAAATGCTTCCTTTTCCAGATTTCTTCTCCAAAGTACCTAAAATGACAAAAGGAACGATTTAGGGCAATATTTGATCAAATAAATACGATTTAGGGCTTAAATGACCCCCTAAAAGCGGTACACTTTTCGCTTCATCATATATCCTGGTTCGATCTATACATATTGACTTTTAGGGTTTCTTTTGGTCATGATTTTATGTGACATATATCTACAAGAACACGAATAAGGATTAAACAAAGAGGAGTGATATGAATACCCTTGAAGACACAACAAAGAACACGAGCAAAACAGATTTAATTCACCAAGAAGCCTTCTGCTTCTCCTTTTTGGATCGATTGGCAGAAACACAAGAACAAGAACATAAACAAGGATCGGTTAGGGTTTGTTAAGGTTCGATTGGATTGAAAACAACGAGAACATGATTACTGATGCGTGGTTTTGCGACCTTACAACAGGTTTTACCTCTCGAGGGATCTCAAGAGGCTTGCAATCCCCACCAGGCAGTGTACCTGACTGATGTAGTATAGTGTAGTGGCAATTACCGGGGGATTGATCGTTCTCTAGGGGAATAGTGTCGTTAGGATTGAAAAACTACTCTAATAGGTCTAAGGGTGAGGGAAGATTCTTTTTGTACTTTTTATATTTTTATAAAAGCAAGTAAAATCTCGGGTTTGAAGGAGTGGGCGGAATTAGTTGCTAGTCAACTAACCCAAATAACTACAATTGCAAATAAAATAAAATAACTGAAAATAAAAAGGTTGTGGAACTTATATGGAGAGAAATGAGTTTACTTAGATTTCCTTACTCCCTAACTATCTTTTACCGGTTGATTAGTGTGTATTAATTGCGTGGATGACGGGTGTATTCCTTAATACCAATCGTGGGGTGGCGTACGTACTTCCCCAACTCTATAAGCTCCTACTTCACTCCTATGTCGAGCCGGCTAAGAAGCTCCTAACATGGGATCACTAGAATTCGCTCATGCATTAAATACAACCATAAAAACCTTAGTACGCATTGGTTCATGTTTCTTAAGACGTTCAAGCAAGTTACCGTATAGGAGGTTAGCCAGTTTTCTCAAGCCTAACATCGATAAACAATCATTCAATATAACGTTAGGTGTAGGGATATGATAAACACGGTTTTGTTGGATAAAGGATATTTTTACTGGTGGCGAGTTAAAGATCTTGATTAATTACATGTACAATATGGCATTGCTAAGCCGAGACTAGACTCGACTTAAGCTAATGAAAGAAATAACAAAAAGACAAAATAAACATAAAATGAAACGGGATGGTAGTCCGTATGTTTTTTTTCTACTTTTTTTTTTTTTTTTTTTTTTTTTTTTTTTTTTTTTTTTTTTTTGCATACACTTTTGCCCTACCATCCAATATAATACATCGTAGGGGGGTTGTATCCCCCTTACACTTGAACTTTTACATAACTTTACAATTAACTATTCTAATGACTCGAATTAAGATAATCGAAACACTTGGAGTACTTTTAAAATATTTAGCACATATGGGGGTAATAATGTTGTTCTTCCCCATTACTCCATTACACTAGTACTTTACTGTCACACCCTGAATTTACCTGTTAATGGCAGCGGAATTGAATACCTTGGTGTGACTTTCATGGCGTCTCATACAATGGATATATTGAACGACCTAAAGTGTCGTTTTGAAAATACACGTTTGATCATAAATAAAATCAGAGTTTACAAAACATAGGTCCCAAATGATGTTGCAAGTTTAAAAACAAAACCATAGTAGATCAAACGGTTACATAAGTGCATGAAAATAAGTGATGCAAGTCGACCCCGCGACTCCAAGATGGTCCAATGCATGCCCACATGATAGCTAATAACCTGAAAATACATTGCTAAAAACGGTCAACATAAAGTTGGTGAGAGTTCATAGGTTTAATAAAATGAAGTTATACGATAGCCACAAGTATAAAGTGTATGACATAAGTCACATAAAAAAAAATGATTGTACAATAGCCTTAAGCTCATGACCCCGACGCTGTGACTGAATTCTTTGGAGCCCCTGGGAGTGTTTTGCCAGACACTCAAATGAAAAGACATGAAATGCATCCGCTATCGGTTGTTGGTCAAAGCCAACACGGATGGAGGCGTCACCCTCGATAGATCTATCCACTCACTCTCGCTTAAACATAATTAACGGTTCATGATTATATGGGGACTTTCAATTGGCAACAAGGTAACTTAATCTATGTACAGGAAGTCTGATACTTTGGCTCGTATGGAAAACAGTTGCAATGTATTCTCCCCCGTGGGATTTGAAAACAATAATAAAATGTATACGGGGCTATGAAAACTCACCTGAAGTGATGATACAACAATGCTATGAAATCGGAATACTTGGAATAATTGAAATACTGGAACACTTGGAATACTTGGCAATAACAAGGCGCGAACACTAGCCGCTACCTAAAATGAATATGCATAATCTACTTAGATTATGAGGCAATGTAGTGCATGTACATGTATATGTAACCTATACCACTCGTCATTTGAAAATACTAGTTATCGTTGATATGTAAAGTTTTTCCAAAACTTGGTATAAATATGTTAACTTGTTAACGTAAAACTAGTCGTGTCATAATGTGTATAAAACGTTAGTGTTGGTCTTGGCGTTTTGAAAACATTGAAATGTGATATGGTAGTCGCGTTAATAAACCTTTGATTGTACGTGTTCCAATGGATAAGAATTACGGTTCACCATAGTCGTTTCGTGAAAAATATAGTTTCTAGTACGTAACCATTTTCTACTTAAAAAGCTGTCAAAATAAAATGTATATAGTCGATGTTTAAACGCGTGTATCTCGTTCGTTATTAGCTTGTTTTTGACGTTCTTTATATCCGTGGTTTCGTATAAACATGTACTAATATATTTTCAGTAGCTCGGGTCATCTAGGTCGCGTTAAACGCCTCAGCGGGTCCGTCGAAAGTCGTGTAACAGCTTGCTATTTTCCGGAAAATTAGTTTTCGTCGTTAAACTTGTAAAAATCATATCTCCTTCGTTATTAACTCGTTTTTATCCCCGTTTTCGGACACGGCTTCGTCTCGGAAGGTATTTTCTAAATATTTGGCCAAAAATTATCTCACACCTACTTATTTTCCCACGTTTCACTTTTATGGACAGAATGTTTTATATACTTGTAAAAACTTGGTTTTCTAGTTATTATCTTGTTCAAAAACCAACCAAACAACTTCAAATGATCCCAAATCCTACCATACACCTTCTTAGGGTGTCATGGGGTCCTAAACATCATCAACCTTGCTAATCTACCAAGGATCTCATAAGGATGTTAATAAAACTTATAGATCTAGGGTTTATTATGAAAATGAACAAAGTGGTATAGATAACTTGTATTTTGCATGATCAATCATCAATATAACATGAAAAACAATAGATTGAAAGTATGAAAAGATTAGAAAGATGTTCTTGAAGCTTACTTGAAGATTTGATGAATTTTGGAGATGATTATGTAAGAAACCTAGGGATTTCTATTTCAAAATCCTAACTAGGAGTACAAATGGGACTTGATTAACACTTGATCTTGGAAAATTGATGGATCTTGGTGTTCTTTTGGATCTTGGCCGTGCACTAGAGAGGAGAAGAGGAGGGTTTCACCTTTTGATTTTGTAAATATGAGTTTATGTGTTAAAGTCTTGGAGTAATAAAATATCTAGCTACTTGGTTAAAGTCTTTTAGTCAAATGAGCTTTAATGAAGCTTGGTCACCAAGGGTGCTAGGGGTGGGGCGGCAACATGGGTGAAAAGGAAGAAAATGTGGAGATTTGTTTAGATATTGTAAGACTTTTGTGTGTTATTGTGTGTATATAATAGTTTTAGGGGATACCGGGTACCGAGTTTGCTAGAAATAAAATTTAAGGGTACCAATTTAGATATAACAACGTTATAAAAATTTTAAAATTTCATTCCTGATGAGAATCGGGTGTTAAAATAATTGTCGGGTTGAATTATCGTAAACCGACGGAAGTTTAAACGTATACCGGTAAATACGGTAAAAATCCTCAAAACACCGTGTGAATTAATAATATAAATTTTATATTATTATAAAGAGTATGAAAATATATTAGGACCATAGTCGGGAGTGTCGGACGTGTTAGTCATATTTATTGGTCGCGCGTTAACGTTTTAATTAAAAGTAATTATACGTAATACGTCAAATGTAATAAAAATATTAATTTGATAAACCTACGAGTGGTATAGTATGAAAATGGAAATCTGATGATATGCAGACTATTCCTAGTCCGTATGCAGTGTTCCTACTGATGATGCATGAATTTCGCAGTCAAACCAAACCGGTTACGCGAATATGAATACCCGTAAACTACGTTTACGCTGAAATGAATAATGAACATGAATAGTGATTCCCTCCCGGGGATGAATAGTGTCACATGAATAGTAAAATTCCTGAACGCTTCTCGAAGTCTCAAACTGACTCCAAAAATGATGAATAGTGAAATGATGAATAGTGATTGGTGAATAGTAAATGATGAATAGTAACTGATGAATAGTGAATTGTCGTGGTTAGGAAAGTGACCTGAAATCTCGGGTTGTTACAGTCGCCCTTCCAAAAGGGAATTCAGTCCCTGAATTCAAATGTTGTTGGTTTCGGAAGCAGGCTCGGGAAAAAGATGTGGATACTTGCGTCGCATTTGGTCTTCTCGTTCCCAAGTAAACTCGGGTCCTCTTCGAGAATTCCAGCGAACTTTCACGATAGGAATTCGACTCTTCTTCAATTGTTTGACCTCACGGTCCATGATTTCAACGGGTTCTTCCACAAAATTAAGCTTGTCATTTAGTTGAATTTCTTCGAGTGGAATAACGGACGACTCGTCGGAAAGACACTTCTTGAGGTTTGAAACATGAAATGTGTTATGGACGTTGCTGAGTTCTGACGGAAACTTAGGTGTGTATGCCAACTGACCGGCTCTATCTAGAATCCGAAATGGTCCGATACCGAGAGCTCAGTCTATCGGGTTATCAAAAATTGTATCATGCCTTTCCAAGGCAAGGCTTTCAATCATAGTTCGTGCTTCTACTTGAATCTAGGAGGTTCGTTGTTCAAGGGTATCAATTCCGTATGATGTGCATCATGCATCGACCTAACTTCCATTGTTTTCTCATTTCTTGTAACTGATTCTTGACTTGTGAAATTTCCTTTGTTGTCTCCCGGTTTAGTTCTAGGTCCGTGAATTTAACTTTCCAAATTCGATATATAAATATGTATATGGTCACTTCGGCCATAGGGTGTCTTAAATGGTGCCTTTATATATTCCCGTGATGGTTATTTTTGCTGATGATGAAATTCGTCAATACTCGAAAGATTATCCTAATCCATTCAAAGTTGGTTATGTGGTGTTGAATAAATCCTATAGTGTTCAGGTAGTTCTCTTAAGGATTCGTCGGGCTAACTATGGTAGAGCGTGTATATCCAATTAGAAAAGGAATATCTTAAAGGAATTGCTAGAAATCTGAGGGGTATCGTCTATCCTTTCGCCGTTTCTATGTCATAAAATATCTTTCATAATGTAGAGTCTCCCCTAGAGAAGTCAATGGTGCAAATTCAACTTAATGGCTGAGTGAGTGATGAGTGATGTAAGTATCCGGTGGGAGTTTGTTAAAAGGGGTGTTCATTAAAAATTCCATTTGTTTACAAAGCTTTTGAATGAAGATTGTTATTAATAATTTCTGAAAATGTGACTATTTTCTTCACGGCATAATTCCTCCTGAATTATACATAGGTGATCAGGCTATGTATAATTGAGGACCAACGATGCGATGCTTGGTTAAATCGAAACGGTATTACTTTTTCCCAAAAGTTTTAGATGGTGTTCAGCGTGTTGTTTTGATAAATGGTTTTCTAGATATTTCCTTTGAAAGTAACATGAAAATTGTCTCGCGTAGCGGTAGTAAATACTTGATAAAATGACAGGAAATCCATTTATAGGGTGGTACCAAATGGTTTATTTTGAAAGTTCTGAAAAATAGTTCTCCCGTAGGGTAGTAAAATAACTTGCATTAAATTTGTTGAAGGTTTCATTGGATACATGGATGAATCTTATGAGATGGTATTAGTCTACTAATCCGTCAAGAATGAAATCGGCCTAATCCCTAGTAAGATAAAGGTATATTGTTGCGAAACTATAGAGAATTGAGCAATTGGAATAGGAATGGAATAAACGATGGTTATGATTATTGCGAAGGTAACAAAAGATAGGTATTACATTGGATAGGAAAGTGCTTAATACAACTAGGTTACACCAACGTACCTATGGAAAGTACAAAAGAAAGATACAACCCTAGAGGGCTCAACTACGGTTTATTAAAACATGAACTCCTTCTGGTTAAGCATTGTTGTTGTCTTTGATGTTGCTAATGTCCTGACGGTCTCTCTCCCAAACACGCACGCTATTCCTCGAGTTAATTCCTCTTGGTCCCCATGTCCTGATTTCCTTTCGGGCAATTGTTCCTAAAGTGTCCAACTTCTCCACAACCATAACATGTTGGCGATGGATTCTGATTATTTCCCCCAGGAGCAGCCCTGCATCCCTTAGCCAGATGACCGATCTTCCCACAATTGAAACAAGGTTTAGGGCAATCCCCCGGGTTATGATGTGTTTGGCATTTGTTACACTTTGGTAGAGTACCGGCGTAACCTTTCTGTTCAGTCGGACCCGCAACATAGGCCCGCGTAGTTTCTTGTCTTTTGGGTGGTGGTTGGTTGGCGTTGTTACCTTGGTTGTCATCCCATTTCCTTTTGTTGTTGTTGTTCTGGTAATTGTTGGTGTTATTGTTGTAGTTACGGTTTCGGTTGAAGTTATTGTTGTTGTTGTTGGCGGGTGTCACTTTCTTCAGAACTTGAGCTATGAGCTTTTGAGACATCCTGATTGCCTCATCAAGAGTTTGCGGATCAAAAGAAATCACATCACCACGGATGCTTTCGGGCAATCCACCAATGAAATTCTCTACCAATTTTTCATCATCAGGCACCATAGATGGGCATAGAGCAGCTAACTCTTGGTACCTCCGAATGTAAGTCTCAATATCATTACCCACAGTTACCAGATCATAGAACTCCACCTCTAACTTCTTCACTTCGGTTCGTGGGCAAAACTTCTTAGTTACCAACTTTTTGAACTCGTCCCATGTGACCTTGTAAGCATTCTCCATCCCTATGGGCTTTGCATAAGAGTTCCACCACGATAAGGCTTGATCGCGAAGTGTACTAACGGCAAACTTAACCTTGTAGTCATCCGGGCAATTGCATAAGATAAACACAGATTCAGTATGTTCGAACCATCGAACCATGGCAGTAGCCCCTTCAGTACCCTTATACAAAGTAGGATCTCCACTCTTGAAATCCTTGTAAGTACATTTCTTCCCATTGGTTCCGTTGCTAGCTTCTCCCGATGTCCCTATCCGAGAAGCATCTTCGGCAGCTCTTGCGGCAACAGCGGCTCTTTCAATCTCTAGAGCTTCGGCTACACTATCCCTAACGAGCTTCCGGATAGCAGCCTGAGTCATTTCTGGGGTAGTCGTTGCAGCAGCCTTGGCTTTTGCTTTCCTAGGTGCCATAATTCTGGTAGATCACAACAGAATACATCAACAACAATCATACTAGAAATGATTATCGTACAACATATATACAACCACAACATGTATATATATATCCACCACAAGTGTAAATACAACCACGATATGTACAACCACAACATGTACAACCTCAGCGTGTATAAATACAACCATGAGTACTCGTAATAGCAACGATCATTGTTCACTAGGTATACCACCACAACCATGCGTATATCCTCATAACACATGAATACAACACTTAAAAATTTTGGTCTACATTGACCGGTGTCATAGATAGCACGACCATACCCATATAGTAAAGTCAATACTTGGGGATCTCGTTGTACAACAATCAAAATACCACAAGTTTCTTTGAACCACGCCACACTTCCCGTGGCCAAGATGATAGTAAAAGCGAGTAAAGGTAAAAGCTAGGATGATGTCCTGAAGTGAGGTCCGGGGTTGTGCATCGATTCATGTCTGAGATAATGTAGATTCCAATCCATCCTTGAGGAATCTATAGATGTTCCTGTTGAGTCCGTGATCTTGGTGTCATCCACAAGATGTTATCTAATTCATGTCAAGTGAGAATGGGAAAAAGGAAATGACAATGGTCGTACTGAAAGGCAAGGTTAGACTCCCGAATCCCGAAGGTCTCGGTGTCATATCTGATTGGTGGGGTGTTGTTACGATGACCAATGATGAAATCCAACTCATCGGTTTAGAATGTGATGTAATCAAACTTGGTAATGAAGAGGGAGTTGTGAAGAGTTCTCTTGTGGTGGTGTAATATTGCTCAAAGCATCTTGTTGGTTCATTATGTCATGGAAGTATGAGTCGATTATACCTGAGATAGTATAGAGTCTTTGCGAGGAATGCCACTCTTTGGCGATTTGTTGTTGCTCTTGTTTGGTCTGTGGGGCATCCAAACCTTCATGTGTAGTCTCAATTAGTTAGAGATCATCATCTAACGATGAAGAGTAGTAGGTTGTCTAACAGTAAGGGCTCTCGAACTCTCATCAACCTTAATCTATAAGGTGGTGTAGTGTCCTTAGTGGTAGATGGTAATGGTGTATCAAACCATGCACGCTTCTCAAGCGGTAAGTTAAGTATGTGAGTAGAGTCCCTGAAATGTGATGGTATAAATGGGGTTCCATATGATGATGATAAAGTCGATGGTGATAATACTGAAGGAATCACTACCTTCTTTTACGCTATCTTGCGATGTCTAAGCGGTAAAACTAGAGTATGCACTCTGGGACGACCAATAGTGGTATGAGTAGCTGATACTGGTGGTAATACATGAGTAGTGAGTGTTCTAATAGTGAGGGAATGAAGATATACCATCTTTCTTGCAATAAACATTCTAATAGGTCCATAAGGACTAAGCATGTACGTCTTATCAAATGGTATACTCTGTATGGGCTGAAGTAATAGGGACATCCCGATCGTCTTGCGACGTCGGAACATAAGAGTTGGATTCTGCGGAAACCGGAATAGTATGGGATGATGAATCTGTAGGTGCACGAGTAACCAAAGGTGGTGCAATAAGTGAAATCTGAGGAGTAGGTGCAACAATGGGAGTAGTAGAAGACATAGCGTCCTCGATGTAAACATCAGAAAATATAACAATAGTGCGGGAATTGGAAGACATATCTCTGTGGCAACAATACAAAATGAAATGAATAACCCATGTAATGAATCCTCGCAAATAATAATGTGCACTTATGATGTAATGATGAGATGCTACCGTTGGGGTAGTTATAGTCTAGGGTATGAGGACAACCTAGTTCGCTATAACCATTGCTCTGGTACCAATCTGTCACACCCTGAATTTACCTGTTAATGGCAGCGGAATTGAATACCTTGGTGTGACTTTCATGGCGTCTCATACAATGGATATATTGAACGACCTAAAGTGTCGTTTTGAAAATACACGTTTGATCATAAATAAAATCAGAGTTTACAAAACATAGGTCCCAAATGATGTTGCAAGTTTAAAAACAAAACCATAGTAGATCAAACGGTTACATAAGTGCATGAAAATAAGTGATGCAAGTCGACCCCGCGACTCCAAGATGGTCCAATGCATGCCCACATGATAGCTAATAACCTGAAAATACATTGCTAAAAACGGTCAACATAAAGTTGGTGAGAGTTCATAGGTTTAATAAAATGAAGTTATACGATAGCCACAAGTATAAAGTGTATGACATAAGTCACATAAAAAAAAATGATTGTACAATAGCCTTAAGCTCATGACCCCGACGCTGTGACTGAATTCTTTGGAGCCCCTGGGAGTGTTTTGCCAGACACTCAAATGAAAAGACATGAAATGCATCCGCTATCGGTTGTTGGTCAAAGCCAACACGGATGGAGGCGTCACCCTCGATAGATCTATCCACTCACTCTCGCTTAAACATAATTAACGGTTCATGATTATATGGGGACTTTCAATTGGCAACAAGGTAACTTAATCTATGTACAGGAAGTCTGATACTTTGGCTCGTATGGAAAACAGTTGCAATGTATTCTCCCCCGTGGGATTTGAAAACAATAATAAAATGTATACGGGGCTATGAAAACTCACCTGAAGTGATGATACAACAATGCTATGAAATCGGAATACTTGGAATAATTGAAATACTGGAACACTTGGAATACTTGGCAATAACAAGGCGCGAACACTAGCCGCTACCTAAAATGAATATGCATAATCTACTTAGATTATGAGGCAATGTAGTGCATGTACATGTATATGTAACCTATACCACTCGTCATTTGAAAATACTAGTTATCGTTGATATGTAAAGTTTTTCCAAAACTTGGTATAAATATGTTAACTTGTTAACGTAAAACTAGTCGTGTCATAATGTGTATAAAACGTTAGTGTTGGTCTTGGCGTTTTGAAAACATTGAAATGTGATATGGTAGTCGCGTTAATAAACCTTTGATTGTACGTGTTCCAATGGATAAGAATTACGGTTCACCATAGTCGTTTCGTGAAAAATATAGTTTCTAGTACGTAACCATTTTCTACTTAAAAAGCTGTCAAAATAAAATGTATATAGTCGATGTTTAAACGCGTGTATCTCGTTCGTTATTAGCTTGTTTTTGACGTTCTTTATATCCGTGGTTTCGTATAAACATGTACTAATATATTTTCAGTAGCTCGGGTCATCTAGGTCGCGTTAAACGCCTCAGCGGGTCCGTCGAAAGTCGTGTAACAGCTTGCTATTTTCCGGAAAATTAGTTTTCGTCGTTAAACTTGTAAAAATCATATCTCCTTCGTTATTAACTCGTTTTTATCCCCGTTTTCGGACACGGCTTCGTCTCGGAAGGTATTTTCTAAATATTTGGCCAAAAATTATCTCACACCTACTGATTTTCCCACGTTTCACTTTTATGGACAGAATGTTTTATATACTTGTAAAAACTTGGTTTTCTAGTTATTATCTTGTTCAAAAACCAACCAAACAACTTCAAATGATCCCAAATCCTACCATACACCTTCTTAGGGTGTCATGGGGTCCTAAACATCATCAACCTTGCTAATCTACCAAGGATCTCATAAGGATGTTAATAAAACTTATAGATCTAGGGTTTATTATGAAAATGAACAAAGTGGTATAGATAACTTGTATTTTGCATGATCAATCATCAATATAACATGAAAAACAATAGATTGAAAGTATGAAAAGATTAGAAAGATGTTCTTGAAGCTTACTTGAAGATTTGATGAATTTTGGAGATGATTATGTAAGAAACCTAGGGATTTCTATTTCAAAATCCTAACTAGGAGTACAAATGGGACTTGATTAACACTTGATCTTGGAAAATTGATGGATCTTGGTATTCTTTTGGATCTTGGCCGTGCACTAGAGAGGAGAAGAGGAGGGTTTCACCTTTTGATTTTGTAAATATGAGTTTATGTGTTAAAGTCTTGGAGTAATAAAATATCTAGCTACTTGGTTAAAGTCTTTTAGTCAAATGAGCTTTAATGAAGCTTGGTCACCAAGGGTGCTAGGGGTGGGGCGGCAACATGGGTGAAAAGGAAGAAAATGTGGAGATTTGTTTAGATATTGTAAGACTTTTGTGTGTTATTGTGTGTATATAATAGTTTTAGGGGATACCGGGTACCGAGTTTGCTAGAAATAAAATTTAACGGTACCAATTTAGATATAACAACGTTATAAAAATTTTAAAATTTCATTCCTGATGAGAATCGGGTGTTAAAATAATTGTCGGGTTGAATTATCGTAAACCGACGGAAGTTTAAACGTATACCGGTAAATACGGTAAAAATCCTCAAAACACCGTGTGAATTAATAATATAAATTTTATATTATTATAAAGAGTATGAAAATATATTAGGACCATAGTCGGGAGTGTCGGACGTGTTAGTCATATTTATTGGTCGCGCGTTAACGTTTTAATTAAAAGTAATTATACGTAATACGTCAAATGTAATAAAAATATTAATTTGATAAACCTACGAGTGGTATAGTATGAAAATGGAAATCTGATGATATGCAGACTATTCCTAGTCCGTATGCAGTGTTCCTACTGATGATGCATGAATTTCGCAGTCAAACCAAACCGGTTACGCGAATATGAATACCCGTAAACTACGTTTACGCTGAAATGAATAATGAACATGAATAGTGATTCCCTCCCGGGGATGAATAGTGTCACATGAATAGTAAAATTCCTGAACGCTTCTCGAAGTCTCAAACTGACTCCAAAAATGATGAATAGTGAAATGATGAATAGTGATTGGTGAATAGTAAATGATGAATAGTAACTGATGAATAGTGAATTGTCGTGGTTAGGAAAGTGACCTGAAATCTCGGGTTGTTACATTTACCCATGAGTCCCAATCATCCCAAAACAATATGTACAAGGATATGACTCGACTTAGCAACCATGTAATCAATTAGATAATTAACTTTGGGTTTAAACAAATGTTGTCACAATAATGCACTAAAGATGAGTGCATACAAGGTAGGCTAAGGCGATTTGGGTGTACATTTAAGTGGGGTGTAAACAAATTCTTACTTTAAGTAAAATGCTTAAAGTTAGAAACGAAAAGATAGGCTCTGAGGGGTGTACTAGGGGTATCGTGTACTAAAAATGAGTACAACGCAAAGGGTGTGGGAGAATTACTTGACCAATGTAGCCAATGTAATTATAACAAAAACACAGGTGTAAAACAATGGGTTAATCCTAATGCCTCTTATCATGTAGTAAATCTAACTACACGAATGTAGTCTCACTTGTGGCCTCGGAATGGTCCTAACGCAAGTTCTAGAATCTAAGTGCTACCGGTACACACATCATAGCATAAATGCTTTTCCTACCAATTCTAGGGGCGAACCTCACATATTTGGGGGTGGAAAAATTTTTAGTGGTACAGTTTTGTGCTAGTCATATAACTCCTATCCGTGAGATGCTAATTAAGACCAAAGTTTCACTCCTATATGTTGTAAAAAAATTTAAATTTGGCACTAAAATTGCCTTAACAAGTATTTATCTCAGTTTTATTACACATCTACCATTAAACAAACGAAAAATCAAGCGTAATAGCATTCTCAAAGGTATCATACTTTACCCCCCCCCCCCCCTTACACTTAAGATGAACATTGTCCCCAATGTTCAAATAACAAGATGTAAAAGTAAATAAGGTAAAAGAATGAAACCAAATACTCCCCTGATTCGCTCGGTGGATAAAGAGGTAACATGGTTAGATCTTCTTCCAAGGTAATGTTGAAGCTTCAAGACTAAAGCAGCGCCAAAAGCTAGATTCCACATACATCTCCTTGTCCAAAATAACCTGTTAAACCTGAGAAAACAAACACGAAAACCTGCATAACATCGGCGGGATAAATCTGTATAAGGATATAATGCTTGTGGAATGATTATTTTGCAGATTCCTGGAGTTTATAAGTTAGAGATTTAATAAAGCATTTTATGATTCCGGAAGAAAAACAAAACTTTAAAAAAAAAAAATTCCAGAAAACTGCTCCTGACGCCGTCAGACTGGGGTCTGACGCCGTCAGAAGTGATCTGACAGATTTTTCATGTTAAGTTTCCGAAAAATTTCTGGAAAAACTCAATCCTTATTTCCTGGAAATCCTGCAAAATATCATTATGACTCGATACAAGCATTTGACTCAAATAATTACTAATATGTATGTTAATTTAATATTGTTATGATTCATGTTCATTTGTTCTAATAAACCGATTTGGATTTCCCTTACACTTATCTTTTTGCAAAATACCTTTATATGTAATTAAGACGAAGTTAAAAACAAGATAAAGCATTTTCACAATTTAGTTTCGAACATGAATCAATAATAATAAAAATTAAACATACATACGGAAGCAAATAAAATCAAACAAACAAACAAATAAACACACAAAGCAAATAAAGCTTGGGTTGCCTCCCAAGAAGCGCTTTTCTTTATTAACGAGTCTTGTAGCTAGACTCAAAGTCCTTTTAACCTATGTAAGTGAGATCGTCATCGAGGACATCTTTAGGGTTAAGCTTGGATTGAAGTTTTCTATTGGTCCACATAGTACGATATATCTTTTCAAACCTCTCTCCATCCGGGTCATACAATGTCATCTAAATATGCCATGACCCATCTCCATCTTTGGGTGGTTTGTCCCAATTCCACTTATGATCATTGTCTTCACAAGTCCACCTATTCATCCCTAGGTTAATTGGCAAAACTCCTAAGAAATCAATCATCTTCCTAAAAACTAGAGGGTCTTCAAATGGATCCAATTCGGTGTCCCTAGCCAAGAGTTGTTCTACCGTATGTGTTCGGCTCACAAAGTCCTCTTCTAGGTAAAATGGGCGTTGGGGTCCTATGAAGTCTCCATCGATCCAGGGTCCATATCTAGATGGTCTCCTATTTAATTCTAGCCAATGGGGTGTTGGTTCCTCACTAGTATCATAGGCATGTTTCTTCACATCATAGACTGACCAAGTATCACCTTCTCCTGCCGCTATCTTAGATTCCTTACAATCAATCATAGCACTAGCGGTCGCCAAAAATCCTCTACCTATCAACAAGGGGCATGTAGGGTCGCTAACCATATCAAGGACGTGGAAATCGGCTAAAATGGTTAGTTTTCCTATGTGTACTAACACGTCCTTGACTACTCCAACGGGTAAGCAACACTTCCATCCCGCTAAGCCTATTATTACCTCGGTTTCTTCAAGTCTCCCTAGTTTTAGAGAGGTGTGGAGAGGTAACAGAAGTAGGTTAAGGCTTGATCCAAGATCGGCTAATGTGTCATAAGCCTCCGAATTACCGATCTTGCAAGGTAGAACAAATAAGCCCGGATCATCTAACTTCTTAGGTAGTTTGTTTTGAACGAAGGCGGTCCCTTTGTCACCTAACTCGAGCTTCTTCTCATATTTTTCTAAGAGGGCATTATAATAGGGGGCTCATGCTAATACATCAATAACCGGACGTTCAAGGTGGAGCTCCTTGAATTCTTCGTCAAGGTTTTGAGTGGGGGGTGTTTCAACTATGTTGTTGACCAATTTAGTGTTGGATATCATAACTTCTTGGTCATTTTGAACGACTTGGGTTTGTTTGAAACATGAGCTCATGGAATTGACCGAATAATATTGTGGACAAGAACTAGGAGACGAAACCGATGAAATGGCGTTGACGTTTAGTTTCGGGTTCTTGACTGTGTTGCTAGGGAGTGCTCCTATTTCTCGATCATTGAGGGCTTTCAACAAAGTGTCAATCTTATTGGTCATCTCGCTTTGTTTTTGTTTGAAATCGGCTTCAAACTTTGCTAAACGAGCTTCTTGAGATGTCACGAAGTTGGACATCAACCCTTCAAGATTATTGGTACTACCATAGTTGGAAGGATTGTTGTTGAAAGTACGGTTCGAAGATGAACCGCTTGATTGGAAACGATTAGGTGGGTTGGAAGAATTGGTTTGTTGTGCATTTTGGTTTTGTTTCCCCCTAAGGTTTGGGTGATTTTTTCTATGAGGGGTTGTATGAATCACCGTAGGGGTTTGGCTCGGGTTTGAAAGTGTACCACTTGTCTCCCGCTCCGTCGGTACGCGAGGATGCGTAGTCCGCAAAAGCTTGTTCGGGGAGTTCCACGCAATCACGAGTGTCGTGGGGACCACTACATAATTCACACGAAGAAGTGATTTTGTTTACTTGGCTTGAAGGTTTAGGAGCCTCGTAGGATTTCATAAGAAACTTGACTTGGTCTTCAAGTTCTATGATCCTACGGTCGGAAGTGCTTGAATTGTTCGAAGGCAAAGATATTGCCTTGACCGTTTTATTCAAATCACGGGGATCATTCCAACTTTCATTGTCATAAAGAGCAAGATCTTCCAGGAGAGCCCATGATTGTTCCGCACTTAGATCACGTAGCTTACCACCGGCCGATTGGTCAATGGTTTGCCTCGTGGAGAGATTGATGTGGTCATAGAAGATTTGGACTTGGAGCCAAAGTTCTATGCCATGGTGAGGGACTTTTTGGAGTAAGTCCTTGAATCGAGTCCATGCCTCGTAGAGAGTTTCGCCTTGACGTTGTTGGAACATCAAGATATTATTCCTTAGCTTGGTAGTTCTTCCTGGTGGGAAAAACTGAGCGAGGAAACGAGTGGTGAGATCATCCCAAGAGGTGATGGATCATGCGGGTAGACGCTCTAGCCATTGACTAGCTTGGTCCCGCAGAGAGAATTGAAAGAGACGCAGTCGGGTCGTCTCTCGAGTGGCAACATCAAGGTCTATAGAATCAACGATTTTGAGAAAGTCCTTGAGATGTTGATTAGGATCTTCGGAACGAAGTCCATGGAATGCGCATCCGCTTTGCACCAACCGGATGGTGTCGGATCGCAAGGGAGTGACATTGGCTCCTTGAGTGAGCTCAATGGTGTTTCGATAGCCATGGTGGCTAGGACGAGAGTAGTCTCCTAAGGTACGGGCTCTAGGAGGTGGGTGTTGTTGTGGTGGTGGGTTGTTGGGATCGAGGATATTACCACCTTCTATGATGTCGGATGGTAATGGTTACGAACAAAGAAACGAAGAAAATAGATAGACTAAAGAAAAACCTAGAAAAATAAAAATAAAAATCTCACTAGAAAAGAATCTAGTAAGTAGACCTAATAAAATAAAAATTCAACCTAAACAATAACTATTCCCCGGCAGCGGCGCTAAAAACTTGATGCGTGGTTTTGCGACCTTACAACAGGTTTTACCTCTCGAGGGATCTCAAGAGGCTTCCAACCCCACCAGGCAGTGTACCTGACCGATGTAGTATATTGTAGTGGCAAGTACCGGGGGATTGATCGTTCTCTAGGGGAATAGTGTCGTTAGGATTGAAAAACTACTCTAATAGGTCTAAGGGTGAGGGAAGATTCTTTTTGTATTTTTTATATTTTTATAAAAGCAAGTAAAATCTCGAGTTTGAAGGAGTGGGCGGAATTAGTTGCTAGTCAACTAACCCAAATAACTACAATTGCAAATAAAATAAAATAACTGAAAATAAAAAGGTTGTGGAACTTATATGGAGAGAAATGTGTTTACTTAGATTTCCTTACTCCCTAACTATCTTTTACCGGTTGATTAGTGTGTATTAATTGCGTGGAAGACGGGTGTATTCCTTAATACCAATCGTGGGGTGGCGTACGTACTTCCCCAACTCTATAAGCTCCTACTTCACTCCTATGTCGAGCCGACTAAGAAGCTCCTAACATGGGATCACTAGAATTCGCTCATGCATTAAATACAACCATAAAAACCTTAGTACGCATTGGTTCATGTTTCTTAAGACGTTCAAGCAAGTTACCGTATAGGAGGTTAGCCAGTTTTCTCAAGCCTAACATCGATAAACAATCATCCAATACAATTAATAACACATCAACAACCAATAATCAATAGTTAGGTTTCATTAGATCTAAGCAAACACAAGATAAATCTCGCCTAGCATGTTAAATAAAAGACAAGAACAAGATATAATCAAACAACACATAGACATATTGAATGATTAATTGATTACTTATCTTCAATTGAACATGGGAGATCCAAGGGTATAAAACCCTTAAAAATGGCAGAAAAATCGTCTTAGGGTTTCTCCTCACAAAGTTGCACACTAATGACTAAAAATTATGAGAATATATATAGAAAATCAGATCTGACGGCATCACGTTATAGAGCTGACGCCGTCACCTCGCCGCGGTTAGGGTTTCTTGATGGCCTTCTTGACGCTGTCCCCCTTTAATCTTCCAAAATCCTCTTTGGCTTATCAAGGGTTGACGGCGTCACACTGGGGCTTGACGCCGTCACAGGTACTTTTCCAGCAGATTTTTGAGACTTTGTCGTTTTCTTCACTTTTATGCTCCAAAAATGTCCAAAATGCTTCCTTTTCGAGATTTCTTCTCCAAAGTACCTAAAATGACAAAAGGAACGATTTAGGGCAATATTTGATCAAATAAATACGATTTAGGGCTTAAATGACCCCCGAAAAGCGGTACACTTTTCGCTTCATCAATTACCTTAGTACAAGAACAAGATCAAGGACTCCTTTTTGGCTTGGTTTTGGATCGACAGCAGCAGCAGCAAGGACAAGGAAGAAGCAGCCAAATTTTTGTGATGGGAGGGAATTAGGGTTTTGATATTTTCGGTTATGGGAACAAATGGAAGGACCGTATAATTGTTTTAAGGTATTTTGGGAATGGATCACGTATTATTATGGGCCAAATGGATGCATGTTTATCTCTTGATTTTGGGCCAAAATATTGTAGATCTTGGTACACAAACAAATAAAAACGCCTAGCCTATTTGTAGATGGAAGAATGATAATTTTGTACACTTATTATTTTCATAATGTAAGGTTTTAATCACTAGCTTAGTTTATTACATAATTTAGGACATATTCATTGTATATTAAATGCAAATAAATGTAACTCATATGATTTTCACATGTTCTTAAAAATTTAAATTTTGAGGGTATTTTTGTCTTTTCAGATTATATAAATTTTGGGGTTTTACATACATAGTGACAAAGTTATTCCGGTAGAATGCCAAATGGTCGCGGAACCACAATCGCAGCAGGGTTCCGAGGAAACTCCGGCAAAAGATGGAGTTAAAGTAGCAATACACCCGGAATTCCGGACCAGACTGTCATTGTGGGAGGAAGCCTGACAGATCAAGGAAAGAAGGACCCGTGTGAGTTGCTGAAGAGCAATCTGGACATCTTTGCCTAGCAGCCATCAAACATGACTGGAGTGCCACGGAGCGTAGCGGAACATAAGCTGAACATCCGGTAAGGGTATGCCCCGGTAAGGCAAAAGAAATGTGGGCAGGCCCTGGAAAGGAACAAAGCAATTAACGATGATGTGGCAAAATTGGTAGAAGCTGGCATAATGATGGAGGTCCACTACCACGACTGGCTATCAAACCTGGTCCTGGTTAAGAAGAGTGACGGAAGCTAGAGGATGTGCGTGGATTTCAAAGATTTGAACAAAGCATGCCTGAAAGATTGTTACCCTCTTCCGGAGATTGACTGGAAAGTCGAGTCCCTCTGCGGATACACCTTTAAGTGCTTTTTGGATGCATACAAGGGATACAACCAGATACAGATGGCCGCAGAGGATAAAGAAAAAATTGCGTTCCACACGAACCAAGGGATTTTTTGCTACAAAAAAATGCCTTTTGGATTGAAAAATACAGGAGCCATGTATCAACGTCTAGTGGACAAAGCCTTCGAAAAACAGATTGGTCAGAACCTGGAAGTATATGTGGACGACCTGGTCGTCAAGAGCCGCTCGGAGATGGAAATGTTAAGGGACGTGGAAGAAACCTTTGCGACTCTCCGAAAGATTAACATGAAGCTGAACCCGAAGAAGTGTACCTTCGGAGCAGAGGAAGGAGTATTCTTGAGGCATGTGATCAGTAAAAAGGGAATTAGGGCTTTTCCAGAGAAATTCGAGGTCGTTGCCCAGTTGCCCTTCCCACGAACCCTTAAAGAGGTGCAAAGATTAAATGGAAAATTGGCAAGTCTAAACCGCTTCTTATCAAAGTCCGCTGAAAAGTCTTTACCGTTCTTCAAGACGCTAAAGAAGTGTATTAAAAAGAGCGACTTTCATTGAACACCGGAGGCGGAGCAGGCGTTCAAGGAAATGAAGAAGCACATTGCCAACCTTCCCACCCCCACGGCTCCCCAACCAAGAGAAGAACTAATTATGTACTTGTCTGCGGCAAAAGAGGCTATCAGTGAAGTTCTGTTGACAGAAAGAGGACCACGCCAGGAACCTATCTACTTCATCAGCCGCACATTGCAAAGTCCGGAGGTAAACTATAGCCCACTGAAAAAGTTGGTGTTATCACTGGTTCATGCGGCTAGAGGATGGAAAGCACGGAGACTCAGGAGGTACTTTCAGGCACATCCAACAGTGGTCATCATAGACAAACCGATCAAGCAAATGCTTGCAAAGATAGAAAATACAGGCAGGATGGCTAGGTGGGCTATTGAACTAGGAGAGCATGGCATCAGTTTCAGGCCACGGACAGCCATAAGTGGACAGGTATTGGCTGATTTTATTGCAGAGATTCCGGAGGAAGAAGCTCCGGCAACATAAATAACCGCGGAAGAAGCTCCGGCAACAGAACTCATACATATTTGTTGAGAGGAGAGCAGATTGTACTGATTTAGCAAGTCTTTGGCCGCCATATTCCGCAGCACAGACACATACCCAGGTGTGGCGACATTATCCACAATGCTGCGGCAAATCCAAGGGTCATCCATTTTGAACCCGTTGGTGGGCAGCCACTTTGGAACATAAGTTGAAGAGGCCTCAGCAGTATCAACCGAAACAGACTGGTAGAAATCCCCTGAATCACCAAACTCCTCAACCTCGGCCTCAACATGCCCGGATACACCCTCAGCATGATCTGGGCCCGGAACCTCAACAAATGGACCTGAAGACTCAAGGTGGACGGACTCAATGGGGTCCGGATTTGGAGTCTCAGAAGCCCTGCCCTCAGAATCCTAACGGGTTGGGGTAGCAGAATCCGAAGTAAGAACAGTGGTGTTCTTCATGATGTTGGCATCAGTATGAGGACCAGAACGTACCAGCCCATCCCCTGACTTGTCCTGCAGTTCAAGCACAGGAATTTCGTTCGCGGAAGGACCACCTAAAAAATGACAACAAAACGTATGTCAGTACAGACAACATACGCGGCAAAAAAAAAAAAAAAAATAAAAAAAAATAAAAAAAAAAAAAGAAAAAAAGAGAAGAAATAAGAGAGTCATACCTGACCCAGCCGCGGTCTCCAGGCGGACAAGCCTTTTCTTCTTCTTGGGTTTTTGGGTGCATTGATAGTCACCCATTTCTTCCCAGCCTTCTTGTCGGCCTTAGCCGCCTCCAATTCATCTACAACAGTGCGCTCCACCTGCGTCATCACGTTCTCCGACGGCTCGACAACACGCGAGGCCGTCTCTGCCCTCAGCGTAGGCTCACCCTCCTTCAAGGTGCGCTCCCCGGTCGCCACCTTGAACACATCCAGTTGTGTGATAAAGGAAAACAAATCCATTTCTGCAAAAATCAAAGTATATGGTTAGACGCAGGCGCACACAAATAAAAAATAGTGATAAAACAGATCTAGCAACCCACCCGAATCGTCCGGCCATAAAAAAGTTGGTCTACTAGTATCATCATCCCAGGTCTGGGTCAACCCTATCACATTTAGGAAAATGTCCGGATACTTCTTGAAAGCGGCCCTCCGGGAATCAAGGAGCCGCAGTAACTCCTGATCCACATCCGCATCAGAAGGCGGAGGGTCGCGGTCTATTGAGACCTTCTCATACCACGGAACGGAAAGGGAGAAAATGGTTTTCTTCACAATAAAGAAACGGTCCTTCCAATTTTTGACCGAATCAAGAGCGGCAGTATAACAAACGGGGACTACTAAGGACTTAGGACCTTTCCTTTTTTCTAAAGTGAGAGGATTCGATACACTATAAGGTCGTTAAACCTTTGGTACTTTGTGTATATGATATGTTGAGTTAATATGATCAAGTATGCGAAAACTACTTAATCACACTTAGAATGTTATTTTGGTTTATGGAAATGGAAAGGAATGCTTTAGTAATGAACAATGAACATGCAATGTTAACACCAAACGATTCAATATTATTCAAGATAATACGAGTGATCTTCACTATCACTAGGGTTACAAAGACCTTGAATCTTATGTTCTTATGACTTATGATATTGTTGTGTTTGTTCTATGTTCTTAACAGATTTGAAAGTTCTTAATTAGTCACACATATATCTAGTCTAAGATCTTTCTTTTATAGATCAAGAAAGATCTTTACAATATTGTTAAGTCTTATCAAACTACTTGCTAACTTATCTTGAGTGTGTCAGTACGTAAGATACAACATGTATCTGTGTACACAACTTGTTACTGATCACTTTGTCCAAAGATATTATCTACCGTATATACTTGACTTTAGTACACAAATATCTTTTCAATACTTATCCAACCAGCAGTGGTATACGTGACACTTATCCACTCAGCAGTATCGACTAGCAGTACCTTCTTTGTACTACCAGTACTAACTTTAGTTAGTACGGTTAGTTATAACTTGAACAGTCCTAAGATATACACTAGCAGTTGGAACTGTTAGAGTATTCTTCTTAGCAGTACTAACCTTCAACACTTGTAATTCTTGATACTTAATCTTCAGAACATTTAATTCCCAACAATCCTCCCCTAAACATGTGGATTCCCTAATCAACATGTTTCTTGTGAATTAAATCATGATTGTGAGGATCTTTCAAACACTTGAAAGTCAGATTTTTTATTTGAAATTTCTTCTGTTCTGTGAGATTGAATATCTTTCTCAGTAGCTCATCTGCAATTTATTTTGACTTTAACAATATCAAAAACCAATCTTCAGGCTTCATTCAATACCTAAAAGATGGTGCAATTTCCTTGGATGGAAGAATTATAAGAGGCAATGATGATGTGCATCTTGGATGCTTGTTTCAACAAGTGAAATCATCTATCAGCATGCCTTTGAAAGTGATGAACAAACGTAGTAAACTGAAATTGAAACTTTTCTCCGTTTGACCTAGATAGAACTTTCTCCTTTGGAATGCTTCATCCCTTATGAATATACATAATACTCCAGAATCAGCTCTGTTCTTGTCATTTTCAGCCTCCATGTCATCATCTTGTATGCTCTTGTCTTTTCCTCCCTTTCATTGGTTAATCTTCCTTCTTTGAGTTTATTTCCTCCCCTGAGAAATTTCCTCCCCTGGATAGAAAATAACATTTCCTCCCCTGTTTGGAAGATCTCTCACAATGTACCAAAATATTTCTCTCCCCATCATCTGAACTATCAATTAGAACTTGTTATCAGACAATGTTGTACATGTAGCCATCAATTCCTTAAGAGTTTAATTTGCTGCCCTCATCACTTCTAGGTGTGTTAACTCCTATGAGAGGTGATTCATGGGGCATTGACTCATTACCCATCAATGGATGGTTTGACTGAGTCCCTTTGAAAATCCTTTTTAAGAAACTTTTGACTTAGCAGTATGTTCATGATTTTATTATAGAAAAATCATACTGCTTTCAACCATTTTAAAGGGATTAAGTGTGTAACATACACTCAATCAAGAATTCGGTTTAAAGCAACCTCTGGTTGTGTGAGAACCAATGTTTTTCAGTTATAAATAACTGCCTGTGTAAAGATAAACCTATTCAAAAGGCTTTCTTGACAGGGTTTCCAGCTCATAGCAATTGTTGCCTCTAACACGAGTGTTAGATTCACTTTTACTAGCTGTTCTTTCTATCAGATGTCCTTAGACTTGCTCATTATACTTTAAAGTATAAAATGATAGAAAGTGAGTTGTGTCAGTTACTTTCTGACCAACTAAGTCATCAATTCAATGTGAAATATGATAACTAGGTTTCAAGAAAGCAGTTTTAAAGAATTAATTAACTTAGGTACAAACCTTTGTTAAGAATTACTAAACTCAGTCCATCATAAATATATTATGTCAGCAACTGATATAACATTCTGCTGCTTCCATTTCACTTGAAATTTCCTTTTTGCTCAATGTTCATACCTGAAATTGTTAGTCCAAAACCAAGAAACAAAATGCATAGCATTTGTCTTATGGCAGTATTTAAAATATGACCAACAGTATGAACAGTTTAAACAAAATATGAACTAGCAGTATAAACTGTTCTATTAATAGTATCAATTTACAAAGATATTAGTACGAACGTAAGGTATATACAAAAACCACACAGATTAAAAATCTTAAGGATTAAGCATGCCAATACTTGCTACCAAGTATTGAAACCTTCCAACATCAAAAGCTTTTGTTAGCAGATCTGCAAAGTTGTGTTCTGAAGCAATTTTAAGAACTTGAATTAATCTTTTCTCATTGCAGTCTCTTATAATGTGATGTCTAATTTCAATGTGTTTTGTTTTAGAATGTTGTACTGGATTTTTAATGATGCAAATTGTACTACTATTATCAATATGAATGACAGTGTTTAAGAAATTGTACCCATAGTCAAGAAGTTGGTTTTGAAGCCATAGAACTTGACCACAGCAACTTGCAGCAGCTACATATTCAGCTTTAGTTGTTGAAGTAGCCACAATTGTTTGCTTCGTACACTGCCATGAGATAAGTCTACACCCAAGGAATTGACATCCTCCAGTTGTTGACTTTCTGTCCAAGCTAGCACCAGAATAATCACTATCCGAAAATGCTACCAAATCAAAAGGTGACTCTCTAGAATACCATAGTCCCAACCTAGGTTGACCCTTGAGATAGCTAAAAATCCTCTTGACTGCTGTTAAATGAGAAACCTTTGGAGTTACTTGAAATCTTGCACAAGCACAAACAGAGAACATGATATCAGGTCTTGATGATGTAAGATACATCAAAGAACCTATCATAGATCTGTAAGTGTGTACATCTACATTGTCTCCATCTAAATCTTTAAGAAGTGGCTTCTCAGAGTCCATTGGTGTGCTTGCTACTTTCGAATCAGCAAAGTTGAACTTCCTAAGTATTTCAGCAACATATTTATCTTGACTAATAAATATGCCTTCATATGACTGTTTAACTTGCAAACCCAAAAAGAATGTAAGTTCCCCCATGGAACTCATCTGAAACTTATGATGCATAAGCTTCTCAAACTCCAAACACATTTCCTTCCTTGTAGACCCAAAGATAATGTCATCCACATACACATGCACTAACAGAAGATCCTTCTTGTGCTGTTTGATGAAAAGTGTCTGATCAATCTTTCCTCTTTGAAATCCATTCTCTATTAAGTAGGAAGCCAGTGTTTCATACCCAGCTCTTGGTGCCTGATGTAGGCCATATAGAGATTTTACAACTTTGTACACTTTGTCTGGATGGTCAGGATCAATGAAACCAGGAGGTTGTGAAACATAAACCTCTTCTTCAAAAGTTCCATATAAAAATACACTCTTGACATCCATTTGATATACTGTGAAGCCTAAAAATGAAGCATAAGCTAAGAAAAGCCTAATTGCCTCAAGTCTTGCTACTGGAGCAAAAACCTCATCATAGTCTATCCCTTCTTATTGTGTGTACCATTAGGCTACTAATCTAGCCTTATTCCTAATCACTATTCCCCTTTTATCCCTTTTATTCTTGAAAACCCATCTAGTGCCAATTACCTTTGCATCCTTAGGTAAATCAACTAGCACCCATACCTTCTGAATCTTGAACTGAAGAAGCTCCTCTTGCATAGCCTCTACCCAGCTTGAATCAACTAAGGCTTTCAGAATATTCTTTGGTTCATCTTGAGAGAGAAAACATACAAACAAGCAAGAGTTTGAAAACTCATGCTGCTTTGAAGCATAAAGGGCATCAAGAAGCCCTTGTTGGTCTGAAGACATCAGTTGTTGTCTTGTCTTCACACCTGATTGTACATCTCCAATCACATTTTCTAGGGAGTGGACTTTGTGAATCCTTGTGTGTGGGGTTGAAGGAACTTGATAGTTAGGTGTGATATTGCTTAAATCCACCTCTTCTTTTGTTAATTCTGCTTCATTTGAGTCTGAAGGGCCAGCAGTAGAATCATTTGGCCTAGCAGCAGAAAAATTAAGCCTAGCAGTAGAAAATTTAAGCCTAGCAGTAAAATGCTCTGTCTCAGCAGTAGAAACTTCTTTTGTACTGCTAACTTGAATGTCTTGTTTCTCAGTTCCATCTTCCTTGATTTCATCATCAACACCTTCTTTTGATTTACCAGAAGAAGATTCATCATTGGTTGAAGTTGAAGCCACACTTGTACTTATTGGCATCCATACATGATCTTGATTTGTCTCCTTGTCTAACCCTGCCTCATTTGTTGTTTGTGAAGCTGAAAAATCATTAGTTTCTGCAACAACAGGCACATAATTCATAGAATGGGTTAATGACTCAAGATCAAATAGCCAATTGGGACCTTGACCTTCTACATTGGATTTATGCTCTAAAAATTCCACATGTAGGTTCTCATCTACTCTCTTAGTTCTTAAGTTGTATACTCTAAATGCTTTACTATTGAGAGAATATCCAACTAAGAAACCTTCATCTGCTTTACCATCAAATTTTCCTAAATGGTCTAAGGTATTCAGAATTGTCACATGACATCCAAAAGGTCTAAGAAATCCTATTGCAGGAGTTCTACCTCTAAAAAGTTCATATGATGTCTTATTGTGAGGTTTGACAACTAAAACTCTATTTTGAACATAGCAAGCAATGTTAACTGCTTCTGCCCAAAAAGTGATAGGCAACTTAGAGTCAGCTAACATAGCTCTAGCAGCTTCTATTGGTGTTCTATTTCTCCTTCCAGCAACACCATTTTGCTGAGGAGTTCTAGCTACACTAAATTCTCTCCTAATACCTTTTACTTTGCAGAAATCATCCATAACTCTATTCTTAAACTCTGTCCCATTATCACATCTAATGACTTTTACTTTCTTGTCTACTAGGTTTTCTATCTCTGTAATGAAAGTCTTAAGGATACTAGGTGTCTCATCCTTAGAGCTTAAAAAGAAAACCCATGTAAATCTACTATAGTCATCAGTAATAACTAGACAATATCTCTTATGCTGCATACTTCTAACATTTGTAGGACCAAATAAGTCCATATGAAGCATAAACAATGATTGATTGATAGAGTTAAAAATCTTGGGCTTACAAGTGGCTTTGTGTTGTTTGCCTTTAAGACAAGCAATGCATGTTTGATCATTTTCAAATCGTTTTTGAGGTAAACCTCTTACCAAACCATTCTTAACAATTTGATTTATGGTTTTGAAATTAATATGACCAAGCCTCCTATGCCATTTCATTGATTCATCCAATGTGGCCTTTGCTACAAGACAAGTTAAAGCCTTTTTAGGAACAATGTTCTTCATATCAACACTGTACATATTGCCCTTTCTAGGAATTTTAAGAAGTACTTGACTTTCATCAGGCATCTTAAAATCAGGAGAAAGCACAAGACATTCAGTGTCACAGAAAAGAACTTTATTCTTTTTATCACACATTTGTGAGACACTAAAAAGATTGTAATTTAGTTCTTGTACATAGTACACATCTTCAAAATCTACATTTCCAGTTTTAATAGTACCTTTACTGGAAATTTTGCCACCAACACCTCCTCCAAAGGTAACATAGCCACCATCTAATGTTTGAAAATCAGAAAGATAGGTGTAAAACCCAAAAATCTGAAAACATGTAAAAAGACCAAAATGCCCCTACGATCTAAAACTTTGATTAATGAGTTTATAAAATACCAAATAAATTCTAAACTTCGGGAGATGATTAAGATACGAAGTAAAATTTATTCCACAATCGCATTTGACATTTGGGAAGTACCAAAAAATTTATGTAAAAACATTATGTACCGAAAATACCTTAAGTATATTAATTTTATTATTTAAACTTTATATATATAACTAAAATCATTTAAATGCAAATTAAAATAAGGAAACAATACAATTTGATTGGGTCATTAAATTTCTGCGTTTTGCCAGCCTTATTTCCTCCCTCAATTTCGGTCCATAATACACGCTCCATAACTGACACAATTAATACAAATTATATTCACTTTGTGACTTTCCTTATCCACATGATACGCTCCCTTCTTGCCCATCTAATACATCCGTATCTTTTTCCTCTTATTCTCATACGAACCAAAAACAACACACACACAAAGTCTGCTATTTTCTTTCTCTCAAAGTCCAAGTGTTCAAAGGAGGTTGCTGAGAAGTAATTCGTGGGTTATGAGGCTGTAACCGTGTAGTGAATTCGTGGGGTTGAATTCGTAATTCGTGGATTCCTTGTTCTTGTTCTCTTTTTCCTTGTCTCGTTATCACAAGGTATCACAACTCACTCTTGTTTTCTTTGATCCATTCGTCACACATATATTTGAACGATCAGATATAACCAACACGTCTAAAACCTAAATCGTCTATATGGTAAACCTAACCTGAATCTGCTCTATTCGAGTTACATGTATAAAGAGGCCACATAAAATAACAAGTTTGAAGCCTTATATATCGACATATGAACCTGGTTAATTCGAATCTGTTTTGTTCAAGCTTTTGACCCCCTCACATGCGACAAATCATCTGTTATTAGACATCAGTATAATCGAGCTTAATGGTGTATAACATGTTGGCTTATTTCGTTTATTTCTATGTCGCAACTAAGAATAAAAGGGTGTCGCGGACTGTTTTGTGTCTCTTGATAATACTTGTGTTGTCTCGCGAGGGTTCGTGGGTTAAATCCGGTCTCGCGATGACTTGTTGTCTCATTAACAGGTGAATACGAATGAATGGTTGTTTTGCCAAATGAAATGAGACTGCATGCATGGCGTTATAAAATGGATCATGTGTGTGTGTGTGTGTGACGTTTGGAGTTTAAATAAGGAATACATAACATGTGAACCTGATCTAATACGAGAGTAATATAAGAGTGCAGGCATGCTTGTTGTCTATTGTTTTCAAATCGCAAATGAATTGAAAAGGGTACGTTTAACATATGCATAATCACATGAAATGATGAAACGCGTTTGTCGATCTCGTTTTGTTTTGGATCATTCGAACCTTTTTGTACATAAGTCTTTAATCGAGTATTTAAGTTCTAATATGATCTCATTGGTAAGTTCTAAAACATGTAATGAAACCTAAGAAAAAAAAAGAAATAGAAGGGACATGCAAGTTGACGTAGAAGTATAGAATTTGTAAAATATAATATACTGTTTTGTATAAGTGTTTGTATACATGTGTGGTTGTGGGGTCGAGTATGGAAGGTGTTATACGCATGTGTAAAGTCCCATTTTTCATGTCTATCAAAATAGTGTGTCGCATGTAAGTTTTGGTGGGTCAATAAAGTTTAAAAACATGAGATTAATGATCGATCATGGGTCGTCGCGGCATAAATAGTAATATCGTGGGTACGTTAATAAATTGCATAAAATTATAACGACGAGGTCCAAAATTATTATCTTAATATTAATTAGTTAAAATAAACTTTAAAATAATTTTATTCGACTTTTAATATTTAATTTTGATAATTTACATTTTAGACCCTAAACTTATAATAATGACATTTTAAGACCCAAACTATTATATTGGTCATTTTAACCTTAAATATTATAAATGGTCCATTATAACCTTAAAGTATTAAATTAAAATTTTGGGAACTTACTAAAAGAGGAAACTTACTAAATTTGGAAACCTGCTAAAAATAGAAAGTTACTTAAATTGGAAAGGTAACAAGAAATGGTAATCTGAACTTGAACCCTCTGGTAATTCTGTGTTCTTCTTCTCCTTTAGGTGTGAAGAAGGAGAGGCTTTGATCTCTGTTCCGTGTTTGTTTTATCTTGTTTTGCTTTGCAATAAGGTACAGATACTCTGCCCTTTTTCAGTAAGGGTGTCTTATTCCCTGATTTGATTTTGAGTTATGATTCAGTTAAGTTTTCCCAAAGCCATTGCTATGTTCCCTTTGTGTAAACCTTTGATATTTACTTCTGAGATATTGAGATGCACCTTCTGATACATGACCTGTTGATATGACATTCTGTTTTGATATTGAGACCTGACTCTTAGTTTGATACCCGAGCCATTTCTGTTTACCTAGCCAGGAAGGTAACCTGGCCATGTCTTTGATGCACCATTGGCATGACTCATGTGTGGGTGAGTGATTTCTCACACCGTCCCTTTTATATTATCTGTTATGGCCATTATGACTTTGAGATTATGACTTTGAGTTTGGGGCGTATGGATTGCAATCCTAGATTTGTTTGTTTAGTGGATTTAACTATGACTTTGAGTTTATGACTTTGAGGTGACTGGTGCTTGTGTGCAATACACGCCTTTCACATTTTCTGGGAGCTGATCACTCCACTATTGTGATACATGAGGACACCCCTCATATTATCTGGTTGCCTAAGAGGTATCCCCTCTGATTGTGAGATTATGATTTTGGAATTTTGACTGTGAGTTTCTGGGCTCGTGGTAGATGACTATCTTATCCTTCTTTTCTATTATTCTCTTTGGTTATACCTTATGATATTTTCAGTGCACTATACTTCAGTTCTGTTTTATTATCATTGCTATGTCTATGTATCTGTTCACTGAGCTTTTTAAGCTCAGCCGCATTTCTTTTCCTGCGGCAGGTTTTAGTAGGAAGCTGGGTTATGGGAAGAGAGTATTTCTGGACTTAGAAGACTTTGCTTTGTAGATGTGCTGGATTAGAGACAATTAGAAGAGTTTCACTTTATTTAAACTTAGAAGTTATTATTGTACCTTGTATTTCAGATTTTCCATTTGTAACCTTGAATTTCATTTGTATTATTAGATCATATGTTTGTGTTTGTTCTGATTTGTCACCATAACGTAATACTTCTACCCTTGTCGGGTTGGGGTGTTACAATTATGGTATCAGAGCGACCAGGCTGCGATTTGTAATACTTTACCCTTGACCTGTGAAGTTTGGACCCCTAAGTTTCCACTGTAGGCGCTCATAAGACAACCTTTGAAAATTCATTCTAGGATTTCCCTATAAGGACTTAAGTTATTACCGGTGAGGAATGGGTAGACTAAGACATCTATGTAAGTATCATTGCTTCCGCATCACTCTAATTCGTGCCTCTGCCTTAGTTAAGCCTTATAAGAACTTTTGTTTCAGAAGTTAGAAAGTTTTGCAACCTAAGTTTAGTAACCAAGTAAGTTTGGAATACCTCAGAGAACTACATAGATATCTTACACCAATTAAGTTTCACTTTCAGATTCTGATCTCCACCTCTGATTTGTTTGATAAGCTGTTTGACACCTTTTCGACCATATCGTAGGTCATTCAATCATAATGTGTTCGCCACATTCTTGGAATTCATTACTTACGCTGGGTATAAATGTATCATCCGATACTACTTAATCTTGTATGATCCATTACTACTCCTATGAGAATTCTGGTAATTATTAACCACGAATATAGGAAGTTTTGTTTCCACCCTTTGAATGATGAACTTTGTTTTGCCAGCCATTTCTTTTGGAAGAATATGATGTAATACTATCTCCGTATGGATTTGTTAACTAAGCATGATGATTCTGATAACTGACATTCCGTACATCTTACTTTTGACAATTATACGACGTTCGTATTACCAATGATACACATCCTACCTGCTATTTATGCTAAGAAGCTAAACAAATCCCCACACCTTGAACTGTTCGTTTATCCATCTCAACACTTTTGTTGAAACACGTACTTGATTCTGATATATGAACTATCTGTCTGATTTGACGACTGTATTCGTTCTATGAATCTGTTGACCTTGATATGTCTGATTGTACAGTCTTTTAGTTATGGTTTGGGTGGCTATTTGTGAAGCTACCATAGACTACCGTATCTGAAATGTGACCTTTAACAATCTGCTTCACCCTATTTCGTTATGATGACTCTCTACACTTGAATCTGCTAAAATTTCTGCCACTATGGAAGCACCAATCCTGAACTCATATGATTATCAAGTTTTCCTGAAAACCATTATTATCCACCCTTGGAAAGTTCTGCCATTTGAAAATATTTCGTTGTAAAAAGATTTTCCGGTATTCTCTGATGAACCTTTGTACTCCTTCCGACTTGGGAAGTAGAGTGAGCATTGAACTGATCTCAGTTGAAGAAACCATGGTACCATAGAAGTTGAGAGATGAAAGGAGCTGATGGAATATGATTTTTGTTCACCTCAGTGATTCTTTTTGGATGCTCTTGTTGGTTTATGAAGAAGAAAGAGAGAAGTATGCGTCGGCATATCGACTATCGTAAATGAAACCGTACCACTATCAGAAATCATTATCCATTTCCGCGTATCAATGATTGACTTGGTCTTCCTTTGAAATTCCGTATCTGAGTGCATCATTTTAGATTTGAAGGACTGAAGAAGCAACCACAAGAACTTCTAAGAAGGGGGTTAACTAACCGAGAGTAACCTCCGGGAATTATTTCAGTGGTATTCATGAATAAGAAGGAAGGTGACACGAAGCGTACGTGAAGTTTTCCCTAAGATGATTCCTGAAGCTACTTTTGTACTCATTATAAAGGGCTCTAATGATGTCAATTGTATTGGCTATTATGTCAGCTATTCTTATGTATCTGATACAATCTAGTTTCTGCGAGTATTTGGACAAATTGTCATAGTATGACGTTGTATTGTGTTCAGAGACGAAAGAGGAACGTGGAAATCATTCTTGTATTAAGTTGAGATAACTTTTGTTCTGGAAGAGAAATTTGATTGACGTTCAGAGCTCTTAGTAGACAACACTACCCTGTATAAGGTAAAGACAGAGTTTCCCACAGGAACGATCAAGATCGAAGACAATTATCAGCGTTAGAAACCTGGTGGGAGAATAGTAGAAGATGGTTGCGACAAGTGTTACCTTAGAAGAAGAACCTAAGAAGAAGAGAGGAACTGGGATAGTACTCGACTACACATCATGCAACAAGTGAAGATTGCAGCTCGGGCATCAAGACAACCAGATCGTAAGAGACGAATCGTTCAACACATAACCTGGAGCTATGTTGGAAGACCTGTCGAAGACACGCAGTCTTGCTTCTCTATTCATTTTAGTTGTACTAAGATGAATTAAGAGCAGAAGCAGACTTGCGGATGGAGGGACGCACGATGATCGTGTCAGAGGCTGCCGTTACAACATCACCATATCAAGAAGAGTTGCTGAAGGCTTGAGGAATCAGACTCAAGTTTGTAATTCCTTTTCACCATGAGATAAGATGGACAAACATAAATGAACCACTCCAACTTGGAAGAAATTTTAAAATTTAGTATTTGAATGGACGAATTTTTGAAGCGGACATTTGTGTTTAGACGAGATGATTCTGTGAATGATGAAGCTATCGATGACGTAATTCGTTTCCTCTCAACCTACTTAAATTCCGTTACCTGATAATGAAGTCCTTTGAATGATTTGGGTTTCTCTGTTAGTAATTCCGTTCTATGTTCACTCTGCGTTTGTGGAGTAACGAGTTGTATGGAATTTTGATGAATTATGGAAGGAAATTTGCGATTATGTTCCAAAAAGGACGGATGTTGAAGTAACCACTTATATTGGCTGAGTTGATTTCAGCGAGTTATGAAGTATTGACCCTATTAACGACGTACCTAAGTTCTGATTGACATTCTCGGATTTCCTTTACTCTTCGGGTATTTTCGTTCTCTTAGTTATGTTGCTTGATTTTGGGGACCTCTGAGACTGTAGGTGGACTAGGTGGATTAAGATAAGTGGTTTTGTTCACGACTTGAAATAAAGTATGACCATCGTGAGGGCATATTTATGTGATGCCAGTATTATGACGTCTGGCCAGCGTGATAATACTTACATTATATAACGTGCACTCGTTGTGGGCATTGGATATTTTGAGAAGTGCCTTAGAAGCCTTAGAATTTCTGATATCTGTTTGAGATCATCCGCGTTTAGTGAGACTTTAGATTCATTCTACCTATACGATTGATCTGCTGTCTTTGATATACGATTTGATACGTTTGGATTCTAGACGCGCGTTTTGCCGACCTCTGCACTTCCGATAAGAATCTTAGGTTCTGTTATAGAGCTTTCTGCTATTTGATGACATCTAACGATATGTTTTCTGCCGTACGGATTCGATCTGTTATTATACGGGAATACACCTATGTTCTGCTATATATACGTTTCGCATTCGTTGAATCTGTTCATTGTGATCTGCTATGAGTTAAGATATGAGATTTTGGATTCTGAGAAAACAAGGTCTGTTTACCTATGAGGATACCGTTGGAAGGTTATATTGAAGCCGAGACTATTTGAGAAGCTGAAAAGTAGAACGCTTATATCACCCTAATGTTGCTACAATTCGATGTATTCTCATCTGATTCGCCTAATCAATTCGATGTAAATTGATAACGCCTAAATCTAACATGTTTTTGATAGCGTTATTGGTAGTTTTATATATGTTTTGTGGTTATATTTATATGCTTTTGTTACTAAATCGTACCAAAGTGTGTTTGCAAAGCATTTGTAGCCAAAGACAGGAAAATGGATGGAAAAGATGCAAAAATGAGGAAAAAGGAAGTATTTGAGATTTCATGTGAATCTTGTGTCAAGTCCGCTTCGTAAGGTACTTCAATGAGTTAAAGTCCAAGTAGTCGAGTTCATAAGCTTAAGAATGAAGAGAAAGATCAAAGAATCAAGAGCTACAACCGAGAAACAAGTCGTACGCAAAAGTCCAAGAAATAGGTTCATCAGCCATAGCCATCCGATCGGTCGCCGCCCGCAACCGATTCGGATGGAGTGAATTTGGATTTACCGAGAAGACCAACCGATCGGTAGACCATTCTATCCGATCGGTTGGAAGTCGCTGTTTGACCCAAGACTTCTTTATTAAGGATTGTGACTTTATAAATCCGGTTCTAGGTCCTTCTTTTCAGTATTCTAACCATTCAATACTACTTGGAGAGCAAGAGAAGCATTTATGCACTTAGACCTTTGGTTAGAGCAATTTATGGAACCATTTGTTGAGTATTTATATACCAATCAATCTAGAGAGATGCTAAACAAGTGCTAGGAGAGAACCATTCAGAGAAATAAACTCAGAAATTCGTCCATAAGTCCAGGAGAAGGGAGAAAGTCGAATATACCATTTTCATTGCTTGTGGAATCATTGTCTTTCACTTGTAATCTTATTTCCAAATCATTGTAAGACTTTCAATCATGGTTTCTAATGTTCAAATTATTGAGTTTACATTTATGTTTGCTATGAGTGGCTAGTGCCTTTGTGCACTTGCTTAGATGATGTGTATTATTCATTGATTGGCATATGATTGTGATAACATGTTTTAATTCAATTTCAAGTCGATTCTAAGAACCAATTGTGATAAAGTTTCATAGTGACATTTGGGTAATCAAGTTTAACTAGTGCTAGTAATCTTAAGGGTTGAAAGAACTATTGTTATTCCACTAGTTATAATCATTTGTCTATGAATGATTGTTGTTTTCCACTATTCTTGATTAAACAAAGGAACTTAATTGTGATTGTAATGAAAATGCTTTTGTCTATCAAAACGGATTGATTGTAAACCACTTTAAAGGTCGAGAGATTAATAGTTTGCTTTCAATTGTGACCTTTTGTCTATAATCGGTTACCTTTTGTATTGACCATTTCCTAAGCTTGTTTGATTAGACAAAAGATTGTTTTTGTGTTTGGGGAACACCAACTCATGAACCTTGAATTGATCTTGAATTGATTGGTTAAACTTAATGCTTGTTTTTATAAACCAAAATCTTGACGAAGGTTTAATTTGTAGAAACAATAGATTAGTGTCAAAACTAATTATCACAACCAACATGTTTTCCAAAGTTATCACAATCATATTAGTCAATTGTAGTACACTAGTCTAAGCAAGTGTAGTTTTTAATCATTTGAATTTTCATCATATCATTACTACTTATTTGAGATAGTTGCTTTTAACTTACAATTCGATTCACTACACAAATCCCTGCGAACGATCCCGACTTACCATCAAAATCTTGCTACAACGGACGAGTATACTTGCTCGTATGTGTTGTTATTAGATTCGGTAATTCACCCCCTTATAAATTTAAAACTTGCACCGAACCGGGCACATCAAGTTTTTGGCGCCGCTGCCGGGGATTTTGATCGTGTTTCTGTAAGTTTTAGTCCAATTCTCATAGAGTTAGTTTTCGTAAAAAAAAAAAAAAAAAAAAGTTTTACCGAGCTGCCCATCCGATCGGTTGTTCATCCATCCGATCGGTTTTCCAAAATTTTCATTTACCGAGAGAACCATCCGATCGGCGGACACTTCCATCCGATCGGATCCTTCAAATCAAATTTACCGAGAGATCTATTCGATCGGTAGACTGTTCTATCTGATCGGTTAGACGATTCTGATCTTTTCAAATTGTTTTCATTCTTTGCTCGTTTGTTTAGACATTGCCTCGATTCGTTGGGGAATTGTATGAACACTCGATCAACTGGAGTAGAACCAATTCCACCACTTTTCGATCCCGAAAGTTTGATTCGAACAAGATCTAGAAGAAGAAGAAGAACACCCTTTGTTCCACTAGCCAATCGTGTACCAAGAGTACCAAACCCAACTTTTGATAACCTTTTTGAAGCCAAAGTCGTTTATAACCCATTCACTGATCAACCTTTTCCCATGGCTGACGATAGACCCATGTGGGAAGCAAACCGAGCCGTAGCACCCACTCCTGGAGCTGCTATTGTTGCTGTCAACTTAGGTGACAATTTCACCGTGAAAGGTCACCATCTTTCTATGATCAAAGACCGTCAATTCGATGGCCGTTCGAGGGCCGATCCTCACAAACACGTTGCCGAATTCATTGAAATTTGTGGCATGTTCCGATACGGAGATACAAATGTAGATGCCATTAAACTCAAACTTTTTCCGTCATCACTTGCTGGAGATGCAAAAGTGTGGTATAACGAATTAACACCAGGAATCATCACTACTTGGGAGGAGATGAGGCAAGCTTTTGTAAGCCGATTCTTTCCACCTGCAATGTTTGATCGACTCATGGGAGAAATTCGTGCTTTCACACAAAATCCTAACGAATCACTCGTCGAAGCCTGGCTTCGTATGAAGGATTTACTTCGAAGTTGTCATGGACATGGATTAGGACGAGGAACCATTATCCAAATCTTTTACCATGGACTTGATGAAACATCTCAAGGAATTCTTAATGCTGGAGGAATTTTTCTTTATAAGACTCCTAACCAGGCATACCAATTGCTTGAAGACCGAGTTCTTCTCAAACTCGACTGGTCAAAAGATGCCAAGACAAAACCCTTAAGAAAAACCGTTGCTTTTGCCGAAAGTTCTGATTCATCTAAACTCATGGAGAAAATGGAAACCTTGGTTTCCAAAATCGATTCGCAATACAAAGATCTTAGAGGAGAGATGAAAGAAATGCGAGATGGTTGTAACAACTGTGGAGGTAACCACCCATCATCAGAATGCGATGATCAACCAATGGATCAACCAAAAGAAGGAGAAGCTAATTACATCCAAGGAGGATACCGAGGAGGAGGATATCGTGGAAATTATTACGGACGAAACTCTGCTAGTTGGCAAGATCGCCGACAAAGGGATAACAACCATGAGTCCCAACCAAAAGTAGAGAACCAAACCTCACAAAATTTAGACAAGAAACCTGAAGAAACAGATTTTGAGAAAATGATGAGAGAATTTGTCACTGCTCAAAAATCAACCAACGAGTTCGTCAAGAATCAATTTTTCAATCTCAAGACCAAAGTTGAGCAAGGTCAGAAAAATTATCAAGCGTCTATCCAAGATCTTGAAAACAAATTTGGGAGACTCTCTGATCAAATTTCTTCCCGACCATCAGGTTCGTTGCCTAGTAACACCCAAACCAACCCAAAACCATCATCATCATCGAATGATAAGACTTATCGTCCACCACAAACCAGAAATGAGCATATGAATGCTGTATTCACAAGAAGTGGCCTGTCTTATGATCCACCACCCAACTGATGCGTGGTTTTGCAACCTTACAACAGGTTTTGCCTCTCAAGGGATCTTGAGAAGTTTGCAATCCCCACCAGGCAGTGTACCTGACCGTTGTAGTATAGTAAAGTGGCAAGTACCGGGGATTGATCGTTCAACTCAAAGAATAGTGTTCGTTAGGATTGAAATTAATCTAACTAGGTCTAAAGGTGAGGGATGATTCTTTTTGTATTTTTATATTTTATGGAAAGCAAGTAAAAATCTCTGGTTTTGGAAGAAGGGGCGGAATTAGTTGCTAATCAACTAACCCAAAAGCTACTAATTAAATTAATATGCAAGAAAAGTAAACTAGGGTTCTACAAGGGAAATGAAGCATGTCTACCTATGATATGTTACTCCTTGCTAGCTATCCAATTCTACCTATTGAATTGTCACACCTTGTTTTAATTGACGGGTTGTATTCCTTAATACCAATCGTGGGGTGGCGTACGTACTTCCCCAACTCTATAAGCTCCTACTTCACTCCTATGTCGAGCCGGCTAAGAAGCTCCTAACATGGGATCACTAGAATTCGCTCATGCATTAAATACAACCAAATAAACCTAGTACGCATTGGTTCATGTTTCTTAAGACGTTCAAGCAAGTTACCGTATAGGAGGTTAGCCAGTTTTCTTAAGCCTAACATCGATATCACCCAATCAAACAAGAGACAATAGGAAACAAGAATTATAAACTAAACCAACTAGATCTATTGAAATTGTCACGCCCTAATTGATGGAGATGGACACACACATCAACAAGAAATCAATAAGATCTAATTAGTTATACACAAGTTTCACACAATCATAAGTAGACACAAGGTGATTTAGCCAAGCATAATTAATGAAGAGCAATCAACAATAATCATAATTGAAGACATAACATAAGATTGAATCGATAAACAAACCATTACAAGATGTTTATGGCATGATTAGGACTCTCTAAGTTGCTGGAAAAACACCTACCTAAACCCTAGAATCGGACTTAGGGTTTAGGGCTTACAAATAATGAAGTTGTGAAGTTATATTTATAGGCATTTTTCTGTCGGCCCGATCTGACGGCGTCAGATTTACACGTGACGCCGTCACGTCCAATTTTTCACCAAATTGTAGATCTTTTCGTCCCGATCGCGTGGCCTTTTGAATCACCTAAATCCGAGTTCGTATGAGGATTTTATGGCCAAAACAGTAACAGCTACCACGCGCGCAAGTTGTGACTAGTTAACACGTGATAGCCTTCTTGACGCCGTCTCCCTTTAAACCTCCAAAATCCGTTCTGGCTTATCAAGGCTTGACGCCGTCGAACCTTGAACGTGACGCCGTCCCCTTTTGATTTAAGCCGTGACGCCCTTGATCAAGTTAAAGCGTGACGCCGTCAGAATTCACATGCTATTTTCACTGGCTTATCATGAGTAAATTTCACGTCCACCTTTTCTTGCCAAGCCATGACGCCGTCCAGAGTAACATGTGACGCCGTCAAAGGTAACTTTCAGCACAATTTTGAGACTTTGTCGTTTTCTTCACTTTTATGCTCCAAAAACGTCCAAAATGCCTCCTTTTCCAGATTTCTCCTCAAAAGTACCTAAAATGACAAAAGGAACGATTTAGGGCAATATTTGATCAAATAAATACGATTTAGGGCTTAAATGACCCCCTAAAAGCGGTACACTTTTCGCTTCATCAAATACCCTTACACTTGAGATTTGCTTGTCCTCAAGCAAATGCGCTTTTATTCTAATCAAAATACAAGTTAGGGGTCATTTAATGCAAACATAAAAGTAATTACAACAAATAATCGTTCCACTTCAATCATAATAAGCACGGAGATTACAAACTAGCACCTCACAAGTAGTGTTTAGATACTCACATCTCTCAAGTGTCATCAAAATAAATCTCATAAATGAAAACGGATAATATCTCTCACTACCTGTCATAGCAAATAGATTACCATAGGCTTGGGAAAGGATCGAAAACCTCCTCCACTAGGCGTAAGCACCAAAGATAAACTATCAAAGAGGGCTTTTAAATGGGTTATAACGTTAGGTGTAGGGAAAAGGAAAACACGGTTTGGTTGGATAAAGGATATTTTACTGGTGGCGAGTTAATGATCTTGATCAATTACATGTACTATACAATGTTGCTAAGCCAAGACTAGACTCGATCTTAAGCTAGAAATGAAATAACAAAAACAAAAACAAAAACATAAAACAAACATAAAATGAAACGGGATGGTAGTCCGTATGTTTTTTTCTATTTTTCTTTTTCTCATTTTTTTTTTTTTTTTGTATTTTTCTTAATTTTTTCGATTTTTTTTTTTTTTTTTTTTAATGCATACACTTTTGCCCTACCATCCAAAATAATACATCATAGGGGCATTGCATTCCCCTTACACTTGAACTTTTACATAACTTTACAAATACTAATCTAATGACTCGAATTAAGATAATTGAAAAACTTGGAGTACTTTTAAAACATTTAGCACATATGGGGGTAATAAATAATGTTCTTCCCCATTACTCCATTACACTAGTACTTTACCCATGAGTCCCAATCGTCCCAAAACAATATGTACAAGGATATGACTCGACTTAGCAACCATGTAATCAACTAGATAATTAACTTGGGTTTAAACAAATGTTGTAACAATAATGCACTAAAAATGAGTGCATACAAGGTAGGCTAAGGCGATTTGGGTGTACATTTTAGTGGGGTGTAACAAATTCTTCCTTTAAGTAAAATGCTTAAAGGTCGAAACGAAAAGATAGGCTCTGAGGGGTGTACTAGGGGTATCGTGTACTAAAAATGAGTACAACGCAAAGGGTGTGGGAGAATTACTTGACCAATGTAGCCAACGTAATTATAACAAAAACACAGGTGTAAAACAATGGGTTAATCCTAATGCCTCTTATCATGTAGTAAATCTAACTACACGAATGTAGTCTCACTTGTGGCCTTGGAATGGTCCTAACGCAAGTTCTAGAATCTAAGTGCTACCGGTACACACATCATAGCATAAATGCTTTTCCTACCAATTCTAGGGGCGAACCTCACATATTTGGGGTGGAAAATTTTTTAGTGGTACGGTTTTTGTGCTAGTCATATAACTCCTATCCGTGAGACGCTCATTAGAACTAAAGTTTCACTCCTATATGTTGTAAAAAATTTTAAATTTGGCACTAAAATTACCCTAATCAAGTATTTCTCTCAGTTTTATTACACATCTATTATTAAACAAACAAAAATCAAGCGCAATTGTATTCTAAAATCGTACTTTTACCCTCCCCTTACACTTAAGATGAACATTGTCCCCAATGTTCAAATAACAAGATGTAAAAGCAAAAAGTAAAAGAATGAAATCAAATACTCCCCTGATTCGCTCGTTGGATAGTGAAATCACACGGTTAAATCTTCCTCCAAAGAGAATGTTGAAGCTCCATGACTAATGCATCGCCATAAGCTTGGTTCCATAAACATTTCCTTGTCCAAAATAACCTGTTAACCTGAGAAAACAAACACGAAAACCTGCATAACATCGGCGGGATAAAATCTATATATAAGGATATAATGCTTGTGGAATGATAATTTTGCAGATTCCTGGAGATTATAAGTTGGAGATTTTAATAAAAACTTTTTATGAAAACAAAACTTTCAAAAATTTCTGGAAATTAAATCTGACGCCGTCAGGTTATAACCCCTGACGCCGTCAGAAATGACCTGACAAAAATTTTCATTTTAAGTTTCCGGAAAATTTCTGGAAAAACCTTTACCTTACTTCCTGGAAATCCTGCAAAACATCACTATGACTCGATACAAGCATTTGACTCAAACAAATACGAATATGTATGCTAATTTATTATTATTACGATTCATGTTCATATGTGTTCTAATAAACCGATTTAGATTTCCCTTACACTTATCTTTTGCAAAATACCTTTATATGTAGTTAAGACGAAGTTAAAAACAACATAAAGCATTTTCACAAATTAGTTTTTAACATGAACCAATAATAATAAAAATTAAACACACATACGGAAACAAATAAAAACAAACAAACAAATAAATAAACACACAAAGCAAATAAAACAAATAAAGCTTGGGTTGCCTCCCAAGAAGCGCTTTTCTTTATTAACGAGTCTTGTAGCTAGACTCAAAGTCACGTACATTACGTGACTCCATCATCGGTCACGGTTCCTAGGCCATCCTCCTTCGATCCTCTATCAAAATCACTTTCATAGTGAAGGTATTTCGGGTCCACGTGATCAAAAGGATTGTTTCGGTATTTAGAACTAAGTTCCTTATCGTGCTTAAAGAACCCGCTTGACAGGTCAAAAGTGTCCGTACATCCCCTTCTCACATCATCATCACATAACACGAGTTGGGAACTTAACCTATCGAGCCCTTTATAATCATTCTCCATGAATTCTCTCATCTTGTAAGGCGTTTGGTACGAGATTTCCCTAATCCCATCGGTGAAAGTCATGATCCCATTGAGCTCGTCCACAATCAAGCTTGTGGCCTGGCAAAAAGGTGCCCCAAAAACAACTTGTGATAACCTGGGATCGATGTACTCTTCGATATTATCGACGATTGCGAAGCTCATAGTGAATGTCATATTTCCTACAAACACCTGTACATCATCATCTATGCCGATGTCGTCCTTCCCTTTATGAATCATCCCCCATCTGCAAATGTTGTTATAATGAAACAAGGACATCACATTTTTGGGTAAACATGTGTCAATGTAGACATTATAAAAATGCTTGTGACCAATCATGCAAGGTATTTTGAGATTATTTGGATCATGTCGCTTAATTCGGCCAGGCCTTCTGCCGTGTAACCCCCATGTGTTGCTACTCGCTGATGGTTGATACTCATACACTTCTTCACAGCCATCCCGAAAAATCACTTTCCTGACACCATCGGTAAATAATGCACTCCTATCATCCTCATCGAGTATCACTCCCGTTGCTTTTATGAATGGTTTGCCTAGAACAAGGCCAGTTAAGGGTGGGCTGATGATAGGGTTCATGTTATTAATTACAGTTAACTCGATATGAAAGAGGAACTTTTCTATCACAATTGGTACCCTCCTTATTACCCCGATGATATTAGACCCTTCATATTTGACTTGTTCAGTGAAGGCTTCATTATATAGAGAAAGGGATATTGCGCTTATAGACGAGTTGGGGTTTATGTAGGCATCTTTTATAAACTTTTTCCTAGTGGTGCAAGAAATCTTAAAGACCCTAGGAGCGCCATCCTCTATTCTCTCTCCGAATCCCATAGGCGACCTTGCTGTGCCCCTCTCAAGTTCCTCTACCAGGGGGCGGTCCAGCAGTCCTGCAAGCCCATGAGGCATTTCGGATTTCTCTTCCGAGCCCTCCTCATCACTCACCTTTATTGTACTCGAGTTCTTTGGTGAGTCTAGATAGTAGTCGGGCGCCTCGGGTTTCTTTTCGGGAACTTCACCCTCCATTTCATTGTCCACATTCTTGGCTGTTTTTTGGTCCAGATTTGGTTTAGGAACAGGTATTGTTGTAATGGTGTTCACGAAGTGGAGAGGTTTCGAAGGGGTATGAGTATCTCCTGTTTTTTTTTTCGTTTTGTGATATGTATTTGAAGAGTTTACTAGGGTGCTTGATTTTTACAGGAGGGGGTGTTTGGTGGGTTACCGTAACAGATTTGATCTCATTAACTCGTGCCAACTCACAATTTGACCTGCCAGCAAGGCGATCATTGATAACCTTTAACAGGTTATCAACCTTGTTGTTCATATCAACTTGCTGTTGTCTGAATTGATTCTCAAGTTTGGAAAGCTGTGTTTCTTGAGAGAGAATGAATTTTTGCAGTGATTCCTCGCGATTTTGTTGTTTATGCGTGTGTCGCTGAGGATAATGTTCAGACCAGGTGAGCGGGGTAGAGTCATTGAATGATACGCTACGAGTTTGGTTCCAACTAAAATTTGGCTTATTCTTCCATGCCTCATACCCATCTTCGGAATTTTTGGGCCCATAATTAGTGGCGAGCCACTTATCTCCCGCCTTATCGATTCGCGAGGATGCGAATTCTTTGAAAGCCTGTTTGGGAAGTTCCATGCAATCATGAGTGTCGTGGGGACCACTACATAATTCACATGAAGAAGTGATTTTGTTCACTTGGCTTGAAGGTTTAGGAGCCTCGTAGGATTTCATGAGGAACTTGACTTGGTCTTCAAGTTCTATGATCCTACGGTCGGAAGTGCTTGAATTGTTAGAAGGCAAAGATATTGCCTTGACCGTTTTATTCAAATCACGGGGATCACTCCAACTTTCGTTGTCATAAAGAGCAAGATCCTCTAGGAGAGCCCATGATTGTTCCGCACTTAGATCACGTAGCTTGCCACCGGCCGATTGGTCAATGGTTTGCCTCGTGGAGAGATTGATATGATCATAGAAGATTTGGACTTGGAGCCAAAGTTCTATGCCATGGTGAGGGACCTTTTGGAGTAAGTCCTTGAATCGAGTCCATGCCTCGTAGAGAGTTTCGCCTTGACGTCGTTGGAACATCAAGATATCATTCCTTAGCTTGGTAGTTCTTCCCGGTGGGAAAAACTGAGCAAGGAAACGAGTGGTGAGATCATCCCAAGAGGTAATGGATCCTGCGGGTTGACGTTCTAGCCACTGACTAGCTTGGTCCCGCAAAGAGAATTGGAAGAGACGCAATCGGGTCGTCTCTCGAGTGGCAACATCAAGGTCTATAGAATCAACGATTTTAAGAAAGTCCTTGAGATGTTGATTAGGATCTTCAGAACGAAGTCCATGGAATGCGCATCCACTTTGCACCAACCGGATGGTGTCGGATCGCAAGGGTGTGATATTGGCTCCTTGAGTGAGCTCAATGGTGTTTCGATAGCCATGGTGGCTAGGACGGGAATACTCTCCTAAAGTACGGGCTCTAGGAGGTGGTTGTGGTTGTTGTGGTGGTGGGTTGTGTGGGTTAAGGATATTACCATCTTCCATGATGTCGGACGGTAATGGTTACGAACAAAGACACGAAGAAAATAGATAGACTAAAGAAAACCTAGAAAAATAAAATAAAAATCTCACTAGAAAGGAATCTAGTGAGTAGACCTAATAGAAATAAAAATTCAACCTAAACAATAACTATTCCCCGGCAACGGCGCCAAAAACTTGATGCGTGGTTTTGCAACCTTACAACAGGTTTTGCCTCTCAAGGGATCTTGAGAAGTTTGCAATCCCCACTAGGCAGTGTACCTGACCGTTGTAGTATAGTAAAGTGGCAAGTACCGGGGATTGATCGTTCAACTCAAAGAATAGTGTTCGTTAGGATTGAAATTAATCTAACTAGGTCTAAAGGTGAGGGATGATTCTTTTTGTATTTTTATATTTTATGGAAAGCAAGTAAAAATCTCTGGTTTTGGAAGAAGGGGCGGAATTAGTTGCTAATCAACTAACCCAAAAGCTACTAATTAAATTAATATGCAAGAAAAGTAAACTAGGGTTCTACAAGGGAAATGAAGCATGTCTACCTATGATATGTTACTCCTTGCTAGCTATCCAATTCTACCTATTGAATTGTCACACCTTGTTTTAATTGACGGGTTGTATTCCTTAATACCAATCGTGGGGTGGCGTACGTACTTCCCCAACTCTATAAGCTCCTACTTCACTCCTATGTCGAGCCGGCTAAGAAGCTCCTAACATGGGATCACTAGAATTCGCTCATGCATTAAATACAACCAAATAAACCTAGTACGCATTGGTTCATGTTTCTTAAGACGTTCAAGCAAGTTACCGTATAGGAGGTTAGCCAGTTTTCTTAAGCCTAACATCGATATCACCCAATCAAACAAGAGACAATAGGAAACAAGAATTATAAACTAAACCAACTAGATCTATTGAAATTGTCACGCCCTAATTGATGGAGATGGACACACACATCAACAAGAAATCAATAAGATCTAATTAGTTATACACAAGTTTCACACAATCATAAGTAGACACAAGGTGATTTAGCCAAGCATAATTAATGAAGAGCAATCAACAATAATCATAATTGAAGACATAACATAAGATTGAATCGATAAACAAACCATTACAAGATGTTTATGGCATGATTAGGACTCTCTAAGTTGCTGGAAAAACACCTACCTAAACCCTAGAATCGGACTTAGGGTTTAGGGCTTACAAATAATGAAGTTGTGAAGTTATATTTATAGGCATTTTTCTGTCGGCCCGATCTGACGGCGTCAGACTTACACGTGACGCCGTCACGTCCAATTTTTCACCAAATTGTAGATCTTTTCGTCCCGATCGCGTGGCCTTTTGAATCACCTAAATCCGAGTTCGTATGAGGATTTTATGGCCAAAACAGTAACAGCTACCACGCGCGCAAGTTGTGACTAGTTAACACGTGATAGCCTTCTTGACGCCGTCTCCCTTTAAACCTCCAAAATCCGTTCTGGCTTATCAAGGCTTGACGCCGTCGAACCTTGAACGTGACGCCGTCCCCTTTTGATTTAAGCCGTGACGCCCTTGATCAAGTTAAAGCGTGACGCCGTCAGAATTCACATGCTATTTTCACTGGCTTATCATGAGTAAATTTCACGTCCACCTTTTCTTGCCAAGCCATGACGCCGTCCAGAGTAACATGTGACGCCGTCAAAGGTAACTTTCAGCACAATTTTGAGACTTTGTCGTTTTCTTCACTTTTATGCTCCAAAAACGTCCAAAATGCCTCCTTTTCCAGATTTCTCCTCAAAAGTACCTAAAATGACAAAAGGAACGATTTAGGGCAATATTTGATCAAATAAATACGATTTAGGGCTTAAATGACCCCCTAAAAGCGGTACACTTTTCGCTTCATCACCAACCCAAACAACACCACAACTATCAATTTCGATAGTGAGGATGAAGATGAAGAATCCAAGAAGGAAAATACACCAAAAACACCACCCAAACCCAAACCCAAACCACCAGTTTAGGCTTACACTCCAAAAATTCCATATCCACAGAGCCTTAAGAAAGAAAGAATGGAGGAGCGTTATAAGAAGTTTGTTGAAATAATTAAAGAAGTTAGACTCAATGTACCCCTCATTGATGTTTTAGCCGGAATGCCCAATTACGGGAAATTTTTGAAAGAACTTCTTAACAACAAGAACAAGTTGGAGCAAATATCCGCTACCTTTCTCAATGAAGAATGTTCAGCTATTGTTCAAAACAAAATTCCATAAAAACTCGGAGATCCCGGAAGTTTTCTGATTCCATGCATATTAGGAAACAACATCACATGCGATGCTTTAGCCGACTTAGGTGCGAGTATTAATTTGATGCCCTATTCATTGTATACGAAACTTTCAATCAATACCTTGAAACCCACAAGGATGAGTATCCGATTAGCTAATCATACTTACCAATATCCTGTTGGTATTGCTGAGAATATGCTTGTCCAAGTAGGTAAATTCATTTTTCCCGTGGATTTTGTGATTTTAGAAATGGAGGAAGATAGTAGAGTACCCCTTATTTTAGGAAGACCTTTCCTAAACACCGCTGATGCGATCATCAAAGTAAAGGGAAAAGAACTCAATCTTGGAGTTGGAGAGGATAGAATCACCTTTTTAATCGATAAAGCAATGAAATATCCACATTCCAGTGATGACACTTGCTTTAACATTGATGTAATCGATGAAGTCACTGAGGAAGAGTTGGATGCATTACTTGAAGATTCTGATCCATTCATGACTATTTCAGAGAAGATTAGTGAAACAACTTTTGATAAAGAATTCGCTGATTTTATGGAAATTAAGATTGATGAAGAAGAAGAAGAAGAAGGAGAGATAATAGAAGAAGATTTTGAGGAAATCAGTTTTAATGATCAAATGAGGATCAAAACATCACTTCAAGAACCACCGATTGATCTTGAGTTGAAACCACTTCCCGAAAATCTTGAGTATGCTTACTTGGAAGACAATTCACTACTTCCAGTAGTCATATCTTCGTTGCTCAAAGATTATGAGAAAGAATGTCTGATTTCAGTTCTTAAGAAGCATAAAGAAGCTTTTGTGTGGAAAACTTCTGACATCCCAGGAATCAGTCCTGATTTTTGCAAACACAAAATCAATTTCGAAGAAGATGCCAAACCAGTTGTAGAAAGACAACGTTGACTCAATCCCAACATGAAAGAAGTTGTTAAAAAAGAAATCATCAAACTTCTTGATGCAGGTATCATTTACCCCATCGAGGATAGTCCTTGGGTGAGTCCTGTTCACTGTGTTCTGAAAAAAGGAGGAATGAATGTTGTGACCAACGAACGAAACAAACTAGTTCCAACTAGAACTGTCACCGGATGGCGAGTATGTATTGATTACAGAAAATTAAATAAAGCCACCAGAAAAGATCATTTTCCTTTGCCTTTCATGGATCAAATGCTTGAGAGATTAGCAGGAAACAAATACTTTTGTTTTCTCGATGGTTTTTCAAGATATTTTCAAATTCCTATTGATCCAGCTGATCAAGAAAAGACCACATTCACATGTCCCTTTGGAACTTACGCTTATCGGCGTATGCCTTTTGGATTATGTAATGCTCCCGCGACTTTTCAAAGATGCATGATTGCCATATTCCAAGATATGCTTGAAACGTCTATGGAAGTTTTCATGGATGACTTTTCAGTTTTCGGAAGCTCATTCGAAGCTTGCCTTTCTAACCTCGATAAAATGCTTGAAAGATGTAAAGCTGCACATCTTGTTCTCAATTGGGAGAAGTGTCATTTCATGGTGACTGAAGGAATTGTGTTAGGACACAAAATTTCCAGCGCAGGAATGGAGGTTGACAAAGCAAAGATCGATGTCATTACCAAATTACCACCCCCAACTAACGTTAAAGCCGTTAGAAGTTTCCTAGGACATGCAGGATTTTACCGTCGTTTCATTAAGGATTTTTCCAAAATATCTCGTCCAATGACGAAACTTCTTGAAAAAGATGTTGTTTTCGATTTTAATACAGACTGCATGAAAGCATTCGAAGCATTGAAAACACAACTGACTAGTGCACCCATTATGGTTTCCCCTGATTGGTCACTACCATTCGAGCTTATGTGCGATGCAAGCGATTTTGCTGTTGGAGCTGTATTAGGACAACGAGAAGAGAAACATTTTCGTCCTTTATATTTTGCCAGCAAAACACTCAACAATGCTCAACAGAATTACACAGTTACAGAGAAAGAATTGTTAGCCGTTGTTTTCGCTTTCGATAAATTCAGATCATACCTTGTACTTTCGAAAACAATCGTGTTCACCGATCATTCAGCGTTAAAATATCTGTTTAAGAAGCAAGATGCGAAACCGCGTCTCATCCGATGGATTTTACTACTCCAAGAATTCGATATCGAAATCAAGGATAAGAAAGGAGCAGAAAATCTAGCCGCTGATCATCTATCTCGTTTAGAAAATCCAAATCTGGAAGAGTTAAAAGAAGATGAGATTGACGATTATTTTCCGGATGAAACACTCATGACTGTTGATACAGATGATGAGAATGAAATTCCATGGTTTGCCAATTATGCAAATTATCTCGTTGGAGGAATTCTAAAGAAAGGATTAACTCATGCCCAACGAAGTAAATTGTTAGGATCTCTGGGAAATAAGAGTTTCATTGTTGCTGCCGATAGTGTTAAGCTGGTTCCTGCTGATAGCTTTGGTTCCTGCTGAAAGCTCATTTCTGTCGACAGTGTTATCTTGTTTCTGCCGATAGTGTTGTTGCTGCGGATAGTATTATTTGTTATCCGTATATTTAGAATGTTTGTTAAGATTTATTTTTAGAAGAGATTGTTGTTTATCTCTTCACACGTTTACTTGTAGAACGGATTAGGGTTAGGTCATCTTGTTAGTATAAAAGATATATCCGTCTATGAGTTTATATACACCTTTAACGTTTTCAATATTCAAGATCACAATTCTTAGTTCATAGTTTGATCCATAGAGGATCATTGTCGTTTAGAGTTTTCTTCTTTATTATACTTGCTGTTTAGTTTCCGCATAAACGCTTGTATAGCATACAGAGGTTCTTGTTCATACCAAGCTCAATCAAGCTCGAAGTACTCGATCCTACAAGTGGTATCAGAGCCTGGTAAGGATCTCTGATAAAGAAGGAAACATTGTTGAGTTGTCTTTCTTGAATCTTTTAACAATGTCACTGCTGTCGGGTGATAAATTTGAAATGTCTGCAATGAAGATTAGGAATTTGTTTCAAAATAAGTCTGTGGAAAAGCTGACTGATAAAGGTGAATCCTTTAATACAAAAGAGAATATGGAAGAATATGCTCTGTTGGGATTCCCATCTCAGGTACAAAGATGTAATTCTGCTTGTCAAGAATTGTACTCAACTCTTAATAATGAATATGATGAAATGAAATCCAAGTATAATGAATACTTTATTAAGGTTCAAGCTTATGACAAAGCAGTTAAGACATTAGAAAAGCAAAAAGTGTGGTTTCAAAAGAATCAGTTAGCTTATGAGGAAAAGATAAAAGTTTTAGAGAGGGACTTGAAAAACACCACTAATGAGCTTAAACATTCTGGGTCTCAAAAGGATAAGTTGGTGTTAGAGAAACAGGAATTGCAGTCTCAGCTTGACAGTACCTTGGCTAGGTTTGATAAATGGAAAGATTCATCTAAAAACCTAAACAAGTTAGTTGATAGCTCTATGTCTACAAAAACTAAAAGAGGTTTAGGGTATGGTAATCTGATAGGAGAAAATCAATACTATGATCCTAATGAGTATAGTGTCTTTAACCCTGAACCGGTAGACTATCAAATGCCTGTTAAATATGTGCCTGAAGGAGGAATGAATGTTGTTCCTCCACCTATCAGAGGAGTCTTTAAGCCTGTCCCTATTCATTCAGGCCTTGACCTTGATGAGTCACACATGAACTATGGCAAAAATTCAAAAGACTTATCTAAACCTGATGATTTTGTCTCCTGTTCCTCAAGTGACAAGTCATCAGAAGCAGAGTCTAAAGACTTTGTTTCATGTGACTCAAGTGAAAAGTCAATCACACCTAAATACAAGAAGCCCTTTAGTTCAACTAATGATAAATCTACTTCTAAATCAGCCTTTTCAGATAACAGCTCAATTAATTCTTTTAAAAACAACTATGTCCCTAATTCCACTAGTGATAATGGTGCCCATATTAAGAAAAGTTGTAGTAAAAACAAGACTGCTAAGAAAAAGACATGTTTTGTGTGTGGTAGTCAATATCATCTAATTAAAGATTGTGATTATCATGAGAAAAGAATGAAAGGTGGGCAACATCAAACCAGATCATTGTGGAAAAATGTTAAACAGATACCACCATATGTTCCACAAGCAGCAGGAATGAACTTTTATAGAGGTCCCGTTCCTGCTGATAGACCTGTTCCTGCTGGTACCTTTGTTTCTGCTGATATTCAGAGAACCATTTCTGCTGGTTCCTCTTCATACATTCAAAGGGATTTCAGACCTGCCTATAATAATCACATATTTGGAGGGGGAATGGCTTACTCTCCATGGTATCCTTGGTGATTGTCTGGTTTGGTTTCTCATGTTGTTGTAATTATTGTTGCTGATTTATCTGGTTGCATTAGCCTAAGGGGAGGCTAATGCTTGTATGCTTGTAGTTTTATCTTGTTTTCTTTTGTTTATGTCTATGGTTTGTGTTTCTCTAATTTTGTTTTGCAGGTTTTTCAGTATCTTTTGTTAGATATCTTTGTTCTGCAGTTTCTTAATGCTTGGACTTAAAGCTAATCACAGCAATTTTCATTCATTCATAAGGGAGATAAGTACATTCAGTTGCTGGTTACAAAAGATTACGGGTTACAGGGTTACAAAAGCTACCTATTAACATCATTCAAAACATCATACCAACCTTCATACATCAATCTATCTAAACCCTACCACCTATTCCATTTTCCCTTTACCCTTACCCATATTATCAGGCATGAACCTCCTTCCTCTCTGGCGACAGATCTCTTCATAAATATGGGGGACTGGAAGTGCCAATATCACTGGCAATGGTTTTCTTGGTTCAGGGGGTGGCTTTGAAGAGCTTGAAGTAGTTGGCCTTTGATGAGTTCTGGAGCGTGTCCTTGCAGTTGAATGGCTTGGCTGTGGAATAGGCTTGCTTGATTGTGGAGCTGGATGAGCTGGCTTGGGAGTTGGTCTGGTGGGATTCTTCCTTTGTCTTGGATCTTTGCCTTCACGTTGTCGATTGTGTCGACTCCTAGGGTTTGGTGTTTCTCGACTTGAACCTTCTTGATGTTTAGCCTTACCTTTTGGTACCGATACTTTATAGAAAGCTGCAGTTGTCCTCTCCATCTCTTCAGCTAGCAGAGCTTCAGTTTCCTTCATCTGTTTCCTAAGCTCATCTGTAATGGGAAAATTGGGAGGGAAAGTCTCCCATTCACCCTGACAATACACCAAAGACTTCAACTCTGATGAATCTTCATCATCAGAGCTAAAGTATTCAAATGAAGAAGGGGTAGATGGAAGAGGATCAGATGAATCCTCCTCAACCTTGGCCTTACCTTTGGTTTTAGAGGATGATGCTGTTTTGGGGAAGTAGTTGTTCCATCCTGAGTCACTAGAGGAGGAAGAATCTGATGAGATTTCGATGATTGGATGTTTGGATGAACTCATAATGTGGCTTGTTTTTTGGAGATTTAGTTTGATTTGTGGTGATAAAGGGTTATGTGATGATAAAGTTATGTGATTTGAGGGTTATATAACGATATGGAGATTAGTGCAAATTTATTGATGGTTGGTATTGAGAATTAATTCGGGTAAGTTATTCTTAATGACTATGTTCGATAGGTTGACTTCGGTCAAACCGCCTCATTCCTGCCGATTGGTCAAACCCCTTATTGCTGCCGAATGACCAAATGTTTCTGCCGAAAGGTCAAATCTTCTTAAGTTAATTGGTCAATGTTACGTGCAATGAATAGCAGCAATTTAAAGTGATATTTTTGGAAACTCAACATATAATTGCACATCTCTCATCTCTATTTCTCAAAAACCTATCGAACCCTAATCTTCCCATTTCAAACCCTAAATCATTCCTTCAACACAATGACAACTCTTCGTTACAAGGATGATCATAACAAGGTTGCTTATTTGGAATCTTCTTCAAGAAGTGTTGGTTATGATGAAGTTCTGGCATTTCTTTGTAGGTCATCTATTCATTATGCCCTCACCTATTGCCCAGTGACGGTGTATGATTCATTGGTCAAACAGTTTTGGAGGACAGCTAAAGTAAGACACATCGTGGGAAGGGAAGATGATATTGTTGCTACCATTGATAACCAAGAAGTGGTTATTACTGAGGAGTTGATTCGAGTTCAGCTTCAATTTCCTGAGGAGCAAGGGGAATATGATCTTTCAAGGCAAGACATTATTGATGGTATGGCAGCTATAGGGTATCCTGTTGCTGGAAGTTGCACTTTCTTAAAAAGTAAGTTGTCTCCTCAATGGAGATTTCTAATTCATACTTTACTCCAGTGTCTGAGTGTTAAGACAGGTGGTTGGGATCAATGTCCAAGTCCTATTGCATCTGGTCTAGTTTGTTTATCTCAGGGTAGGATCTTTAATTGGGCAAAATATATTTTTGAGGGAATGATTGAGAATCTCAGTAATGGTAAAAACAGCTTTTTGATGTACCCTAGATTTCATCAAATCATCTTAGGTGTACAGACCATTAATACATCTCCTAAGATTATCAATCGGTTGACTGCCAAAATGTTTGCCCTGATGAAGATGAACTTTGCTGGCCAACATTTGCCTTTGTTGCCCCCTATGTTGCACAACCCTGATCCTGCTGACAACCCTGATCCTGCTGTTAACCCTGATCCTGCTGATATTGCCAGTATCCCACCATCACCTAATGCAGCTGATGAAGGGAATTCAGTTGCTGCTGATGCATCTGCATCTGTTGCTGCTAATGAACCATTGCCTCCATCACCTAGACCAGTGTCACCCTCACCTGAAACTAATGACCCTGTTGAGCCCAATGATCAGCCTATTTCAGATGATACCCCTATTATCCAGCCATCTCCTTCCGTGGATTTACCTTCTTCTTCAAGGCTTTCATCACCTAGTCCTTCTAGGCAGCCATTTAGTTATGACACCAATGCAGGGGAGGGATTTAATGTTTCTCCACCCAGAGTCAATGTAGCTCCTAATACTTCAAGTGTTCTTGCTGGTGGAGCTGAGGATGCTGTTAATCTCACCTCTATGTCCCAGTTACTTGACAGATCTGTGAAGAAGATTGAGGCATTGGAGTCAGAACTTAATGAGACAAAAAGGATTTTTAGTGAGAAAGTGGAGAACTTGGAAAAGGAGCTCAGGGATTCTAATGAAGCTTTTAGTAGAACTATCCAAGAACTAAATGAAAAGATCAGCATATTGGAGGGTAGTCATGTGCAAAAGAAAAGAAGGGTTATTCTTTCTGAGTCTGAGGAAGATCAGGATGATATGATATTTGATGGGCTTAATGTTCTAGCATCTGTTTCTCTTGATGGTGCAAATACTGAAGTACCTACAACTTCTGAGCACAACATCACTCCTCAAGCACAGGTCTCCACTGAAGCAAGGACCATTGCTGCTGATGTCTCCATTGCTGCTGATGTCTCCATTGCTGCCGATGTCTCTATTGCTGCTGATGTCTCTGCTGTTGCTGCTGATGTTGATAGTATCTCTTCTGAATCTGAGGTTCCTGTTGTTACTACTGGGAGTCCACTCATTGCTACTGAAAGCAACACTATTCCTTCTGAAGCTACTCAGAATGATGAAGAGGTAGCTAGACAGATCCAAGAGCAGGACAATGCTGCTGAACAAGCTAGACTAGCTCAGGTTGCTCAAGATGAAGAGCTTGCAAGGCAATTGTCTGTTGATGAGAAGAACATTGCTGAAATTATGAATAACTCAAGTTCAGATGATCCTTCTTCAGAAGTGTTTAGTGCACAAGTTGAATATTTATTGAATACTGACATGATTATTAGAGCTCATGGGTTTATGGTTCTTCAAATGTCAGAATTGGACACAGATGAAAGGTCAGATCTGCTCAAGGCATTCATCTTAAAGAAACAAAGAGCATCCACTTGGAATGAACTGATGCACAGGATCAAGGAAAGACAAAGGTCAGGATTTAAGTTGCCAACAAATAGAGATAATATCAATTTTATGAAGGTATATCTGAAAAATGAAGCCAACTACAAGATCAGTGACTTCAAAGGTTGGGCTGATGGTGCTGTTCAAAAGTTGTTTCTTGATACCTATGCAAGGATCAATTCTTCCATTCAGACAGATATTTCACAAAGCAGGAAAAGAGAGTCTTCATCTTTAGAATCTGATGTTGCTAAGAGAATGAAGTCTGGAGAAGGTTATCAGGATGCTTCTTTCAATGCTCCAAGTTCTAATGTTGATGCATCTGAGGTACCACAAGAAGATCTTGTTTCTGCTGATATTTCTGCTGCAAATGTTTCTATTCCTGCTCAACCATCTTCCTCTGTTCCTATCCTTCAATATGGACTAAGGACAAGGCAGAAGAGTCATTCTTACTACTCTTCTTCTGTTGATATTTCTGACGTGGATGATCATGATTTGATAAGGATTGATTCTGAAAGTGATTCAGAGGGTGATTCCATTCATTCTTGGGGACATATTGCTCATTGGGAGCTTAGATCTACTACTGATGGTGAAGTGAATGTTTGGTTTTCTCTTGATGGGACAGTCAAGTTCTTTACATTTCTGAGGGAGATCTTGGATAGGGTTGAAAGAAAAGATTTGGAGCATCTTTATAAGATAGTGGATAATCATTATCAATCTCATACTCCTACTGGGATTGGTCTGCTGCTTTGGGGAGATTTACAAGTCTTGATGAATAAATTGGATGGAGACAAGGCTAAACTAGTGTGGGGTAATCAATCATCATGGAGAGTATTTTCTTTGAGATTATATCCCTATTCCAATGTTCATGTTGTGGAACTCACCTCTGGCAAGTTCCTAACTATGTTTGTGGATATTGCTTATCCTTTAACTGAAGGAGTGTTACAGAGAATGCTAACACAGAAGGTCAGAGTTCCTAAGCATTCTATAGGAAATGATCTAACCACAGCTGAACAATTGGTTAAATTCATCAAGGATCAAATTGCAGCTAAGGGATCATCAGCTTAAGGGGAGGAATGCAGATTAAGGGGAGGATGAAGCTTAAGGGGAGGATTGTTCTTGTTGTTGTTGTATATTTTCTATCTTTCTTTCTTTCTTTTGTTTCTTTTCTTATTTTCTTTTATTTTGGTGTGTTTCTTAGTTCAAAAAAAAAAAAAAAAAAAAAAAAAAAAATTCTTTGTATATTTTGTGTGCTAATAAGTGGTTTTGAGCAACACCTTGCAGGTACAGTGTTGGTGTTTACACCTACACAATAAATGGTACTCAACTCACCATGTCTTGCAGACAAGAAAGAGTTGGCTCACCATGAGGGTACGGCTCTGGTGTGATAATCAAATCCGTTGATAGCTGTAATAGCTTGCTCAAAGCTATAGGGTACTTCAACTCACCCATGGTTTATTCCTGAGAGTTGAAAATGGTTCTCAATTCACCATGGATGTAACCCTTTATGGGATCCAAAGGATTGGCTAGTCCACAAAAGTATGGTTTGTGGTAAAGACACTTGGTATCCATATTTGGTATTCAATTCACCAAGGTTTTGCTGTAACCTAAGAATTGACTAGTCCTGAGCAAACGGCTACAGGTAAAGACAAGTCAAATCTGTTTATAGTTGCTGATTTGCTAATAAATCAGATGGTTATCAATGTACCATGGTCTAACACACCTAAACATTGGCTACTCCAGTAGTGATGGCTATTGGTAAAGAGACATCCAATCCATTAATTTTCAATGATTCACCTCTCACAGGAGTTAACACACCTGGATGTGATGAGAATAGTATGAAACTTAAAGTGATTTGATGTACATATTGTCATAGTAGCAGCCAAGTTCAAGTGAAAGTAATGGTGACCAGTATACATGTTTTGGAGAAGATTTCTAATTCCTGCTGAACTATTGAAGTTGCTGCTGGATGCTATAGAAGTTGGAATCTTGCAATTTATGGATGTTGCTGCTGGTTACTTAAAATTGTTGCTGCTAAGTCGCAGTCCTCAAGCCTGAGAAGTTACAAGCTCTATCACATTGGAATCTTGCAGGTTAACCTAGTCAACCTCAAGATTAGGGGAGGATTGTTAGGATCTCTGGGAAATAAGAGTTTCATTGTTGTTGCCGATAGTGTTAAGCTGGTTCCTGCTGATAGCTTTGGTTCCTGCTGAAAGCTCATTGCTGCCGACAGTGTTATCTTGTTTCTGCCGATAGTGTTGTTGCTGCGGATAGTATTATTTGTTATCCGTATATTTAGAATGTTTGTTAAGATTTATTTTTAGAAGAGATTGTTGTTTATCTCTTCACACGTTTACTTGTAGAACGGATTAGGGTTAGGTCATCTTGTTAGTATAAAAGATATATCCGTCTATGAGTTTATGTACACCTCTAACGTTTTCAATATTCAAGATCACAATTCTTAGTTCATAGTTTGATCCATAGAGGATCATTGTCGTTTAGAGTTTTCTTCTTTATTATACTTGCTGTTTAGTTTTCGCATAAACGCTTGTATAGCATACAGAGGTTCTTGTTCATACCAAGCTCAATCTAGCTCGAAGTACTCGATCCTACATAAATTCTTTTCGGATCTTAAACATTATTATTGGGAAGAACCTTATCTTTTCAAAATGTGTCCCGATGGGATGATTAGAAGATGTGTTTATGGTTCTGAAACAAGAAGAATTCTCGATGAATGTCATCATGGCCCAACTGGGGGACATTATGGTCCTTCTACCACAACTAAAAAAGTCTTTGATGTTGGATTCTATTGGCCGACTATTTTTAAAGAAGCCCATACTCTTGTTAAGAATTGTGATGCTTGCCAAAAATCCGGTAGTCTTTCTCAAAGAGATGAAATGCCACAGAAGAGCATTCAAGTGTGTGAATTATTCGATATTTGGGGAATTGATTTCATGGGACCGTTTCCTAAATCACACAAATACGAATACATTCTCGTTGCTATTGATTATGTTTCCAAATGGGCTGAAGCGGAAGCTCTACTCACAAATGATGCACGAGTAGTTGTTAATTTTCTCAAAAAGCTTTTCGCTCGTTATGGAATTCCTAAAGCTTTAATAAGTGATCGTGGAACCCATTTCTGTAATAAACAAATGGAGAAAATTATGAAGCGATACGGAGTTCATCATCGTTTCGCTACAACTTATCACCCACAGACCAGTGGTCAAGTCGAAAATACCAACAGAGCCTTAAAAAGGATACTCGAAAAAACGGTTAAAGACAATCCCGCCGTTTGGTCGAGAAAACTAGATGATGCTCTGTGGGCATTTCGCACGGCTTACAAAACACCAATTGGTACAACACCATACAGATTGTTGTATGGAAAAACTTGTCATTTGCCGTTCGAAATCGAACATCGCGCTTACTGGGCACTGAGAAACTGTAACCCAGACCTCAAAGTAGCTGGAGAAAAGAGATTTTTGCAATTGCATGAACTCGATGAGCTTAGACTACAAGCTTATGAGAACTCCAAACTTTACAAAGCAAGAACAAAAGCTTATCATGACAGAAAGCTAAGAATCAGAAAGGAATTCAAAGCTGGAGACAAAGTTCTGCTTTTTAACATGAAGTATAAGTTCAAAGCTCCCAAGCTGAAACCGAAATGGTTCGGACCGTATACAGTGACACATGGATTTCCATCCGGATATGTTGAATTGCATGACAAACATGGTGTAAGTTTCATTGTTACTGGGCACCGAATTAAGTTATACTATGACAAGGAGCAGATGAATGAAGTTTCTATTCAAGAGATTCCGCCTGAATCAGAATATGAAGCTATAACCTTTATGTCACCCTTCCCGGCCGATTTCAAGAAAAACACTCCGTGGGCCGAAGATTCTGGTTATATCTATGATGTTCTACCAAGACCGTGGGAGAAAGTTAAGTTGGAATACATAGATGAAACTGGAGACGGAATAGTGATTGGAAATGTGTTGTACGTTCCAAAATTTCAAAAGAAGAAGTCAGCACCAACATGAAGAGAGAGAAGTTCGAGTCCGGCTGATGACTCGTTAATAAAACAAGCGCTTCTCGGGAGGCAAACCGTGTGTTTGCTATGTTTATTTTTCATTTTTATTTTCTAGTGATTAAACCCCAAAGTTTTTTCTAAATTGCTTAGTTGAACTTAAGTGTGGGGGTGTATCACTGTCTTTTGAATAAAGCGAAGACATATTTCGTATGTGTGTCTCTTTTGTTTTTAGATTACTGCAGATAATGATTTCGAAGCTTGGACGCTAGGATCAAGACTCCTCTTGAGAAGAAAATACGGTTTATTCTCTTATTTCCCTATTTCATTCTTTGACGTTTATCACATTGAGGACAATGCTTAACTTAAGTGTGGGGGGGGTGAATAGGAAAATAAGAATAGATTGTAGTTTTGAGCTGAATTTTAAAATTTTGTTTGCCCTTGTAATCTAGTCTTTTGTCATTTTAAAGATCATATTCTAGAATAACTGGATTTATCCACTGGTGAAATCTGTAATTTTGAAAATTCGAGATGTGTCCCGATTAATATTGCAATCCATTCTGGGATCGATAACATTAGCTAGCACAGATTATAGCCCTTTCCACTAAAGTGTGAGGATTTGAGCCTGTTCTATATATAGCATACATCTTTTATGCTTAGATCTTTTGCTATGAGTGTGCCGGTGATTTTATTTATTCTAGAACTTGTACTTGTAAATCATTACGAGACCGTTGTGAGATCACATTTCGTTTGTGATATAAGTGTATATGCGTGATAAGAGGCAATCTTAGGTTTTATCCCAAATGGCCTTCCATTTTCATATAATGCTATATTAGCTAGCTACATTGGCTAGTTAACCACTCATATGGACCCATTTGTTAGCATTTATCTTTAATGCTAGATACCCCTAGTTACACCCGCCGAGCCTATCTTTTCTTTTGATACAATCCAGAAAAATTCAAAAAGATTTTACACCTTTTTAGCCTAGCCTTATCCATAGTCAAGTCTTGGTTGGTTGCTAGCTATTTGGCAAGATGGATGTTATGTGGAAATCATGAAAGTTCAAAGAAAGCGTAAACTCCGAAATTTGTTATCCAAGAAAAGTCATTGCAACTATAAGATGACAAGTTAAAAAAAAAAAAAAAAAAAAAAAAGAGAGAGAGAAAAAGAAGAAAAGTCATTGTAACTATAAGGTGACAAGAATAAGCCAATGGGCTAAGTGAATCAAGTATGAATAAAGGAAGTATGGAGTTTTCACAAAATGGCATGATATTGGTTTGTAATAGCTAGTAACATTTGGTTCGTAGACTTTGACTAATTTTGTTTTATGTTCAACCAATTTCATAAACATATCCCATGCCTTATCCTACCCTTTTAGACTTTGTGAAATTATTAAGTGTATGGACATGTAGTGACCATCCGATTTCTTGAGGAATTAACTAACGTTGTTAGCAATCTAGGGCGTATTTTGGCGACCATCCGTTATGCAAGTAACGTCGTTAGCGAACCAAGGTACAATCTAGTGACCATCCGTTAGTTGGTAATGCAAGAATTCGTTGTTAGGGAGCTATTATGTTTTGCATGAGATAGTGGCGCGTTAGTCTTTTATTACCCTTTAAGCCTTAAACCCGAATAAAAGCCCTCTTTGATATGTATACTTGGCGCTCACACCATTTCAGTGTAGTTTTGTTTCTCGTACAAGCCTATGGTAATATTTAGATCATGACTGAGCAAATGAGTGTCATTCCTTTTATATACTCCACCAATCATACAAATGAGTGTTTGAGTGAATTATATTTCATTTTCCTTTCGTGAGGTGTTTAGTAATGTGTATCATGCAAGAAAATCATATGGGTATTGTCAAACATCTCGATGATTCAACCATAAAAGCTTAAAACGATGAATCTAGCTTGTACTAGTGCTTGATAGATTTGCATCACATTTTCCTAATCATTTGTGTATACCATGTGGATGATTGTTTTTATTTCTAGATTTGCTTGAGGGCAAGCAAAGTTCAAGTGTGGGGGATTTGATAACGCCTAAATCTAACATGTTTTTGATAGCGTTATTGGTAGTTTTATATATGTTTTGTGGTTATATTTATATGCTTTTGTTACTAAATCGTAGCAAAGTGTGTTTGCAAAGCATTTGTAGCCAAAGACATGAAAATGGATGGAAAAGATGCAAAAATGAGGAAAAAGGAAGTATTTGAGATTTCATGTGAATCTTGTGTCAAGTCCGCTCCGTAAGGTACTTCAATGAGTTAAAGTCCAAGTAGTCGAGTTCATAAGCTTAAGGATGAAGAGAAAGATCAAAGAATCAAGAGCTACAACCGAGAAACAAGTCGTACGCAAAAGTCCAAGAAATAGGTTCATCAGCCATAGCCATCCGATCGGTCGCCGCCCGCAACCGATTCGGATGGAGTGAATTTGGATTTACCGAGAAGACCAACCGATCGGTAGACCATTCTATCCGATCGGTTGGAAGTCGCTGTTTGACCCAAGACTTCTTTATTAAGGATTGTGACTTTATAAATCCGGTTCTAGGTCCTTCTTTTCAGTATTCTAACCATTCAATACTACTTGGAGAGCAAGAGAAGCATTTATGCACTTAGACCTTTGGTTAGAGCAATTTATGGAACCATTTGTTGAGTATTTATATACCAATCAATCTAGAGAGATGCTAAACAAGTGCTAGGAGAGAACCATTCAGAGAAATAAACTCATAAATTCGTCCATAAGTCCAGGAGAAGGGAGAAAGTTGAATATACCATTTTCATTGCTTGTGGAATCATTGTCTTTCACTTGTAATCTTATTTCCAAATCATTGTAAGACTTTCAATCATGGTTTCTAATGTTCAAAGTATTGAGTTTACATTTATGTTTGCTATGAGTGGCTAGTGCCTTTGTGCACTTGCTTAGATGATGTGTATTATTCATTGATTGGCATATGATTGTGATAACATGTTTTAATTCAATTTCAAGTCAATTCTAAGAACCAATTGTGATAAAGTTTCATAGTGACATTTGGGTAATCAAGTTTAACTAGTGCTAGTAATCTTAAGGGTTGAAAGAACTATTGTTATTCCACTAGTTATAATCATTTGTCTATGAATGATTGTTGTTTTCCACTATTCTTGATTAAACAAAGGAACTTAATTGTGATTGTAATGAAAATGCTTTTGTCTATCAAAACGGATTGATTGTAAACCACTTTAAAGGTCGAGAGATTAATAGTTTGCTTTCAATTGTGACCTTTTGTCTATAATCGGTTACCTTTTGTATTGACCATTTCCTAAGCTTGTTTGATTAGACAAAAGATTGTTTTTGTGTTTGGGGAACACCAACTCATGAACCTTGAATTGATTGGTTAAACTTAATGCTTGTTTTTATAAACCAAAATCTTGACGAAGGTTTAATTTGTAGAAACAATAGATTAGTGTCAAAACTAATTATCACAACCAACATGTTTTCCAAAGTTATCACAATCATATTAGTCAATTGTAGTACACTAGTCTAAGCAAGTGTAGTTTTTAATCATTTGAATTTTCATTATATCATTACTACTTGTTTGAGATAGTTGCTTTTAACTTACAATTCGATTCACTACACAAATCCCTGCGAACGATCCCGACTTACCATCAAAATCTTGCTACAACGGACGAGTATACTTGCTCGTATGTGTTGTTATTAGATTCGGTAATTCACCCCCTTATAAATTTAAAACTTGCACCGAACCGGGCACATCATAAATCCTATGTATTTTCTGTACCTCTTCCTAGAGAATACGATTATCATCCGTTACGATTGGTACATTATTCTTTTGATTCAAATTCAGTATAATATGTCTTTCTGACAAATCCGAAGCTACTCTGACAATAATAGCGAGTCATGAGAAACAAGTCTGTTACATTTCCGTTCACTGTTTGTTGTGTCTTCTGTTTCGTTTCATTTCAATTTTTGAGGACGAAAATTTTTTTTAGAGGGGAAGAGTTGTAAAACCCAAAAATCTGAAAACATGTGAAAAGACCAAAATGCCCCTACGATCTAAAACTTTGATTAATGAGTTTATAAAATACCAAATAAATACTAAACTTCGGGAGATGATTAAGATACGAAGTAAAAATTTATTCCACGATCGCATTTGACATTTGGGAAGTACAAAAAAAATTATGTAAAAACATTATGTACCGAAAATACCTTAAGTATATTAATTTTATTATTTAAACTTTATATATATAACTAAAATCATTTAAATGCAAATTAAAACAAGGAAACAATATAATTTGATTGGGTCATTAAATTTCTGCGTTTTGCCAGCCTTATTTCCTCCCTCAATTTCGGTCCATAATACACGCTCCATAACTGACACAATTAATACAAATTATATTCACTTTGTGACTTTCCTTATCCACATGATACGCTCCCTTCTTGCCCATCTAATACATCCGTATTTTTTTCCTCTTATTCTCATACGAACCAAAAACAACACACACACAAAGTCTGCTATTTTCTTTCTCTCAAAGTCCAAGTGTTCAAAGGAGGTTGCTGAGAAGTAATTCGTGGGTTATGAGGCTGTAACCGTGTAGTGAATTCGTGGGGTTGAATTTGTAATTCGTGGATTCCTTGTTCTTGTTCTCTTTTTCCTTGTCTCGTTATCACAAGGTATCACAACTCACTCTTGTTTTCTTTGATCCATTCGTCACACATATATTTGAACGATCAGATATAACCAACACGTCTAAAACCTAAATCGTCTATATGGTAAACCTAACCTGAATCTGCTCTATTCGAGTTACATGTATAAAGAGGCCACATAAAATAACAAGTTTGAAGCCTTATATATCGACATATGAACCTGGTTAATTCGAATCTGTTTTGTTCAAGCTTTTGACCCCCTCACATGCGACAAATCATCTGTTATTAGACATCAGTATAATCGAGCTTAATGGTGTACAACATGTTGGCTTATTTCGTTTATTTCTATGTCGCAACTAAGAATAAAAGGGTGTCGCGGACTGTTTTGTGTCTCTTGATAATACTTGTGTTGTCTCGCGAGGGTTCGTGGGTTAAATCCGGTCTCGCGATGACTTGTTGTCTCATTAACAGGTGAATACGAATGAATGGTTGTTTTGCCAAATGAAATGAGACTGCATGCATGGCGTTATAAAATGGATCATGTGTGTGTGTGTGTGTGACGTTTGGAGTTTAAATAAGGAATACATAACATGTGAACCTGATCTAATACGAGAGTAATATAAGAGTGCAGGCATGCTTGTTGTCTATTGTTTTCAAATCGCAAATGAATTGAAAAGGGTACGTTTAACATATGCATAATCACATGAAATGATGAAACGCGTTTGTCGATCTCGTTTTGTTTTGGATCATTCGAACCTTTTTGTACATAAGTCTTTAATCGAGTATTTAAGTTCTAATATGATCTCATTGGTAAGTTCTGAAACCTGTAATGAAACCTAAGGAAAAAAAAAGAAATAGAAGGGACATGCAAGTTGACGTAGAAGTATAGAATTTGTAAAATATAATATACTGTTTTGTATAAGTGTTTGTATACATGTGTGGTTGTGGGGTCGAGTATGGAAGGTGTTATACGCATGTGTAAAGTCCCATTTTTCATGTCTATCAAAATAGTGTGTCGCATGTAAGTTTTGGTGGGTCAATAAAGTTTAAAAACATGAGATTAATGATCGATCATGGGTCGTCGCGGCATAAATAGTAATATCGTGGGTACGTTAATAAATTGCATAAAATTATAACGACGAGGTCCAAAATTATTATCTTAATATTAATTAGTTAAAATAAACTTTAAAATAATTTTATTCGACTTTTAATATTTAATTTTGATAATTTACATTTTAGACCCTAAACTTATAATAATGACATTTTAAGACCCAAACTATTATATTGGTCATTTTAACCTTAAATATTATAAATGGTCCATTATAACCTTAAAGTATTAAATTAAAATTTTGGGAACTTACTAAAAGAGGAAACTTACTAAATTTGGAAACCTGCTAAAAATAGAAAGTTACTTAAATTGGAAAGGTAACAAGAAATGGTAATCTGAACTTGAACCCTCTGGTAATTCTGTGTTCTTCTTCTCCTTTAGGTGTGAAGAAGGAGAGGCTTTGATCTCTGTTCCGTGTTTTTTTTATCTTGTTTTGCGTTGCAATAAGGTACAGATACTCTGCCCTTTTTCAGTAAGGGTGTCCTATTCCCTGATTTGACTTTGAGTTATGATTCAGTTAAGTTTTCCCAAAGCCATTGCTATGTTCCCTTTGTGTAAACCTTTGATATTTACTTCTGAGATATTGAGATGCACCTTCTGATACATGACCTGTTGATATGACATTCTGTTTTGATATTGAGACCTGAATCTTAGTTTGATACCCGAGCCATTTCTGTTTACCTAGCCAGGAAGGTAACCTGGCCATGTCTTTGATGCACCATTGGCATGACTCATGTGTGGGTGAGTGATTTCTCACACCGTCCCTTTTATATTATATGTTATGGCCATTATGACTTTGAGATTATGACTTTGAGTTTGGGGCGTATGGATTGCAATCCTAGATTTGTTTGTTTAGTGGATTTAACTATGACTTTGAGTTTATGACTTTGAGGTGACTGGTGCTTGTGTGCAATACACGCCTTTCACATTTTCTGGGAGCTGATCACTCCACTATTATGATACATGAGGACACCCCTCATATTATCTGGTTGCCTAAGAGGTATCCCCTCTGATTGTGAGATTATGATTTTGGAATTGTGACTGTGAGTTTCTGGGCTCGTGGTAGATGACTATCTTATCCTTCTTTTCTATTATTCTCTTTGGTTATACCTTATGATATTTCTAGTGCACTATATTTCAGTTCTGTTTTATTATCATTGCTATGTCTATGTATCTGTTCACTGAGCTTTTTAAGCTCAGCCGCATTTCTTTTCCTGCGGCAGGTTTTAGTAGGAAGCTGGGTTATGGGAAGAGAGTATTTCTGGACTTAGAAGACTTTGCTTTGTAGATGTGCTGGATTAGAGACAATTAGAAGAGTTTCACTTTATTTAAACTTAGAAGTTATTATTGTACCTTGTATTTCAGATTTTCCATTTGTAACCTTGAATTTCATTTGTATTATTAGATCATATGTTTGTGTTTGTTTTGATTTGTCACCATAACGTAATACTTCTACCCTTGTCGGGTTGGGGGTGTTACAATAGGACTTGTTGCCTGTCATATGCCTTGAACATCCACTATCTGAGTATCCTTGATCCTCTTGTTTATCAATTGAATGTTCCTGCACAGAATAAGAAGTATTAGTTTCCTTTGCGGACCCAAGCCATTACTGACTTGGATCTGCCTCTTGCATCAATGAAATTTAATCTCTTAAGAACAGTTGATGCAACATTGGATTTAAGAATCCAACATGCTGAGGCCTTAACAGCATTTGCCCTGTTTTTCCAAGCAGCAGTATTAACTACTTGCCTAGCAGTATTAACTGCTGGCTTTGCAGTTGAACCCTTTGGTTTCCAAACTTGTTTTTGGACCACTGCTTTTGATTGAATGGGCCTTGTAACAGTTTTTGATGCATTTTTGTAAGTTGTTTTTGCATTTTTAACTGTTGGTCTAGGGTTAACAGTCATGAATCGTCTAGCAGTAGAAACTGCTTTTGAAACTGCTCTGGGTTTTGTTCTAGTAAAGTTAGAGTGATCTTTAATTGTTTGCCTTTTGAAGTTCACCCTATTGTTTTCATACCCAGATACCCATTTGTTACAGAAAGCTGCAAGATGATCAAAACTACCACATGTGTAACAAGCTATATTATAAAAGAAAAAGTCATCACCTAATTGGTTAGACTTGAGGCCATTCCAATTTCTTTGGTTACCTCTGGGCTTGCTAGTGGATCTATATTGTTCACAATATTTAACTGGTTGCCTAACATGTTTAATGTTTGTTCTAGGCTTAACAGTATCCTTTTTGATCACTTTAGGAACCCTTGTTCCTGCTTTCTTAACTACTTCAGGTTTAGACATAACATGTTCATCTTCATCATCATCAGATACCCAGTCTTCAATGACTACTCTATCTGATCTTCTATTAGAGGACACCTTGTCCTCAGAAAGTGAAGTTTTACTTAAACTTTCACTTACTTTCTTAGGTTCAACAACTAGCTTTGTTTTTGGCTGTACACCATATTGTAGCTCAGGTTGTTGAAATTCAGGGACACCTGAATTTTCTAGGTCAATCCCTGGGGGTTTAGGGTTCCTCTATAAGGAAGTGGGACACTCTTATATCCTAACCCTGACTTGGCTCTATTAATCACTTGACATTCTATCATGTTGGTTACACCTCTAGAAGCATGTTCTAGAGTTTGTGTAGTCAAGTGAATATTTCCATTTTTCTTTTTGACCCTATCAAAAGCCTCTCTTAAAAGCTTAATTTCAGCATCTCTAAAGAATATGTCTTGTCTAAGAAGAGCTTTGTCATCAGAAAAAGCAAGTTTATTTTCTTTGTAGTATAGGATCTGTTTTTCTACTGATTCTAAACCACACTTATAGTATATATAGTTTTGATGAGTTTTGCTTAGCTCTTTCTTTTGTTCATCATAATATTTGATTAAAGTTTGTAATTCTTTAAGAGCAATGCAAGCATTATAACAAACTTTATGATTTTGTACCTCAGTAGAGATAGCCATGAGTTCCATCTGTGAAGAATCTTCTTCTTCATCAGCCATGAAACTCCAATCAAAACCTAGCCCATCAATAGCTACCATAGCTTTTGAGTTTGGCTCAGAAACCTCCCTTGGTTTGGATGTGCTTCCAAAACCTTTGTTCTTGCTATCCTGCTGCCTTGGCTTTCTACATTCTCTTGAGAAGTGCCCCATCATGTGGCAGTTATAGCACTCTATCTTTGACTTGTCAAAACCAGCAGTATCGGTGTTGCTGATTAAGAGCTTCTTCCCCGTCCTTTGATAGAACTTCTTGGCTCTCATGCTAAGAAGAGAAATTTGCCATTTTAGGTCCATTTCCTCCAGATCATCATCATTGATCTCTTGGAGGTCTTCATAAGTGAGCATGGACCCATCATTTCGACTTGTGAGAAATACACATCAAGTCTTCTCATCCAAAATACCCATGGTACTGCTTGATGAACTAGCAGTACCAACACCATCAACAACTTTCACCTCTTCACTTGATTTTGAGGTACTAGGAGTTGACATAAATGCCATGTTCCCAGTATTAGAACTAGTACCTCCACTTCTCTTCAAATCTTGCTCCACAATCTTAAAGTTGCTATACAAATCTATCAGTTCCATTGTATCAAGGTTTGGCTTATTCTTCCAGACAACAACATGTATAGCCCACTCTTCTGGTAAGCTTCTCAGAAATTTTGAGTTCAAATCTTCTTGAGGTATTTCAACACCAAGAATAGCAAGTTGGCTCACAATATTCTGAAGCCTATTAAACATATGGTCAAGAGATTCATTGTTGGTAGAGGAGAAGTTTTCAAACTGCTGCTTGAGCAGTGTCTTATGGGTTTTCTTGGTGGCTTCATTTCCACCATATCTGGCAACAATAGCTTCAAATAATGACTTGGCATCTTTGAACTTGCTGAAGTTTAAAAGTTGATCATTGGGAATGGTCATCATCAGCATGCTTCTTGCCTTTAAGTCATTTTTCTTCTTTATTCTGTCTTCTGCAGATGTTGGGTGTGTCTGTAGAGTAGTCACCACTTTGCCATCCACTATTGATGTAGTGGTGGTAGGCTGGTAAGAGTTTTCATCTTCAATAATTTCCCAAAGTGCATAGTCTTGCACTTGGAAATATTGCTCTATCCTCAGCCTCCACATCTCAAACTCATTCTGTTTGAGCATGGGTAGTTTTGCAGCAACATTGGTTTGAATAGATTCAACGTCCATTTCTTCTTCTTCTTCTTCTAAATCAACTATATCAGCCTTGCTCTGATACCAATTGAGAGGATTCGATACACTATAAGGTGGTTAAACCTTTGGTACTTTGTGTATATGATATGTTGAGTTAATATGATCAAGTATGCGGAAACTACTTAATCACACTTAGAATGTTATTTTGGTTTATGGAAATGGAAAGGAATGCTTTAGTAATGAACAATGAACATGCAATGTTAACACCAAATGATTCAATATTATTCAAGATAATACGAGTGATCTTCACTATCACTAGGGTTACAAAGACCTTGAATCTTATGTTCTTATGACTTATGATATTGTTGTGTTTGTTCTATGTTCTTAACAGATTTGAAAGTTCTTAATTAGTCACACATATATCTAGTCTAAGATCTTTCTTTTATAGATCAAGAAAGATCTTTACAATATTGTTAAGTCTTATCAAACTACTTGCTAACTTATCTTGATTGTGTCAGTACATAAGATACAACATGTATCTGTGTACACAACTTGTTACTGATCACTTTGTCCAAAGATATTATCTACCGTATATACTTGACTTTAGTACACAAATATCTTTTCAATACTTATCCAACCAGCAGTGGTATACGTGACACTTATCCACTCAGCAGTATCGACTAGCAATACCTTCTTTGTACTACCAGTACTAACTTTAGTTAGTATGGTTAGTTATAAATTGAACAGTCCTAAGATATACACTAGCAGTTGGAACTGTTAGAGTATTCTTCTCAGCAGTACTAACCTTCAACACTTGTAATTCTTGATACTTAATCTTCAGAACATTTAATTCCCAACATAAGGTCATCCAACCATTATTGATACCGGCATAGTAAAATTTCCTAAAAAGGGGAACAGTGGGAGTGCCTCCATGGACGCGGCAGAGGATTTCAAAATGGCTAATCCTACACGCCGCTAAAACCGACAACTGAGAAAGATGGATCTGGAAATACTCCAAGACGCGTAGCAAAAATAGCGACAGAGGAATTCTAAAATTACCCAACTCAAAAAGTCTAGTATATACACCTATTTTCCCCTCCGGGGCATCCCTAATAGTATCTCGGATACCGGGTACCTCATGTAAAATATGGCCAGGAATGTTGTACTTCCTACAAAACTCGTCTACATCCTCCTGAGTAAGCTTAGAAGTCACACTACTTTTATGATCGGGTGCCATTCTAAATAATCAAAAAACAGAATGTAGAAGAAACCTAACCTGAAAATCTAATTCCGGAAGTAAAGGAAGCAAGAAGAATAGAGGCGGAGCGAGTCTTTTTTCTAGAGAGGGGGAAAATAATTACTTTGTGTGAAAAAAGAATAACAGAGGCATACCCCTTGGTATTTATAGCCACACACACACGCGCCATCAGTTCAATCAAAAGGCCACAAAGTCGCCACGTCCCTGGACACTTATCGGACGGTTAAAGATCTACTCAGATGAACCGTCACGATTGTCGCAGAAAATGAACGGTCAGCCGCCGAAACGTCAAGTCAGTCAGTAAATTAGTGGGTAAAAAATGCTTCGCGACTACCAATGACAGGCTGTCACCACCGAAACAAGCGGAAAGTGGAATATCTAGTCAGCAACATGGTACACGCGGCAATATCAGCCGCGGAAGTTCAAAGAGTCTATTCAACAAGGCGCGGCATTTGTAGCCGCGGATCTCCAAATAAGTCTAGAACACTTGCTCTCAAACCTAACAAGTATACTAGACTGGGGGGACTTGATCGTGTATAGTACTCCCGGACCCAACATACTGGGCCGGGCATGCTCATAACCAACCGCGGCAGAGTCAAGACGGACAAGCGTACATTATAGACTCCAATCTTTCCAAGCCGGACAAGAACATGCCCCGGTCTCGCCAGGCCGGGCCGGAACACATCACCGGCCGCCGCCACGCCGTCACGCCGCCAAAAGCCAGATCTCTTGGGATTATGTCCCCCACGTGATCTGACACCTACATACTAGGGGAGGCGTAGTTCGGCTCGCAGAGTCCCGATGCAGCTACAGGTCTTGTGTGGGTAGTATAAATGTCTTCACCTCATTTATTACTCTCAACTAATAGCATTAACTCTCACATAGTCCGCACATACACTTTCTCTCTCTAAACAATATACTTACTCTCACACCGGAGGCCGACCGCGGAAGCCCCCTTCCACGGTGAGACTAACGGCGGTGTCTTTTTCTTAGAAGCTCTGCAAGATACTTAGCACAAGATCCGCCCCTTCCAAGAGCTAGCCTAAACTAGGTCTTGCATTGAGCCCAAGATTTGTAATAACAACTATGATTAAACGTATGTTAACAAAATCAGATTTTGGGGCACAAAATACACTACAACACAAATGGGAAAATGTGACGGTAGAAATCCGTTGCAAACCCGTTGGAAATTTATTTAGCAACGGAAATGCAATGGCCAAATATAATTTGTGACAATTTTCTAACGGGGAGAAATCCATTGGAAATTAGCAACGGATTTGCAATGGCTTAAATTTCCAACCATTTTGTAACGACTCAGATTTGCAACTGATTTGCAACAAAAATACAACCATATAAATTTGCAAACATATACTTTCACAACAGATTCGCAACAGATAAAATACACTTGCAATGGTAAAATTTGCAACGGATTTGCAAGGGTATAAATTTGCACAATTGTAGCATTTTAAAAAGTGCAGCAGCACCATTTTGTTATATTTTCTATATTATACAAAACACAATTTTTTTGTATATGCAAAATTCATACCGATATTAATAATCTCACAAACAACAAAATATTATATAACGACTTAAAGTGTAGCCAATTCCAGAAAATTGTACCAATATGAAACAAAAAGTGTATCAACGCAACATCTACCAAACTAATGCAATAAAAATTTTACGATGGAGTTGGAGAGGGGTGAGGAGGATGCTGCATAAATCTTGGCAACTATTGACAAGCTTCACATCCGTTTGTTGCCTCGTTACCAAGTGTGCATTATATGATTCAGATGCCAACATCCGCATCGTAAAAATGACCTTACTCGATCACAAATACATCCACCAATTTCCATCTTCTTTATCCTGAAACAACAAATAGTCCATTCAATTAGTCACTTTGGCTAAAAAAAGGCATACCCTTTTCAGCTCCTTTTACATATGTAAGCTAACATTTTAGTATGTAAAAACATATATAAAAAAAGTCCATACCGCTTGGTGTTTTCCTTCTCATTTTCAGTAGGCCTCCTTTGAGGAGCTGAATTCATTTTTTCTCGGGGAATCCCTATCTGAGATGAGATGCTGTAGAAACAAAAGCAAAATGGCACCAAATCACTAATTCATCCTTAATTGTTGAGTTCTTTATAAGATTTAACCACTGACTTATAAATTTCTAGTCTTAATTAACATATATGATATTAGCAAGTGTATATGCATACTTCTTAGAATGTGAGAACTCATTTCGTTCTTGGTCCCTAATATATCTTGTAGGAATTGGTCTAAACACTCGAATGTGCTTTTTTAATTCTGATAGCGAAATGTGGAGACTAGTTGTTTACATAAGCAATTCCAAACGCCCAAACACATAATAAATTAATAAGTGTAACAACACTACAATAGTAACTATGATATTACATTAAGCAAGTGATGCTGATAACTACTTAACAGGTAAGTAAATGGCTTCACAATGATGTAAAAATGATTATCTAACTAAACATACACATGTTTATATATAAAAAAATGTTTATCCCTAACATTTGTTTCTACTTGGCTACTTTCACCATTTATGTAACTAAATTACCTTCTAAGTGATACATAGGCATACTCATAAGCATTTATGTAATTTACTAAAAATAATTCCACCAACAAAAACTTCCAATTACAAATACCTTTACAAAAATAAGCATAAACACCAATAAATCTTAATTGTAAGGATCATTTTCTATTGGTAAACATACCTTTAATCGGATCTTATGAGCTTCTAAATGTTTTCAATAAACCTCCTTGAACGTCCAATACATATGTCAGGAAACATTATACATAGTAATTATAAAGAAGACTACAAACATAAACATACCAAGTATTTAGTCATAGAAACATTATACAAGACCTTCAATAGATGCTACTAGCCAAACCTTACTCAAGGGGTATAACCATGAACATAAATAACACACTTACAACATCGATCAATCGAACCATTAAGTCAAAGTCAATCCCTATAGTCAAAATCAGACACGAAAAAGTTAAAACCAGCCATGGATAGTCAAAGACAGTACCCACGAAAAAGTTTAGATTTTTACATAGAAATTATAGATACTTCAACTAATTAAGAAGAGTTACCCAAGACAGAGGAGTGGTTGCGTTTCTGCAATGAAGATGAGTTATGTCGGATGTCGTGTGAGAGCAACATGGTGTTCCAGTGGTTATGGTGGACCGAGATGGGAGAGTGGGAGTGAGATAGCAAACAAAAGTGAAAGAAAGAGGGATGATTTTGATTTTTGGGGAAAAAGTAGGCGGGAGAACAGAGCGGGCATTCTAAATTTTTTAGGAATTGAACATTTTGGTTATAAGAGCGATAAACTGCCACGTCAGCTTTAACACACTCATCTTTAACTCAACTTTAACACACCCAACCATAACTCACCCTTAACTCACCTTTAAAGGGGGCGAAAGTGATTTTTTTTTTATACACAAACTACCCTTAACGCAGCGTTAAGGGGTTAACTTACCCCCTTAACGCTGCATTAACGCAGCACCCTCCCAACCATAACTCCACATTAACGCACGTTAATGCATATTTTTTTGCCCTTTAATGCACTTGTGTGTTAGGGTTGGAACTGCCCTAAGGCTGGGCACAGTGGTGACCCTGGGTCATTACCTGCCACATCAGCTTTCTCTCCGGTGACCAGACATGACCAAGTTGCCACAGTCGATGACCGAGTTTAAATATCAAACGGTAATACGAATTTTTGGATTTTTGTTGTGTGCAAACTCGGTCGTAAATTAGACCGATTGTGTTTTTTTTAGCTCGACCAATATGTGACCTTTCCCCCACACTGGGCATGACCGATTTCAATATCGGTCACCCCAAGGATTCGACCGATTATTTTAGTCCCACTGTGCATAGCCTAAGTAATTTGAGATTAAATACATTATAAAGATTAAACACAAGTTTTAATATCTTGTTGCATTTATAAGGTTAAATTCAATAGGATAAGCAAAAAGGTAATTAACAATAAGTGATACATGTTCTAATGATTAATAAATTATTTCTAACACAAAAACCTAAAAAATTAACACTTAGAGCGGTGGGTGTCGTCCTGCCAAACATCTCGTGCCGTTCTCCAAAACCAGTGCCACGTCAGCAAAACACTGAACGGCACCAGAAACCCTTTGGCACCACATTTTGTGCCGTTACCGTTAGCACAAAAAAATGTGGTGCCGTTGGCCATTTTTTTCATTTACATAAAATAAAACATACACCATATTAACTAAAATAAACTTCATTAAATAAAAGAAAAACACACATTACATTAATTTTAAAAAAATACATAAAAATAAAAAAATAGTACGTAAACAAGAGATAAAAATTACAAACTAGTGATTATGGTGTGGGTATGTAAGAGACAAGATGGTACATGGAAGTACTAAAGGTGTAAGGGAATATCAAGAGAATATTGGGGATAAGATTTGGGAGGATTTTGAAATGGTTGGAGGATTAGTTTGGTGTACAGAATAATCAAAGGATTGATTATGGCTTAATCACAATGTCATTAAGAAAGAAAATAGTTGACAATAACACCCCAACCCGACAAGGGGAAAGGTGTCACAATAATGGTGGCACATCAGAACAAACACAAGCATATGACATAAATAATACAACAGAATTTCAAAAGGTTACAATGGAAATCTAGAACTACAATGTTATGATACAATAATTTCTAAGTCCAAATATAAATTCTTCTAGTCATCCTCAATAGCTAGTAAGATTCTTCTAAATCCAAGGCACTCTCCACTCATACCCAGCTTCCAAACTAAAACCTACCGCAGGAAAAGAAATGCGGCTGAGCTACGAAAGCTCAGTAAACAGATATAACGATAACAAAAACAGTAACGAATAAAGGTACAAAGTAATCAGAATTTAAGGTCATGCAGATAAAATCAGAGATAAGGAATAACTAAGGAATAAGGTTTAAGGAAAAAGAATAAGGAAAAGTAAAGGTTACAAATAAGGAACAGTAATCCACCACGAGCCCAGAAAACAGATAATATTAGATAATCATAATCACACAGAGGGGATACCTCTCAGGCAACCAGATAATATGAGGGGTGTCCTCATGTATCAAATATATATGGAGTAGCTAGCTCCCAGAGATAGTTCAAAACAGATGGTTCATAGCAAAGGTTCATTCAAAAAGGTTTCTATTAAAGTCCACTTAAAGCAATCCTTTAAAACGGTTTTCATAAAAATGATCTTACCAAATAGTTTTCGTAAAAATGATCTTTTAAAATAGTTTTCATAAAAATGATAAATAGTTTTCATAAAAATGATATTTTAAAATAGTTTTCGTAAAGATAGTTTTAAAAATAGTTTTCTTAAAACATTTTCATAAATAATTAAAAAGGTTTTCTCACTCAGTTATAATATCAAGTGTATCCAGGTTTATAGCAGAGTTCAAGGCAAGGTTCAAAACAAAAGATCAAGGCAAGGGTTCAAATTAAGGTTCAGAATAAGTACAACAGATCAAGGTTCACAAACAGGGGGAACATAGCAATGGCTTAGGAAATCCTAAACGAATCACGATAAGAAATCAAGAGAAAAAAGGCACCTTACTGAAAAGGGCAGAATATCTGTACCTGATTCGCAGAACACAAGAATAGCAAATGACAAGGATCAAGTTTACTCCTTCCTCGAACCTAAAGGAGTAGAAGACAGAATTTCAAATGATTTTTAGGTATCTTTCCAATTTAAGTAAGTTTTCACTTTTAGAAAGTTTCCTTATCTAATAAGTTTCCATAATTAGCAGGTTTTCATAATTAGAATGATTTTAATATTATAAACTTAGGTTAAGTCATAATTAAACATATTATGGACATAGGGTACATTTTAGCAAGTTTTGATAGTTTAGGGTTATTTATGACAACTTTCCATATTTTAGGGTTCTAAATGTAAATTCACCAAAGCTAAGGGTTTAACATGAAATATATCAAGTTACTTACTTTAAATACATAAGTTATTCAGAATGACACTTTTTATCCCTTAAGTTTCACAAGTTACACTTTTAGTCCCTCTATTTTAATTTATTTCAATTCGTACCCTATAATTACCAAATAAATCTTTTCTTGCAAATTTTACACTTAGGACCATCATGTTATATTTTTCCTACATTAATACAGACCTAAATAACATTACAAAAATATCCCACAAGTTTCAAAGTTGGCAAAACACACCCCTCTTATTTAATTTCCTAATCGGTTTACTTTTAAAATTACCAAAACCAAACCCTAGCCTACCCAATCATCAAGAAATCATTACCCAATCATTACATGCATTAATTACTCAGATTCACGCTAAGAAACCCTAACCCTAATCGTTATTTAGGGTTTTTTCTTATTTTTCTTAATTTTTCATTAAATTCGATAACCAAAATAATTCAAGAACACAAGATTCAAGCTTCCAAAAATCAAAGGGCTATTTTTACAGAATTATATAAACACCATAGGACTCATAAAAATTATGAACAACCCTCAGAAAAATCGTATGAACTGATTTGGAATTTAAGTGTGTTTTAGCTCTCTAAAATTCGTATGATCATTCTAGCTTGCATGATTTGTTTCTACCAATTTATATGAGTCATATGTGATCTAAATAACATTATAAAAATACTAACTTGAATTTATAATGTAAGGATTAGTCATAGAAATTATTTACCTTGCGGATGGATTTAACGACCAAAATAAAATACCACGATCGAACCAAGCTTCCTACCACTCAATTATTATTTTTCCTAGCTTCTTTAAACTCAGATGAACACCAAAAAAATACAAGAACTCATCCAAAAAATCGTATAGAGGCAAAATCGATTTTAGTGTGTCGACTTTAGGGTTTTTAAGGTTTCAGATTTTATTTTTAGGAGAAAATAAATAGAATTTGGTTAAATAAATGTTATGGCCGACTTAGGAGGGGGAAAATATGCTTAGGATTCGGCCCATATGCAAATAAAATCAAGGATATACACTTCCCTAATTTAAATGGTGTTTATCTTATTTAAATAAATTTATAAATATAATTAAATTAAATTAAATAATTTTGGTATATATGTAAATGTGTAGGTTGTTTATTTATTTATTTGGACACGTACAAATGTTAAAATGTTGAAATAAAATTACTTGGCTTCATACCTTGCTCATTCCCGAAGGTTTGGAATTTATTTGGTGATTTATGTGTGATTTAATTAACTTTTATAGCTTCAGGGGCATTTTGGTCATTTTACACACTTTCTAAATTTCAGGTATTACAACTTCTTCCCCCCTAAAAAAAATTCATCCTCGAAATTTGCAGGAAGCAGAAAGAAAATAGAACGGAAAACTCATACGGAATGCGAACAAAATTTCAAATCAATTTAACTGTATCAACAGTAGAGAGCTCTATAAGAGTTCAAGATTTATAACTGAAATCAACAGAACGCAAATCGATGGTCTAAACTTGTCCAGACATCTAATGAACAAGAGCAGAGTATACGAACATGTAGGATGAACCTAAAGTCTCACTAATTGCGGATAATCCAACGGGAATCAAGTTCTAAACTTCTTAGGTGCTCCCCAAGATATCCTATGGCCACAATGAGAGCACGTTATATGGTGTAAGTATTATCACGTTGATCAGGCGTCATAATACTAGCACCACATAAATATGCCTTCATGATGATCATACTTTATCTCGAGTCGTAAGCAAACAACCTATCTTAATCCACCTAGTACTTCTACAGTCTCAGAGATCAGCAAGATCAAATGTCATGGTCAAAAGGGAAACAAAACTACTCAACCGGCTCTAACCGAAAACAAGACACGAATCAGAGTGATGCGGAAGCAATAATACTTAAACAATTGCCTTATAGTCTACCCATTCCTCACTGGTCAAAACTTAAGTTCATATCAAGAAATCCTAAAGCAAGTTCTCAAGGTGTTCTCCTATGTTCTTACAGTGGAAGCCTAATGGTCCTAAACGCACAGGTCAAGGGTAAATGTATTACAAGTCGTCAGCCTGTTCTCTGATACCATAAATTGTAACACCCCAACCCGACAAGGGCAAAGGTGTCACAATAATGGTGGCACATCAGAACAAACACAAGCATATGACATAAATAATACAACAGAATTTCAAAAGGTTACAATGGAAATCTAGAACTACAATGTTATGATACAATAATTTCTAAGTCCAAATATAAATTCTTCTAGTCATCCTCAATAGCTAGTAAGATTCTTCTAAATCCAAGGCACTCTCCACTCATACCCAGCTTCCAAACTAAAACCTACCGCAGGAAAAGAAATGCGGCTGAGCTACGAAAGCTCAGTGAACAGATATAATGATAACAAAAACAGTAACGAATAAAGGTACAAAGTAATCAGAATTTAAGGTCATGCAGATAAAATCAGAGTTAAGGAATAACTAAGGAATAAGGTTTAAGGAAAAAGAATAAGGAAAAGTAAAGGTTACAAATAAGGAACAGTAATCCACCACGAGCCCAGAAAACAGATAATATCAGATAATCATAATCACACAGAGGGGATACCTCTCAGGCAACCAGATAATATGAGGGGTGTCCTCATGTATCAAATATATATGGAGTAGCTAGCTCCCAGAGATTGTGAAGGGCATGTATTGCACACAGTACCAATCACCAGACATGTAACAAATCATATATAGATAATCCACTAAACCGAAACAGATCTAGGATGCATCCATACACCCCCGCAGAAAAATCGTGACCATATATATACTTGAGCTCATAACAGATAACAGATAAGGGACGGTGTGGAACATCACTCAACCACACTAGAGTCATGCCATTGGTGCATCAATGACATGGCCATGTTACCTTCATGGCTAGGGTCACAAATTTTGGCTCGGGTATCAAACTAAGAGTTAGATATCAAATCAAATCAGGTTTCATATTAAGTGGTTCAAGTCAAGTTGCATTTCAAGTGAGTCATATCCAGATTTATATCAAGGTTTATATTAAAAGGTTTATATCAGATGGTTCAATATCAGAAAGGTCAATATCAGAAAGGTTCAGATCAGATAGTTCAAAACAGATGGTTCATAGCAAAGGTTCATTCAAAAAGGTTTCTATTAAAGTCCACTTAAAGCAATCCTTTAAAACGGTTTTCATAAAAATGATCTTACCAAATAGTTTTCGTAAAAATGATCTTTTAAAATAGTTTTCATAAAAATGATAAATAGTTTTCATAAAAATGATATTTTAAAATAGTTTTCGTAAAGATAGTTTTAAAAATAGTTTTCTTAAAACATTTTCATAAATAATTAAAAAGGTTTTCTCATTCAGTTATAATATCAAGTGTATCAAGGTTTATAGCAGAGTTCAAGGCAAGGTTCAAAACAAAAGATCAAGGCAAGGGTTCAAATTAAGGTTCAGAATAAGTACAACAGATCAAGGTTCACAAACAGGGGGAACATAGCAATGGCTTAGGAAATCCTAAACGAATCAAGATAAGAAATCAAGAGAACGAAGGCACCTTACTGAAAAGGGCAGAATATCTGTACCTTATTCGCAGAACACAAGAATAGCAAATGACAAGGATCAAGTTTACTCCTTCCTCGAACCTAAAGGAGTAGAAGACAGAATTTCAAATGATTTTTAGGTATCTTTCCAATTTAAGTAAGTTTCCACTTTTAGAAAGTTTCCTTATTTAATAAGTTTCCATAATTAGCAGGTTTCCATAATTAGAAGGATTTTAATATTATAAACTTAGGTTAAGTCATAATTAAACATATTATGGACATAGGGTACATTTTAGCAAGTTTTGATAGTTTAGGGTTATTTATGACAACTTTCCATATTTTAGGGTTCTAAATGTAAATTCACCAAAGCTAAGGGTTTAACATGAAATATATCAAGTTAATTACTTTAAATACATAAGTTATTCAGAATGACACTTTTTATCCCTTAAGTTTCATAAGTTACACTTTTAGTTCCTCTATTTTAATTTATTTCAATTCGTACCCTATAATTACCAAATAAATCTTTTCTTGCAAATTTTACACTTAGGACCATCATGTTATATTTTTTCTACATTAATACAGACCTAAATAATATTACAAAAATATCCCACAAGTTTCAAAGTTGGCAAAACACACCCCTCTTATTTAATTTCCTAATCGGTTTACTTTTAAAATTACCAAAACCAAACCCTAGCCTACCCAATAATCAAGCAATCATTACCCAATCATTACATGCATTAATTACTCAGATTCATACTAAGAAACCCTAACCCTAATCGTTATTTAGGGTTTTTCTTATTTTTCTTAATTTTTCATTAAATCCGATAACCAAAATAATTCAAGAACACAAGATTCAAGCTTCCACAAATCAAAGGGCTATTTTTCCAGACTTATATGAACACCATAGGACTCATAAAAATTATGAACAACCCTCAGAAAAATCGTATGAACTGATTTGGAATTTAAGTGTGTTTTAGTTCTCTAGAATTCGTATGATCATTCTAGCTTGCATGATTTGTTTCTACCAATTTATATGAGTCATATGTGATCTAAATAACATTAGAAAAATACTAACTTGAGTTTAGAACGTAAGTATTAGTCATAGAAATTATTTACCTTGCGGATGGATTTAACGACCAAAATAAAATACCACGATCGAACCAAGCTTCCTACAACCCAATTCTTATTTTTCCTAACTTCTTTAAACTCAGATGAACACCAGAAAAATACAAGAACTCGTCCAGAAAATCGTATGGAGGCAAAATCGATTTTAGTGTGTCGACTTTAGGGTTTTTAAGGTTTCGGATTTTATTTTTAGGAGAAAATAAATAGAATTTGGTTAAATAAATGTTATGGCCGACTTAGGAGGGGAAAAATATGCTTAGGATTCGGCCCATATGCAAATAAAATCAAGGATATACACTTCCCTAATTTAAATGGTGTTTATCTTATTTAAATAAATTTATAAATATAATTAAATTAAATTAAATAATTTTGGTATATATATAAATGTGTAGGTTGTTTATTTATTTATTTGGACATGTACAAATGTTAAAATGTTGAAATAAAATTACTTGGCTTCATACCTTGCTCATTCCCGAAGGTTTGGAATTTATTTGGTGATTTATGTGTGATTTAATTAACTTTTATAGCTTCAGGGGCATTTTGGTCATTTTACACACTTTATAAATTTCAGGTATTACAATAGTTGACAATTATAATTTTGGGTTGAGAAAATCAAAGGTTACTTATAATCTCAAGTAACTCAACGTCGAGTATTCATAAGTTCATAATACGTGAATTTCCACGACTCGACGTAATCAAAAATCACCTTGATGCAAACAAGCTAAGTGCTTTGAATTATTGTAAAGCATATCCCATAACGGGAAATGATGCGTTTACGCAAAGGGACCTTTGACTTAGTTTGACCAATAAGGGAGTAAACCCGTTACGTGACTAGAGAAGACGTAAACACGAATTATGGCCATATGAATACTTTCACTTGATGTCACGTGAAATATATAAGTCCCATAGGTTTAGAAAAGCCTTGGCTAGAGGCGTTTATCAAAATACTTGAGTTGGCGTTTTGCCAAAAATGTGAGGTTGTAAATTTGGATCCATCTAATTCTAAAACTCGTTTCAAGTGCTCCCAATGAAGCACATAACATATTCATACCTGTATGGCTGTATTGAAAGATCCACATTTTTCGGGTAAGGGGAAAGCCGACTTTCAAAATTCGTCCCGACCAATACAGTGGGCTGGCGCGCTGCTGGCGCGTCGGAGCGCAGGCAGCGCGCCAGGCCCAGTTCTTGGGTCGGGAGAATTTTGGCTATCGTTTGTTATTTTATGTGTTTCGAATGTTTATTTGTCATCATTAAAACATAAGGAGATCTAACTAATGTTGTCCCAACACTATACCTTACCATATGTTGAATAGCGTCAGCACCTCCAATATTCTTTCCGGTTTCTAGTCTTTATGTTTAAAATACATCTTCTATGATAATTTCTAAATCTCTTAAGCGATATCTATCACAACCGGGGAACAAGTGTTGGGATGCACACAATCATTTGGTTCATAATATTGCTTCCAACGTGTATTGGTATGTTCAATATTGTTTATTTCATACGCGTTAGTAGCAACATGTACGATTGTCCAACGACTTCGTGAACAAATGTGATCACATTCAAATATTTTCGCCACCTAACAAATGTATACATATTCCCTATTTTTTCGAAAACATATATTCCATGCATGATGATATTCAACACAAGAATCACACACTGGCGTATTCAACACAAGTCAACTTGCCATCTTCCTTATTAATCCGATTAGAAAATTAAGAGCAATACACCTAATTTCAACAACTAGAGGCTAAATATTACCAATACAAATCCCATTGTGTCAAGCAACATAGTACAAACCATATTCAACCGATGTGAACTTGATATAACCCAATACACTAGCTATCATATAGCTTCTTAGAACAACATATATCTTAAAAACCAGCGAATACATAATACAAACTCATTGCAACACATAAAAAACCAATACAACTCACTTCAACACAATACAATACTATACAGATTGACACTGAATAGTTATAAATGATTAAACTTTCCAAATTCGGTACAAATCAATAGCAAATTATATACAAATTTCTAATGGAAGTATAAAAAGAAACTAATAATAGTATATGTTACATAACCATAGCAATTATTTCAAAATTTACAACTGAAATACCAACGAAATATTGAAAACCAATAGAAAACAAAATTTCATTGGTTACTGTTGCAAATCCGTAGCAATTATTTTGTAAATTACAAGCGGATTAGAATAATGTGACAAATGGTAATTTTTCCACTAATATTTTAATAATAAATATCAATTTATTATTACACAACTGTTAAACTAAACACTTATGTGTTTACGTAACTATTACGGGAAACAAACCCGCACGCAATAGCGTACAATAACTCACCAAAACTATTTAAATGTATCAGTAAAAGTGAATTTATCATTTTCTGACAGTTACAGACACCAATGTAAGAAAAACGAGAGGTTATCTTGTTTTTCTGAAAATCGACACCACACGCGTACCGACACCACTTTAGTAATGGTTAAACTTTATAATTCATTTTCGGAGTCAACAAGTTTTATTTCATATCAGTATTGTAAAAGCGACTCCAGATTTATATTTCTCACATTTACGTGAAACCGAGGTATCACTATTTTACCTCAGCTTGACAGAACACGGGGTATACACAATACACAAAAACAAATAAAACACACAAATATACCCACTCACCCATGTGATACCTATCCTCTTTATTTGTTTCCCTTTTCTTTTCAATCTTCCCCCTCCACACAACAAGTCCAGCCTTTGACTTTTTCTTGGTGAAGAAAACCATAAACACCACTATTATCATCTCCCATCACCATCCATAGATGGCCTTTAGCACTTTTCGTGCCTTCCCATGTTTTTGCCGGATCTCAATTCCGCTCCAAATGGGTCAAATTTCCTTGAATTCGAGGCATGGAAAGGGAAGATAGCCAAGAATGGTGAAACCTTATCTTTGGAAGATCGAAAGTAAGCCAAAGGTTTGCCATGAGTCATTCTATATGACCCACCGATTTCCAGGGAAGCAATCACACAAACCCATTTCACCTCAATCGTATATCTCTATCGAAAGGACTCAAGAAGAAGAACGGGGTGTGTGGAGTGCTTGGAAATCGGATTGGGCTTGTCATTTGTCTCCTGTAATCGATCTCTTATCTTCCTTTGTAAGGTCTAAATCCTACTCGTTATTGTTGTTGTTTATTTTTGTTCTCGAAACGTATGTTATTTCCCGTTGTTGTTGTTATGTTCTGTTGAGAATTTATGTTGTGGTACCATTCAATCTTTGTGATGTTTATGTTATGGTGTGGTAGAACTAAACCGAGAACTAAAAATCGTATCTAAATCGGCTCAAAAACTGGAAGTGTTGTCGACTGTGTTCATGCTCGAATGAGTTAGTAATTAGACTCGAATTAGTGTGTTTGGATTCATACTTGAGTTTTTTGTGTTTATGTTGTTTGGTTCTTGTACTCGGTTATGTTATGCTAGTGCTCGAATCCTAGTGTTGAGTGTGCTCAAAATGTGTTTGTGTTTGGCTTATGCTCTAACCTCGTTAGTAATGTGCTCGACTTTCTGTTTGTGTTGTGTTGATGTGTGTTCGGATTGGGTCGTGCATATACTTGGTGTCGTACTGGTTTATGGCGGGGCAAGTGAATATGCTTGGTGTTGGATTTAGTCGGGAATACTTGGTGACTCGGTTTGTATGGGAACCAAGAGACCACTCGAGCTCACCATGATATGTGGCTCGTTACCTTTATTTATTTGGCTCGACCACCACCCCTGACGGGTGCTATGGTTCGATTGGGAAAACCACCCAACTAGTCGTGTTTTGAGTTGTTGTCTCGGTGTATAACACCCACGTAGGGTGCTCATTTTGCTCGGCCAAAAGGGTCTCAAGAACCCTCGTAAGGAGGCCACGGTTTGGTCAAATATAAGTGTCGAGTTCCCCCCCCATAAGCTGTTTCACTCAGTCCATAATAGCACAAGAGGGAAAAGAAATAATGTTTGTGTTTTTGGCTCCAAAATGTACACTGGAGCTGTTCTTTTTCTTTCTTTCCTGTTATTGGTTGTAGATCGTGAATGGGCTGCAGCCCATTAGTGGTTCTCCTTGTTAGTCTTCTTTCTTTTCCTTACCAGGCCAAGCCCACTTGAGTTTAGTAGAGTAAATACAAGTTGGGCCACAGCCCAGTCCGTCACACACTTAAATATTACTGTCGACTTTGATATAATTCGTTCCAAACACATGAGATGTGATCGTCACCGTTCAAATAGTCGTTAAAAACCATTTCAACTTCATATTAAAACAACTCGACGAATATTTGTTTCGTTACATATCATAAAAATATAACAATTTGATATATATATATATGTTGGTCCCTTTACACGCTTAGAGTTAACTAGAAAGTTAATCTATTTGTGTTTATGACTAATACAATGTTTATGATTAAATCTAACAGTTATAAAACGTGAATATAAAAAACACAATATTTTTTAACGTTTAAATTTTTATTAGAAATAATTCCAAGAATCTATTACCCAAGTGTTTTGCGGAATGAACACTTGGGATTGAATAGACAAAGGTTTGTGGTGTCTCCTATCGAAACTCAAGTTTTGCTTGAGTGGTAACAATATACCCACTGAGCTATCTCAGTGAGTTGTATACTCTTTGTAGGAGAGAAGTTACTTTGTAAAAGTTATAAGCTTTCAATATACAAAGCACACTTAACTTCTCTCCATCTGATCTATTTATACACAAGTAATCTAAGTATAAGTGATTAAAATATTACAAGTTGTTGAGGTAGCGTGTCTGACAATTACAAATAGTAATTGTCATTTCCAAGAACCAATAGGAAAGGGCTAATAAGACTTTGGGAGTAGTTGGCTGACACTCCATGACTTTTAGCCGCAATAGGGAAGGTTGGTATCTGATAAGATAAGAGTGTTTGGTCTGACACTTTTATCTTCTCAGATCTTTCCCTTTTTGTTCCCGCCTTTTCTTCAGGCATTGGTTCCTCAGTCTTCAATCACTTTGTTGTTGAGGAGACTGGGGTTCAGTGAGTTCTTGTCCAACACTCACTGAACCATCATCTTCTTCTTTGGCTTAAGTCCTACTCAGGGAGTACCGCCTTCCTGAGAGTGAGTCCTTTATTGAACTCGCCTTAAGCATCCTGAAGATGACTCACTGAGAGACTGTTCTCTCAGTGAATTGAATTGTTCTCGGTTCAGCAAACACTTAGCTTAATTTGTGTTCAAATCCTGTTTAATATAATTGGATGTTTTACGAACCCAACAATCTCCCCCTATTTGGATATAAATTATGCCTAAGTGTTTTGATTAGTATGAGTGAGCTAAAGTCTTCTGCTCATACTGAATGTACTAGAAAATAAATAAGGATATTGATATAGCAAAACATTCATCAATTTATTCATATCATTACAAGACCTATTATTCTAAGTACAAAAATACTCAGGGTTCCTGAACAAGACCCATGAGTTCAAGTTTCGCCTTCTTTGACATCAACACCTCTTTATCAGGTCGATCCTTCATCATTTGATCCATCAGCCTGACAAACTCCTCATTTTCAGGTCTCCTGATATTAAGCGCCATTAGTTTGTAAGCAAGGAGTGTTGTCGTTTCCACTTTATCGATGTCAGAGACTCTTTGAAAGGCTTCCTGACCAAATTCATCCACAAAGAAGATACCATACTCAGGTTCCTTGATGACTAGGTTGGGACGGAACTTGACTCCCTGAGGAGTAGTCCTGTTGCAATGAAGTGCAGCTATGTATTGTTCAGGTTCAATATCCACAGCTGTTCTTTTCTTCCCAGTCTTCTGAGTAAGTTCAGGGATAGCCAGTCCCTGAGAAGCAAGTGCCTCATCATGGTTAATGCCAAGACTCTTTGCCACTTTTGCGAGTTCCTCATACTTAGCACTCAGTGACTTGATGATGATTGGGGCATTCTTGCTTGTGGTTTTCTTCCTTAGGATAGGCATCATCATATCCCATTCTCTTAACCCATAGTCTGAAAATTTGACTATTGGAAGATGTTCAGACTTTCTTGGACCTCTATGGATTGTTAAGCTCAGAGGTCTGGTGGGGTGAATGGTGATGTCAGTTATTTTGCCTTCACCTTTGGTTTTGGTCATGTGCCATACATACCTCTCATATATCCTCTGCCTCTTTTCTTCCTTAAGTTTGGCTTGTTTGTTGTGTTCCTTAAGGATTTCAGCCTGAAGCTTGAGAAACTCATCCCCTTTGATGTCCTTTTTCTCAGACTCCTTGATCACTTCTTTGGCAACCTTAGAAATTTCAGACCTGTTGAGTTCCAGCTCTTTCTCTGTTCCTTCCTGAGCTCTTATTGGTGTAAAATTTCAGCAAGTTGTTCAGGAGTCCCATAGACCCTTCTCCCATCCTCTAAATCAACATAGAACGGTGCATCAGGATCTCCAAGTCTTTCAGTTGAAGCCTTGACTAAGCGTGCTTCAGGAGGAGGGTTTGTTTCAGTCACCATGATTTTCTTCCCTTTGTCAATGGGAGGAGGTTGACTGGTGGATGTCTCAGGGACAGTTACCAAGGCAGAAGTAGGGTCAGGGATTGGAGGATCATTATTTTTCTCCCCCTCAGCAGATGGTGGAGCTTCAGTGGAGACACCTGCTGACTGAGGAGGTGGAGGAGTATGAGAGGCCTGAAGAATGGATAGGATGTCTGAGACCATAGACTTTGTTTCAGAAGTCTCATTCTTCACGGCACTTAATTCGGCAGCCATTTCCTTATGGTGGGTGGTGAGTTCAGTGACTTGGGTGGTGTAGTGGATAACCAGCTCATTATGTGTTGTTGAGAGCTGCTCAAAGGCCGAGGAGATTCTGATCAGGTGCTCCTTGGATCCAATAACAGCCTGATAAATGGACTATTGTTGTGTCCTTAAACCTTGAAGATCTACCCCCTGAAGGAGCTTTAGAAGCTCAGTAATGCTGGTGGAGGTGGACGCCTGAGAGGCCAAGTATGCATCCAGTCTGTTGACAAATGTGGGATCATATGTAAGATGTTCTTGTACTGATTCGATAGCCTTGAGGATGTTGGACAGTTCCTGATGCTGTCCAGTGGCTATGTCATCTACAGATTTGTTCAGGTCGCCAAGTTGTTTATCAGTGAGGGTGGCGCCCTAAAGAATCATTGCCTGAGATTCTTCTACAGAAGCCCTGAAGTCAGCATAGGAGGCTGCCACTTCAGTGTGCTTACCCCATTGCTCATCCGTAAGAGAGTTGTAAAGACCTTCGTTGGCTTTGCGAAGGAATTTTGCTATTTGTCTTTCAGAAGCCGGACGAGCATTGTCATACTTTTGCAACCATTTAGGAGTGGTTGAAGCACCTGATGATGATGATGAGGTTGATTGAGAACTTGGTGGTTGATCCTCAGGATGAGGAGAAGAATGTTGTTTCTCAGAGGGCTGAGGAGGGCTTAATTGACTTTCCATTTCCTCCTCAGCATCAGGGATATCATCATCACCAAAATCAATCTCCTCCTCTGACTCATCAGCCAACAAATTTTCATAGTCAGCCAGAGAAGGAGCCTTCAGGATATCCGGCTCCCCCTCAGAAGAGGGCTCACCTTCGTTGTGGCCAGGTCCTGACTCTTTTGTCATAATAACTGGTGGGGTTTGACCAGCCTGACTAGTCATAATAACTGGGGGGGTTTGCCCAGCCTGACTTTTAGGGTCAGTTCCTGAGAGAACAAAAGTGCCTGAGGTGGGTTTAGGTTCCGTATCGGCGGGTGGTTTATATCCCTCCGAGTCTTTGTCCCCCTGAGCGCCTTCATCCACTGATGGGTGTTTTCCAGTGGAATCATGAGGCACTATTGGTGATTGTTGATGGCCTCCCTTCCCATCAGGATTGTGCTGTCCTTTTGGGGATTTAGAGGCCTGAACTCCCTGAGACTCTAAGTGTGATTACTTAGAGACGTTTACGGGATGTGAATGGGTATGGGTCCCCTTCTCAGTGGAGTAGTACTGCTCCACCGAGGATATAGAACCCTGAACTCCCTCAGGCTCTGATTGTGATTTATCAGTGCCTTTATTAGGATGTGAGTGGGTGGATGCTCCTGACCCTTCTGACTTGTTTTTGTCAGTCGGGACATTAGGAAAGGGTTTGCCCGAGGATACTGAGGATGATTGCTCAGCACCCTCCAGTGGCGTTTGTTTTGTGGCCAATGTGGTCTCTTTTATGGGAGTCTGAGAGGTCAAGGTCACAACAACTTTCTTGGTGCCTGAGGCAACAGTCTCAGTGAAGAGTGGTTTAGGTCTAACCACCTTACTGGATTGTCCCCCTTTCCCTTTGGTCTTCTTCACCTTCTTGGTTGGTGAAGGAACTGGTGAGCATGCATTTTCACCCTGAATCACCATTAACATGTAGGTGGTCAGGGTGACTGGTTGTACCTCAGTAATGTCACTACTAAAGTTGGTCTTATGCAAGACGTCAGGTTTTGTACCTTCATCGTCAGACCTTAAGTAGTTAGAACCAAGAAGATCCAGAAGCACACAGGAAATGAACCTAGGATAAGACATGTGTCTTTGCCTATGTTTCCCTGAGAGCTTTGACACGAGGTCACGGAATATTATTCCTCCGATATCAATTTTTCTACCCTCCAAGAGACTGAACATCATCAATTTTTGTGATGAGTTCAACTGCTCAGTGGAGGATTTGTTTCCTCCGAGTACCTGAATGACGAATGTCATCATAAGTCTCCAGACAGGGTGAAACCATGTCTTCACTATTGGAGCCTTTGCCAGCAAGGCTTCAGGGGACTCGGTAGGACGTCTAACATCATGAGGCCCTAGGAAAAGCATTTCGGCTTTTATTTCCTGATCAATAGGGTTTGCCTCAAAGTTCTCAACAAAGTTAAGACCTGTGGCCATGATGAAGGTCTTGTAGTTCAGGGAGAGAGTCCTAGTCCCATTCATCACAGTGAAAGTGATGATCGACTCTTTGGTGTCCTTAGGGCAAGTAGCCGTTGCGGTACACCAAAACTCCCTGAGATAGTCATTATAAATGACTTCTGGGGTAGTTGTAAAAGCTGTGGCAAGGAAGCAGTTTTGTAAATACTTAACTACATCCTTGTAACCCCCATATTGTTGGGGATAGTGGAAATTTCCAACCACATTGTTTTTGGTCAGGTCCACGCCCTCCATTGTGAAGTTCACATTGGGGGCGGTGGTTATAGCATTAGAGGAAGCCATTTTATGATCTGGTTTTGATCGAAAAAATGGGCGGATGATTCTAAATGCTAATAACACACACACAATTTGTTTTGAGAGAGAAAAAGGGCAAAGGTTGCTTATAATTTTTAAAAACGTGTGTGTGAATTCTTTTGGATGGGTATTTATAGGATAGTGGAGATGGGGGTATTTTTGGCATTTGAGTGATCTTATTTAATCAAAATATAAGTTTTGGAAATTATTTTGAATAAAATGTTTGAGATCCGCATTAAATGCCACCACTCCACTTTTCCTCTTTTTTCACAATTGGCAGAGTGAACAGTTGAGCAGTTTCTGCAAAAGGAGAATTTGCAGAGTTTCCATCATCACGCAGTGTATTGTGTGAGAGAGGGCATTGAATGCCAAGTTGGGAAGTGGGGGCCCATGAGGTGTATGCCAGAAAGGCAAAGGAACAAATATTCTTATATTTAATAAGAGTTCAGTTACCAACCTCGGACATTTACTAACTAGATACTTAGAGCATTTAAGTCAGTATTTAATGTCCTTTTCAGGGCCCTGAATGACTTTTCATTCAGTGATGTTTTTCAGGGACTTGAGATTAGTCACTGATGATTCAGGAATATGGAATGATTCCTGAGCTACAAGGATTCAGGAACTTGGGTTTAGTTCCTGAGGTTGAGGATTCAGTGAGATGTTTTCACTGATGTACACATTGAGTCAGGGACCTGAGGTTTTAAGAATTTACACTTCAGTTGGAAGGATTCAATCAGTGGACTGATTCTCTATATCCAACATTCCTAATTCAGCTTTCAACCTTGTGAAAGTTGGTTCATCCAAAGGTTTGGTGAAGATATCAGCTAACTGATATTCAGTAGGGATGAAGTGTAATTCAATGTCACCATTCATGACATGGTCCCTGATGAAATGATATCTGATATCAATGTGTTTTGTTCTCTGATGAAGAACAGGGTTGTTTGAGATTGCAATTGCACTTGTGTTATCACAAAAGATGGGTACCATCTTATACTGAATTTCATAGTCACTGAGTTGACTTTTCATCCAGAGTACATTTGCACAACAACTAGCTGCTGCAACATATTCAGCCTCAGCTGAGGACAAGGCAACTAATTGTTGCTTCTTAGCACTCCAGCAGACTAGTTTTCCACCAAGTATTTGGCAAGAGCCTGAGGTGCTTTTTCTGTCCATGTTGCATCCAGCATAGTCAGAGTCTGAGTATCCTTTAAGATCAAGTCCTGAGCACTTTGGATAGTATAATCCAAGGTTAGGAGTGCCTTTCAGGTACCTGAATATCGTTTTCACAGCAGTGATGTGTGATTCTCTTGGGTCAGATTGATATTTGGCACATAGACATACTGAGAATTGGATATCAGGCCTTGATGCAAGTAGATACATCAGTGATCCTATCATTCCTCTAAAGAGAGTTTGATTTACTGGTTTACCAGTTAGATCAGGACCAAGGTTGTTAGGGGGGACCATGGGAGTTTTGACTGAGGCACAGTCACTGAGATCATACTTCTTCAGTAGATTCTTTACATACTTCTCTTGACTGATAGTGGTTCCTCTATCAGTCTGTTTGATCTGTAGACCAAGGAAGTATGTCAGTTCTCCCATCATGCTCATTTCAAACTTCTTTACCATTAGTTTTTCAAATTGTTTGCAAAGTTTGAAACTTGTTGAGCCAAAGATGATGTCATCAACATAAACTTGTACTAGTATGACATCATTATTTGTCTTATAGATAAACAATGTGTTGTCTATCTTGCCTCTGACAAATTTGTTTTGGATTAAGAAGGCTGAGAGAGTCTCATACCATGCCCTGGGAGCTTGCTTCAGTCCATAAAGGGCTTTGTTAAGCTTACAGACATGATCAGGAGACTCATGGCTTTCAAATCCAGGAGGTTGCTGAACATAAACTTCTTCTTTCAGTGAAACATTTAAGAATGCACTTTTAACATCCATTTGGTACACCTTGAAGTTCATGTATGTAGCAAAAGCAAGGATGATCCTGATGGCTTCCATCCTTGCTACTGGTGCAAATGTTTCCTCATAGTCAATGCCTTCTTGTTGATTATAGCCTATGGCTACAAGTCTGGCTTTGTTTGTAATGACTATGCCATTTTCATCAGTTTTGTTTTTGAATACCCATTTCATGCCAATGACTGAGACATTCTCAGGACATTTGACCAAGGTCATTACCTTGTTTCTGTCAAATTGTTCCAGTTCATCATGCATGGCCTGAACCCAACTTGGATGTGTAAGTACTTCTTTAACACTTTTGGGTTCAATTGTGGAAATGAAGTCCAAAAATAGGCATTCATTGGATGAGGCTGCTCTTAGACTAGCAGCCATGCTCCTGGTGAGCATGCATTCAGTAGGCTCTCCAATAATATTGACAAGTTTAATTTCCTGAGACCTAGTCCAACTTTCTTGAGGTCCTGGATACTGATTTGAGCTTATGGAGGCCTGATTGGGTAGAGGGGTTGGTTCTGGAGTAGACACATGATCATTGATTGGATCTTGAGTGTCTACCAGCTCACTGAGATTGTTTGGTTCTTGAGTATTTTGAACAGACTGATTGATTTCATCAGTGTGTGCATGTGCCTCAACAAACTCAGTGATGGTTGGGTTAGGTAGGTTGTGAGGGATTATGTAATAGGAGAGATTAGCATCATCTTGATACTGAGTAGAAGGATTATTTTCAGAAAGATATTCATCAGGAGGATATCTTGAAGAATTATCAATTCCTATCTCTTCTACTGAGGCAGTTGAGAACCTGATTGCATCAGTGCTCTCATCAAAGGTAACATGAAATGTCTCCTCAGTCTGCTGTCTCCTTGTGTTGAACACTCTGAAGGCTTTTGAGACAAGTGAGTATCCCAGGAAGTATCCATCATCAGCTTTCGCATAAAATTTCCCTAAGTGATCCTTGTGATTATGAATAAACACAGGACACCCAAAGACATGAAAGTAGCTGATGTCAGGGATTCTTCCTTTGAATAACTCATATGGGGTTTTCCCATGTCTCTTGACAATGATGGATCTGTTTTGTCTATAACAGGCAGTTTTGACTGCATCAGTCCAAAAATGGTTGGAAAGGACTGATCCACATAGCATTGTCCTAGCAGCTTCAATGAGTGTTCTATTTTTCCTTTCAGCAACACCATTTTGTTCAGGTGTGTATGGAGAGGAAAAGTTTTGGGAAATACCTTTCTCATCACAGAAACATTCAAGTTCATAATTTTTGAACTCAGTTCCATTGTCAGTTCTAATCTGTTTGACCTTAATGTCATTTTGATTTTCAATGTTCCTGACAAAGGACATGATTGTTTCAACTGCCTGACTCTTTTTGATCAGGAAGAATACCCAGGTGTATCTAGAGTATTCATCCACTATGACCAGAGTATACTTCTCATGATTAGTAGACCTTGGACTGACAGGTCCAAATAGATCCATATGGAGAAGATGTAGGCAGTTCCTGATGGAAAAGTTTGTTTTGGTTTTAAAGGATGCTCTGTGATGTTTACCTTTTTCACAAGCTGAGCATGATTTATCCTTTGAAAACACAAGTGATGGTAAGCCAAGGACCTTGTTTTGTTTTACAAGATTGTTCATGTTTTTAAAGTTCAGGTGGGTGAGTCTCTTATGCCAAAGCCAGTTGAGTGTATCAGTGGCCTTAGCAAAGAGGCAAGTTCCATCCTGAGTTAGACTGGACATGTCTAGTACATAAACATCTTGTCTTCTTGGTGCAATGAGGAAAATTTCCTTATTTGCATTGAAGATGGTTCCTTGCTTATCATCAAACTGAATTATGTATTTTGCATCACATAGTTGACTGACACTGATCAGATTGTACTTAAGACCATTTACATAAGCTATCCTAGTAAAGACAATACCATTGCAGTTTACTGAACCATAACCCTCAGTGAGACATTTTGAATTATCTGCAAATATCACTTTGGGTCCTGGTTCTTCCACATATTTGTGCAGACACTCCTTAACACCAGTCATGCTCCTTGAACATCCACTGTCTAGATGCCAAATAGGATCCCTGGCATACTTCTGCACAAATATGTAAACTGGGTCAGTTCTTTCTAGGACTCCATTTCATGGAGGGTTTTGTCTTGTAGGTCTTTATGAAGGTATTAATTGATTCATGGTCAGTGGTTGAGTGGACTGAGCTACCACATGTTTTGCATTTAGTTGGAGGGTAGCCTCAGTAGTCTGAGAGGATTGTTTATTCATTCCTCTTTTAGACTGAATGACCCTCTCTTTTCCTGAGGATTTCTGAGTGGTACTTCCACTAGATTCACAGTGTTTGTCATTTTGACAATCCTCAGGATGATGGTCATTGAATCCACACAATGGGCAAGGTGGAAAAGGCTTGGCCTTTTGCTTCTGTTTCTGCTTAGAATCAGAAGGATAGTTCAGGCACTGAGCCTTAAGTCCTGAAAAGTTTGACATGACTGAGCATTTTTTATGATCAGAGGTCCTGTGATCTTCCTTTTTGCAAATCATGCAGTAAAGGACTCTATAGCAGTCATCAGTGAGATGATTTGTATAGTTGCACAGTTCACACTTTTTCAGGGGTTTGGTTGGTTTGGGTTTGGTCTTTGAGGAGGCTAGTTTTTGTTCCTTCTTTAAATGAGAAGGTTTTTCAGAAGATACAATCTTCTCACTTAGCTTCCTGACCATTTCAGTCAACTGATCAATTCTTGGATTAGGACTTTGAGTTGCAACTTCAGAAGGGACTGAAGTTGATGAGTCATCAGTATTTACTGAGACTTCAAGGGGTGGTCTTCTCAGGAGGATTCTACCTTTTCCTGATCTCTCCTTTGGAGAGTGTGGGGAGTAGACCAATGGTGGGAGGTCTGAGCTTGGTGCAGCACCCTGAAGGGTATTTAGTGGAGGGAGTGGAGGAGTTGATTCAAATTCAGGCTCACTGATTGGATCAGAAATACTGAGTTGATCAAAGAATCCAAGCATACCTTTCAGAGCCTGACTTTCAGGGAGCAAGATGTTTCCAGTCTCAAAGTTTGGCAACTTACTGACTGGGTTGTCCCTGACAATCCAGTCATTTGACTTGGGTTCCATCTCTTGCTCAAAGGACATGCCAGCTGGAACAAAGGTCATTTCACTGGGACTCTCACTGGAGGTTTCAGTGAGGTGGTCAATTCCTATAGTTATCTTTGGAATTAAGCCCACAGAATCAAAGACCTTAGGGTTCTTTTTGGTCCAGCTTTCAATGACAGCTTTTTCTTTCTTAAGTTCTGTTTGAAGGACTTGGTTATGTTTCAAAATTTCAGTGTTCTGAATTTGTAGAGTAATAGATTCTAGTTTGGCTTGTTTCAATGCAAGCAGTTCATCTCTACATTTATTTAATTCTGACACAATTTTGTTATATTTTGAAAACAGGTCAAGCCTTTGTTCCTCAACAAACTTTAGATCAACACAAATATAACTCATGTAAGACTGCCAATCAGAATCATCATCCATAGAAAGTAAAGTATTTACCTTCTTCATGGTGATGTTGACCTACTCTTCATTCCTAGCATGGCTTTTTCCCACAACCACCTGATCCTCTTCAGAAAGTGCCATCAGTGCACTAACTCTTATTTCCTCATCTGAGGAAACCTCTTCTTCATCCCAGTCATATGCTTCTGCAACTAATACCTTGTTCTTTTTCTGAATAGGTTTAGATGTTTGAGCATCTTGAGACAATATGGGGTTAGTTTCAAGAAGTGCAAGTTTAGCTTTGATTTTCCTATATTTTGTTTCAAAATCCTTTTGACCCTTGTTTTGAAATTGTTGGGTGGACTGAAACATTTTAGGTTGAAACTTGCTAGTTCCTGAGGAACTGTTTCCTGAGAACTTGTAAGAGGGTTCTGAGATAGTTTTAGAATAACAGTCCCTAGCAAAATGACCCTTTATACCACATTTAAAGCATTCAGTGGTCTCATTTGCTTTTGGTTTTGTTAAGTTGGACTGATTTCTTTTGATGAAACGTCTTGAACTAGCAAGGAGTGCCCTTTCTTGGAATTCCAAGTTCAAGTCGTTCAGGTACTCCTCACCAGTCCTTTCATCAATTTCTTCTTCAGAATCCTCTTGAATATCCTGCACAACACCATTAGAATAGAAAGCAGTTGATATGGGTGTGGAGGTTAAAGCCTTTTTGGACTCAAGAGCTTTTGAGTCAGGGTATCTCCTTGAGATCAAGTTGTCTTCATAGACAAACTTTCCATAAATTTCAGGGAGCTCAAGGGTCTGAATGTGGTTAGCATTCCTCAGGCCTTGTGAGAAGTTGAGCCACTTCTCAGGGAGACTGTTGACAAAGCCAACATTAGTCTCATGCTTAGACAGTACAACACCATCATTTGATAATTCATTTATCAAAGTATTGTATCTGGTGTAGGTCTGTGAGAGAATTTCAGAGTCTTTTGCCCTGAAAGTATTATACTCAAGTTTAAGGTCCATGACCCTATTTTCCTTGGTATCTGAGGGACCCTCAAAGCTGTTTACCAAGTCATCCCAAGTTTGCTTGGCTGTTAGACAGTTGATGACTGATTCCATTATATCGTCAGGAAGACATGATATAAGGATGCTTTTCAGGCGTTAGTCTTGATTGACCACCCTCCTCTCATCAATGGTCCATTGGGCCTCAGGCTTGTTTAGCCCTTTGGCTGTCTTAGGGACAAATGGGCCATCCCTGATACAGGTGATGTAGTAGGGTTCCATACCGGTAAGATAGCAAATCATACGCTTCTTCCATTTGCTAAATTTCCCAGCTTCAAGTCTGGGTGCAACAGCGGAGTAGCTGCCACCCTTTTTGTCGACTAGCTGGGGTACATTGATATCAGCCATAGTAGGATCTTGGTTTTAAAAAACCTAGAGCACTCTTGGTTAGTTTAAAAGGATTTTATAAACCAGAGGCTCTGATACCACTTGTTGGTCCCTTTACACGCTTAGAGTTAACTAGAAAGTTAATCTATTTGTGTTTATGACTAATACAATGTTTATGATTAAATCTAACAGTTATAAAACGTGAATATAAAAAACACAATATTTTTCAACGTTTAAATTCTTATTAGAAATAATTCCAAGAATCTGTTACCCAAGTGTTTTGCGGAATGAACACTTGGGATTGAATAGACAAGGGTTTGTGGTGTCTCCTATCGAAACTCAAGTTTTGCTTGAGTAGTAACAATATACCCACTGAGCTATCTCAGTGAGTTGTATACTCTTTGTAGGAGAGAAGTTACTTTGTAAAAGTTCTAAGCTTTCAATATACAAAGCACACTTAACTTCTCTCCATCTGATCTATTTATACACAAGTAATCTAAGTATAAGTGATTAAAATATTACAAGTTGTTGAGGTAGCGTGTCTGACAATTACAAACAGTAATTGTCATTTCCAAGAACCAATAGGAATGGGCTAATAAGACTTTGGGAGTTGTTGGCTGACACTCCATGACTTTTAGCCGCAATAGGGAAGGTTGGTATCTGATAAGATAAGAGTGTTTGGTCTGACACTTTTATCTTCTCAGATCTTTCCCTTTTTGTTCACGCCTTTTCTTCAGGCATTGGTTCCTCAGTCTTCAATCACTTTGTTGTTGAGGAGACTGGGGTTCAATGAGTTCTTGTCCAACACTCAGGGAGTACCGCCTTCCTGAGAGTGAGTCCTTTATTGAACTCGCCTTAAGCATCCTGAAGATGACTCACTGAGAGGCTGTTCTCTCAGTGACTTGAATTGTTCTCGGTTTAGCAAACACTTGGCTTAATTTGTGTTCAAATCCTGTTTAAGATAATTGGGTGTTTTACGAACCCAACAATATATATATATATATATATATATATATATATATATATATATATATATATATATATATATATATATATATATATATATATATATATATATATATATATATTTTACACGGGATAATTTAAAAACTCAACATGTGTTTTATAACAAACACTTTGATTTACAAATTAATTTAATTGGTGAACACATACAAAGGAAAACATAACTTTTCATATTTAACGAAAATATATATATATATATATATATATATATATATATATATATATATATATATATATATATATATATAAACAACTTGAAACACTAAAAGTGGGAAATATAAACTAATTTATTGTTTTCATGGCATATAACTCGAAGTTGTTTTATCAACACTTATATATGAGTCGTTAGATTATGAAACGGTTATTTTACAAACACAAATTGCAATTTTGTTAAAACGATGGTTTCTTGTATACACGAATTATTAACATATCGTGGTATAATGTAAACAATGATGAGAACTTTTTTTTCAAACGTAACATTTCTTTACAAAAACCAAATGTATATACTAACATATATATACACACACCATCGTACACACACTTACTCATGTAACACACATACACTCACTTAACAACAATGTTTCCATATATCGTCCACGTTCAACATACGATAGCATTTGTCCTCCGTACGTAGCTTTTCGATTTCTGTCAGTCCGAATGTTTACTCATCTTGATATTTTCTACTATAAACATATACACTTCAAATGAGCCAATATCTACAAGTGTTAAAAACATTGTTCCAACTTAAATGCTACCACACCAGCAACAACAACATAAACTCTTTAAAACATCTGGAAATCTTGAATTTGAACTGTGAACTAAAATAAACCTTACTAATTTAGGTCGCGTGTCGGTGCTAAACACTGTCTGAACTATTTTGTGATCTGACTGCTATTTATCAAGGTAAGTTTATAGCCCCACACTATTTAAACTTGTTTTAATATTGGGGTGAGAAACATGCAAAACTATTTTATGGACCAAACTATTGTCTATGTTGTTACGTGGTTTAGCCTAAGCCCTGTTATGTCCCTCTATGCCCAACTCATGAACCGTCAATTCCTGCTGGGAAGCGTGAATGTTATAAATAGATCTATTGGGAGTAACTTCCCCGTTCGGGTTGACTGGATAGGCAAACGAACGTATACCATGTCGAAACTACAAGTGTCTGGGATAAACACTTGTCGGGCCCTGATATTTAACATGCTTCTAGAGCATGCACACAAGTTATAGCTTCGGTTGCATGAACTTAGTGCTAACGTAATAGACTGTATTTTTATATGGCATTACATGGGTTGTAATGTTCATATGCTAAACTCATGGTCCAACTGCTGATTTACTGCTTATTGATAAACCTATGAACTCACCAGCTTTTTGCTGACCTTTAGCATGTTTTTCTCAAGTGTTTAAGCTGACTGATATGACAAGGTGGTGGCAGGGCAAGGGTCATAGACTACTGTCTGAATGCTGTGGCTTTTTAATTATGACTTGTTTTTGTCTGGGACAACAGAATTTGTGGGCCTCACTTTATTAACTCAAACGATGTTGTAAATAATATTTTCATGATTTAATGAATTAAAACGGAGTATGTATTCCTTTCTTTGTTACCTTGTGTTGTGATTATCAATTTAGTAGCACCCCAGGACCCGAATGCTCCCGCAATGCCAGATTTTGGGGGTGTTACAGATTGGTATCAGAGCCCAGGTTATAGAGAACTAGGTACATATAAATCCTAAACTATAACCGCGTTTTACAAAAATAAGTCCCTATGACGCCACTTGCCTGCCTGCCTTGCTCACTATTTATTTGCTGATTACTTGTCTTAACTGCTTGTTACTATCTGTTGATTTTTGCTTAGCTACATGTATTATATGTATACTTATACATATGTAACACCCCCAAATCAGATTGCAGCGGAAATAATATATGGGGTGCTACTTAGTTGGATCATAACACAAGTAATGGAGAACGAATTTATCAAATCCGTTTTAAAAGCTTCATTAATTAAACATAAGTTTTACATAATAGGAATGCGGAAAACAAGGCCCATTATTATAATTAGTTGTCCCATAGTACAAAAACTCTGGTCTTGAGTGTTATGTATACACTCCAAAAGTGTGCCTATGCCCCTGCCAAGCACTGCCTTGCTTCATCTTAAATCAACAATTAAACACCTGAGAAAAACATGCTAAAGTGTCAACACAATGGTTGGTGAGTTCATAGGTTTATATAAAGCAGTAAGTTGGACCAATAAGTTTACGAGTTAACATTATAATGTGCACAATGTTATACGAAAGGCTATTACGCTACGCTAAGTTTTAATGTCACCGAAGCTACGACCAGTTGGCATGAAAAGTGCTCATGTTATAATTTGCATGAAAAGTGCTCATACTAATAATACCCGGCAAGTGTTCTATTTCTAGTCACTTGTAATTCGACATGGTATACATCCGCTTGTCCAATCTGGACTGTTGAATCTCAACACAGATGGGGGTGTCCCCTCAATAGATCTATTTATATCACTCGTGCTTCCCAGCAGGGAATTAACGGTACATATTCGTGGGCAAAAATAAAGTACTTAGGCCAGCAGGTAATAGTTTTACAAACAAAAGCATTGTTTCAATGATTCATAAAAGTAAGCAGGTTTCTTACCCAAATGGTAATTCAAAACATATAACAGTAGAGTTTGTGAAAACTCACAGAAATATAAAGGTTTAGAGTACTTGTAAAAGTAATTGAAATAGTTAAGCATGTATTTCCCCCAAAGAGTTTAATAAACAATTAAATAATAGAAATTGGGGCTATGACTCACCTTGAGCGTATCTGGCAAGGTGAAATGTAAAATCAAGTAAGTTATGGGAACGGCTCCAACACACGACCTGAATTAATAATGAAGTCTGAGAATTTGACTTATTATGAATAGTGATTGTGAACGTGAGTAACGGATAACGATTGATTGGTGATGTGAGTGTGATATGCTTAAAATGATTAAAGTTCAAAAATAATATTATATATAATATTATCTTATTTTTATGTCATTTAAATCCAATAATAACGTTTCCTCGAAAGTGGTGAAACAAAACGTTAAGTTAAATCGTTAAAACTCGTTATATATAAATATAACGTAACGTTATTAATTAAGTGAACGAAACGTAAAAATGCATGTGAAAATACGAAAAAGTGTAAAATGTAAAATAGGAATGAAAATGTGATAAAGCTTCTGTTGGTCCTTGAACTTTTACTGTTTTTACATTTTCTACCCTAACGGAGTTAGCGTTGCACCGTTAGTCCTTAGTTATATATACTTTACATTTTTAGTCCATAATCATCCAAAATGACATTCTGAGCTTATAGTTTAATATATTAACAGTTTCTACCCTAAAGTTACTGTTTTTACAGTTTTAATCACAGTTTTTTATAGTTGGCAGTTTTAGTCCCTCTAGTTGAAACTATTTGCAAATTTAGTCCAAAATTACAAAAAAAGTGGGGAAAATTAATCCGAAAGTCTCAGTAGCTTATAAAAGCTTATTCAAGTTAAAATCAACTGCTTATTAGCTAAAATGACTTATTTCTCTATTATTGGGCCTTAACGAGTTAAACCTTAATGCCCATTAACGTTTTAAGATCCGTGGGCTTTAAGACAAGTTAGACTTGTCCTTGGGCTCATTTTTAATGTTACAATTTCATATCAAAAGGGCTTATATGTCCAGCTTATTCGGTTAGCTTATTACTAGCTTATTGGGCTTTTGAGCCCACTCGAATTAAATGAAAGGTTTATAACAGTTTCGATAAGCTTAAGCTTTGGCTGTTTTTAAGAGCTTATAAGACCTTAAATTAGAAAACTCCAAACACGAATCTAATAGTTTGGTATATGTAGAATCGAGTCAAATAAAAATATTAACATGTTATTAATTCGAATTCGTTTTTACACGATCATTTCTCAGTCGGCTTGGAACGTTTTAATACTAAAAAGACTTAGAATTATTTTGAGATATAACTTATACGTGTGACTAAGCTTTAAAATATCGTTCGAATATGCATGAAAACAAGTAAATAGATGTGGTGTAAGTGTGCATCTTGGTTCCTAGCCTTCCATAAGAGGAGGCAACCAAGTTTCAATAGAAATAAATAAATACAAAACGTAAAAAGATCAAATGAAATCATAGTACGTTCAAAATAATGAATACGAGATGCATGGTGTATTAAGACTAAAAGAAATGAATTAGAAATGGGTTGTGAGTACTTACAACACCCTATGGGTGGAGAGTTTACGTGTAGGAATTACTAGAACAAAAGAAACCTCCCAAAAACCCGCTAGAACTATTATACGCTTCGAAATGATTTTCCAAACTTTGTGAATGTTGCTTGAATGGAAATAGAATATCTCCTGGCCTTCTTTGGTTCGTATAGGGAGTGAATGTTTAAGAGGATGTGTAAAATAGCTACTAGTGTGAAAGGAAGTAAATGAAGTGTGAAATATATGTGTATATATACACGTATGTTGCATATATGTATATTTTTATACACCAACTTGTTTCGAACAGTAGAAGCAGAGAATAATGGTGAGTTTGAGAAGATTTCCTGACATGCTAAAGACTTTAGGAATGTTTGTGTGTGCAAGATTTGATTTGGTGTTGATTTGCAAATATATACATTTGTCGACATGTACTCCAAGGGTCCAAATTGATATACCAACGTGTGATTTTGGCCTAGAAGATGAGAAACAAAGTTCTTAGCTCATCTTTGATCATTTAAAAATGATTTAGCTATGTGGGTTTGAGTTTAGTTCGGATTAGTTAATTTTGTGAAAATATTTTGAATCCGAATGGGTGTGTGAAAGGTGAATCACTTTGGCCTTCGTTAACGTATCAAATGCTCGTAATAAAATATGAAATTTGACATATTGTTTCTTTGGTTGGTGAGGAGTCGAGTGGTGAAAAATATGGTATAAGGTGTGTGTCGACTTTTTGAGAAAACGGGGCAAAGCTTAGGCTAGTTGGTCGAATTGTTAAAGGGTTAAAAGGACTTGGGTTGGGCCTGGATGAATAGTAATAGGCTTGGTGTTGGGCTGAATTTATTTAAGAGTCCGTTTGGCAGTTTTTTGTGTGTGTTTGGTTTTCGTGGTCCGCGTGTGAGCTCGTTCCAATTTTTTGGTAAATCACGTATCCACGTGTTTTGAGTCTTTATAATGAAATGAACAGTTGAATAAAATAACTTCTCATCAATAGATGTAATTAAATAAATAATGTGCATTTCTGATAAATAAATCATAATTATACAATTGAAAAATTAGTATTTTCGATATACTTACACATATATACCATTTTGTCACAGACTATGTCTTCACATCACATTCCTCCGATCTCGCCAGACTCAGACGATCCATATATGCAGGTGTTACATGCTTTTTATGCACCAGACCCTGATCATACTGAGCCTATACTCACCTCAGCATTACCTACACCTACTACCGATCAGACTCCCATCCAGCTTATCCCTACTACTATTGATACTACCACCCCATATGTCCACACTCATCCTGTTCGCCGTACTACCCGCATGAGAGTCCCAGGATATCGAATGCGGTACTCAGACTTACCATCCTTACCCCAAAGGAGGACCCGAGTTGTCTATATAGGTACCTCTACTACCCCAGTATCTCTCTCACCCGCATCATCCCCTGATCAGTCACCACCACATCAGAGGCTCAGGAGAGCCGATGACTCTTACTCAACCATGGTGCCAGAGAGGATGGAGGTGCAGATCGAGCAGGTGGTTGCTGGACAGGCACTAGCTAAGAGTATTCCTGCTGAGAGTACAGGGATTGATGTTGTTTTGGATTCAGGTATAGAGCAGAGGGCAGTTGTGCCCCGGATTAGCATAATACTGAAGGATGTGCCTAGTACTTGTGAGACTGGAGAGGGCTCGAGGAGAGTTCAGGATGAGACAGGTGAAGGCGCAGAGCTACCTCATGGGATCAGCCCAGATCATGTGCTTTCTTCACATTCTTTTGTGCCTCTAGATTCCCCAGCTACCACAGAGACCGATGTTATCTCACAAATTCAGACCCGTCTAGATCTACAGACTGACATACTAGGCCTCCACTCTGATCTGTTTGATGAGTTATATCCAGCTAGTTTTGAGCGGTACGATGATGACTTCATCAAACTCTATGCTAGGACACACTCTAACAGTCGAGATATCCTTGACTTGGGTGACAGGTCAGGTAGACTCGAGCAGACACATGTCATAGCCCGAGAGGTAGCCCAGATGATGCATGGGAGGATGCTAATCCTCGAGGCCCAGGTTGCAGAATTGTTGAGGGCTAATCAAGCTAACCGCAGGGAGAACCTAGCATTGAGGACCCGTCTTGTTGAGATTGAGGTACAGCTTAGGGAGTTTGCTTTCAGATTCCGGCACTTAGACATGACCAGAGACCAGTCTTAGTTTCTCTTAGCAGTTATGATATGTTCACACTAAACTGAGTACTCTTCAGTTAGTGGCATTAGTAGTTCCTTATCTGTATTCAAAACTTGTGCTATTTCCTTATGCATTCGAGCTTGTAACTTTTGTGAACCTGAATTGATCTAAATCTATGACTAGCTTGATTAATTATTCCATTGTGCCAACTTCCTTATGATTGATCTTACTCATATACTCTACCTATGATTATACACTTGTGCGATAATAAACTCTCGAAATCTCAATTATCTCTATCTTTCTGATACAAAAAAATGCCTCCAAAAAGAACAACCAGAACCGCTCATGCACAACCAAACAATCCAGGCCCAGCTAGGGCTACTGCGGCAGCTCCAACTGTAAATCGAGCCATGCTCGACCAGCTGGTAGAAGAACGGGCGGCAGCAGCACTGGCTGCAGCTAACAACTCGACAACTGATGGTGGGAATTCGAGACCCACAAACAACAACACCCGTGGCTGTACTTATCAAGACTTTCGGAAGATAATGACTGGAGGTTTTGGTGGTATTGAGGGGGCAGTTGTTCTGGTTCGATGGATTGAAAAATTAGAGACGGTATTCCGAATTAGTGGTTGTTCGAAAGAGGACAAGGTTAAGTATGCATCGTTTACTTTTCAGAATGCATCTTTAACATGGTGGAACAATTACTCAAAATCAGCTGGCTACGACACTGCATATGCAATGTCGTGGGAAAGCTTCAAACAAATGGTTCTTAAGAAATATTGCCCTCGCAATGAGGTGAAGAAGTTGGAGGTTGAATTCTGGAATCTCAAGGTACAAGGTACCAATATGGCTGTGTATAATCAGCGTTTTCAGGAGCTTGCCTTACTCTATCCCGACATGGTCCAAATTGAGACCCGCCTACTGGAGAGATACATTGGCGGATTACCCTCATCTATCAAGGGTAATGTTACAACTTACAAGGCTGCTGACCTCCATGAAACCATGGAAGTGGCCAATAAGTTGATGGATCAAGTGATCGAGGACTCAGCTGAAACGGTTGCGACCAACAAGCGTAAATGGGATGACCATTCCCGCAACAACAGCAACCATCACCCAAACAAGAAGCAGGATGTTGCTAAGGTCTACGCCGCTGGACCAACAGAGAAGAAAGGGTATCCAGCTGAGAGAAAGGGATATACCGGAAAGCATCCGCTATGCAATCGCTGTAAACTACATCACAGCGGACTGTGCACAGTAAAATGCCACAACTGTCAGAAGGTTGGGCATATGGCCAGAGACTGTAGGTCAAGAACTCTTGCCACTGCACAGGCAGTACCAGAACAGAACCCGAAAGCCAATGTGACTTGTTTTGGGTGCGGGAAGAAAGGGCACTATAAAAATGAGTGTCGTGAGCCACGAAACCAAGTTGCTGGAGGAAATCAGGTAGCGGTTGGCCAACAGGGAAATCGTGGTAACGATGAAGGAGCCCGCGAAAGGGTCTATGCAGTGTGTAAAGTAGAAGCACAAGATGACCCGAATGTCATGATGGGTACGTTCCTTTTAAATAACCGCTACGCATCCATATTGTTCGATACGGGGGCAGATAGGAGTTTTGTTTCAACTGCATTTAGTACACTACTTGATATCGCCCCGACCGCCTTAGATAACGTATACAATGTGGAACTAGCTAATGGGAACGTAGAAAGAGTAGAAACTATCGTAAGAGGTTGTACTCTAAATCTGTTAAACCACCCATTCAACATCGATCTTATGCCGGTAGAATTGGGTAGTTTTGACGTCATTATTGGCATGGCCTGGTTGTCAAAATATCATGCCACCATTCTTTGCGACGAGAAAATCGTCTGACTGCCTTATGGGAACGAGGTTCTAAACGTTGAAGGCGACAAAAGAGGTCGAAGAAACGCCTCGAGACTAAACGTTATCTCTTTCACGAAGGCACATAAATACCTTGAGAAAGGATGCCTTCTCTTCCTAGCACAAGTCTCTGAGAGGGAAGAAAAGGAGCAGGAGGAAAAACGTTTGGAGGATGTTCCAATCGTAAGAGATTTTCCAGAAGTCTTTCTCGAAGACTTACCTGGACTCCCGCCAAACCGACAAGTTGAATTTCTAATCGACTTGATACCTGGTGCCGCACCCGTGGCACGGGCACCCTATCGGTTAGCTCCGACTGAGCTGCAAGAACTGTCGAATCAATTATCAAAACTCTCGGAGAAAGGATTCATCAGACCGAGTTCTTCTCCTTAGGGAGCTCCAGTTCTCTTTGTCAAGAAGAAAGATGTATCTTTCAGAATGTGCATCGATTACCACGAATTAAACAAAATAACCATCAAGAACCGTTATCCACTCCCAAGAATCAATGATCTGTTCGATCAACTCCAGGGTTCGTGTGTTCACTCCAAAATCGATCTGAGATCCGGATACCACCAACTTAGGGTTCGGGAAGAGGATATCCCAAAAACAGCATTCAGGACTCGCTACGGTCACTACGAGTTCCAGGTTATGCCATTCGGCCTAACCAACGCACCGGCGGTATTCATGGATCTAATGAATAGGGTGTGCAAGCCGTATCTGGACAAATTCGTGATCGTCTTTATCGACGATATTCTAATATACACTAAGAGCGAGAAGGAACATGAGGAACACCTCAGACTAATCTTAGAGCAATTAAAGAAAGAAGAATTGTACGCAAAATTCTCGAAGTGCGAATTTTGGATTCCAACTGTTCAATTTCTAGGACACGTGATTGACAGTCAAGGCATACATGTAGATTCTGCAAAGATCGAGTCAATAAAGGATTGGGCGACACCCACAACACCCACCGAAATACGCCAATTCTTAGGACTTGCAGGGTACTACAGGAGGTTTATCGAAGGATTTTCGAAGATTGCCAAGCCCTTGACTAAGTTAACTCAAAAGAACGTAAGGTTCGAATGGGGAGATAAAGCGGAAGAGGATTTTCAACTCCTTAAGGATAAGTTGTGCAGTGCACCAATCTTAGCCCTACCTGAAGGCAGTGAAGACTTTGTGGTCTACTGTGACGCCTCATACAAAGGGTTAGGAGCTGTCTTGATGCAACGAGAGAAGGTGATAGCCTATGCCTCTCGACAATTGAAAAAGTACGAGAAAAACTATACTACATACGATTTAGAATTGGGATCAGTAGTGTTTGCACTAAGGATCTGGAGACATTACCTTTACAGTACTAAATGTTTAGTTTACACTGACCACAAAAGTCTGCAACATATCCTCGACCAAAAGGAGCTCAATATGAAACAACGCCGTTGGTTAGAATTGCTCAGCGATTATGATTGCGAAATTCGATACCATCCCGGCAAAGCAAACGTAGTAGCAGATGCTCTTAGCCGAAAAGAACGACCGAAACCCCTTAGAGTACGATCATTGGGTATGAAGATAGTCTCACCACTCCCATCAAAGATCCTTGAGGCTCAGGCCGAGGCACTCAGGGAAGAAAACAAACCTAACGAGAAAATTCATGGGATGCCTGAAAACGAAAACGGATTCGTAAAGAGAGCTGATGGAACGTTATGTTTCAAAAACAGAAGTTGGGTCCCACTCTGTGGAGGGATACGTGACTTTATCATGCACGAGTCCCATCAATCTAAATACGTGATGAAGCGAAAAGTGTACCGCTTTTAAGGGGTCATTTAAGCCCTAAATCGTATTTATTTGATCAAATATTGCCCTAAATCGTTCCTTTTGTCATTTTAGGTACTTTTGAGAAGAAATCTGGAAAAGGAGGCATTTTGGACGTTTTTGGAGCATTAAAGTGAAGAAAACGACAAAGTCTCAAAATCGGCTGAAAAGTACACTGGACGGCGTCAGGATTTACTCCAGACGGCGTCATGGCTTGGCAAGAAAAAGGTGGATGTGAAAATTACTCATGATAAGCCAGTGAAATTTGCATGGGAATTCTGACGACGTCACCCTTTAATCTGATCAAGGTCGTCACGGCTTAATTTAAAGAGGGACGGCGTCACGACTAAATCTGACGGCGTCAAGCCTTGATAAGCCAGAACGGATTTTGGAGAGCTAAATAGGGACGGCGTCAAGAAGGTCATCCGGGAACCCTAAAAGCGGCGAGATGACGGCGTCACACTCCATAACGTGACGCCGTCAGATCTGAAAGTCTATATATAGTTTTGCAATTTTTTGTCATTAGGGTGGAACTTATTGAGGAACTTTGTGTGTGAAAACCCTAAGACGAATTTGGCAGCTTTTTCAAGGCTTTTTGCCTTGAGATCTTCCATGTTACATTGAAGATAAGTTATCAATTAATCATTCAATATGTCTATGTGTTGTTTGATTCTATCTTGTTCTTGTCTTTTGTTTAACATGCTAGGCTAGATTTATCTTGTGTTTGCTTAGATCTAATGAAACCTAGCTATTGATTATTGGTTATTAGTGTGTTGTTAGTTGTATTGGATGATTGTTCATCTATGTTAGGCTTAAGAAAACTGGCTAACTTCCTATTCGGTAACTTGCTTGAACGTCTTAAGAAACATGAACCAATGCGTACTAAAGGTTTTTATGGTTGTATTTAATGCACAAGCGAATTCTAGTGATCCCATGTTAGGAGCTTCCTAGCCGGCTCGACATAGGAGTGAAGTAGGAGCTTGTAGAGTTGGGGAAGTACGTACGCCACCCCACAATTGGTATTAAGGAATACACCCGTCATCCACGCAACTAATACACACTAATCAACCGGTAAAAGATAGTTAGGGAGTAAGGAAATCTAAGTAAACACATTTCTCTCCACATAAGTTTTCACCAACCTTTTCATTTTCAGTTATTTTATTTTATTTGCATTCGTAGTAACTTGGGTTAGTTGACTAGCAACTAATTCCGCCCACTCTTTCAAACCCGAGATTTTACTTGCTTTCATAAAATTATAAAAATATAAAAAAGAATCTTCTCTCACCCTTAGACCTATTAGAGTAATTTTTCATACCTAACGAACACTATTCCCTGTGGAGAACGATCAATCCCCCGTACTTACCACTACACTATACTACATCGGTCAGGTACACTGCCTGGTGGGGTTGTAAGCCTCTTGAGATCCCTCGAGAGGTAAAACCTGTTGTAAGGTTGCAAAACCACGCATCAATACGTCATCCACCTAGGAGCCGACAAAATGTATCTCGATCTCAAAAAACTCTACTGGTGGCCCAATATGAAAGCTGGCATTGCAACATATGTCAGTCAGTGTTTAACATGCTATAAGGTCAAAGCTGAACATCAGCGACCATCGGGTTTGCTCGTACAACCCAAAATTCCCGAATGGAAATGGGAACGCATAACGATGGATTTCATTACTAAACTACCAAGGACATCTAGCGGTTACGACACCATTTGGGTAATCGTTTATCGTCTCACCAAATCCGCCCGCTTCCTACCGATCAAAGAAAATGATAGCATGGATAAACTAGCACGGTTATACGTGAAAGAAATAGTTGCATGACATGGAGTCCTAATTTATATCATCTCCGACAGAGACAGTCGTTTCACGTCAAATTTCTGGAGATCATTGCAAGATGCGTTGGGAACTGATCTCGATATGAGCACCGCGTATCATCCTCAAACAGATGGTCAAAGCGAAAGAACCATCCAAACTTTAGAGGACATGCTACGAGCGTATGTGATAGACTTTAGAAATGGCTTGGATAGGTATCTGCCGTTAGCCGAGTTTTCCTACAATAATAGCTATCACACAAGCATCAAAGCTGCACCTTATGAGGCACTTTATGGTCGAAAGTGCAGATCACCTATATGCTGGGCTGAAGTCAGAGAAAGCCAACTCACTGGTCCTGAACTAGTACAAGAGACCACGAAAAAGATTGTGCAAATCAAGAGCCGAATGCAAGCGGCTCGAGACCGTCAGAAAAGCTATGCAGACAAGAGACGGAAACCACTTGAGTTTCAAGTTGGTGACCGTGTCATGTTAAAGGTCTCACCATGGAAAGGCGTGATTCGTTTTGGAAAACGTGGGAAATTAAATCCCCGCTAAATTGGACCTTTCAAAATCATCACCAGAATCGGGCCGGTAGCTTACCGACTCGAGTTACCGTCAGAACTCAGCTCTGTACACAACGTGTTTCATGTGAGCAACCTGAAGAAATGTCTCTCAAACGAAACGCTTGCCATTCCTCTAGAGGAAATCTAGGTGGACGAGAGGCTGAATTTCATCGAAGAACCTGTCGAAATAATGGATCGGGAAATCAAACGGCTTAAGCAAAGCCGCATTCCTATTGTTAAATTTCGTTGGAACTCTCGAAGAGGTCCCGAATACACGTGGGAACGTGAGGATGAGATCAAGCGCAAATACCCACACCTTTTCTCAAATTCATCGGGTAACTCTAAGTGAAAACCGAGGACGGTTTTCCTTCTAAGGCGGGGAGGATGTGACAAATGGTAATTTTTCCACTAATATTTTAATAATAAATATCAATTTATTATTACACAACTGTTAAACTAAACACTTATGTGTTTACATAACTATTACGGGAAGCAAACCCGCACGCAATAGCGTACAATAACTCACCAAAACTATTTAAATTTATCAGTAAAAGTGAATTTGTTGACATAAATAATGCCTAAAAACATTATCAATATTTATTCATATCTCTATGTTTTGATGATCACAAAATGTAAACTCATTAAAACATAAACTTATAAAATAAACAAGTACTTAGTTGTAAATATTCACTTCTACAACTAAAATCACTTAAGGTATGAATGAACTAATGCTTAATGCATTATATGATCAAAGGAACATTTTCTTAAACACTAGATTTTTTATAAAATGTCAAAAATATTTTATATCTTTTAGAAAAACATTTTTGGTAATAAATAAAAAGGTTTAATTCATTATAAATTTATGAATTCAAATTTTTAACCAAAATCAGAAAAATGTTCCAGAAAAACCTTCCCCACAAAAAGACAAAACTAGGCAACGGCTGGCAGGGGCGGCCCCCTTAATTATACTAGGCGGCCCCCTTAAAATTAAGGGGACCGCCCCCCTATTTAAGGGGGCCGGCCCCGCTCCAGTAGGTTCCAGCTGTCCAGTTTTTCTGCCTATAAATACCAGCCTTCCCCTGGATTTTTACTCACCTTTTGCACACTGAAACTTTCTGTTGTAAATCACATTTCATATTTTCAAAAACCCTTTGATCATATAATCTTAAGCTTTGGTTTCTAAGTGATCCAAGCTTCCTTCATTCAAGTGCAAGAGAAGAATACTCCTTCAACAACTAGAGAAGAAGTATTGCAACTTAGATACCTAAGTTGTTTGTGTCATCATACATTTGTATATAAGTTGTGTATTGTTGGTATTGTTGTTAGATAGTTGTGTGAATAATTGTTTGGGATAGGTTAGAGTGTTAATAGTGAAGTTGTATAGTTACGGTGTGTTAGAAGTAAAGGTGTGAAGAAGTAGAATTGTACATAGGTTGTGAAGAAGGTGTGAAGTCATAGTAAATAAGTTGTGAAGAAGTCGTGAAGAAGTCGTGAAGAAGTCGTGGAGAAGTTGTGAAGAAGTCGTGAAGAAGAAGGTGTGATTAAGTCGTGTATAAGTTGTGAGATTGGTTCTAGCTACGATTAGAACTCGACATTTAGCTTTGTGTCGTTAAGCCGGTGTAAGCCAAAGTTGTGTAAGGTTTTCTCCGCCATAAGGGAGCTTGTTGACATAGTGAAGAAAACTCTCGAGTTAGGTGCTCAGGGAGTGGAGTAGGGCAAGGAAGGTGTCCTTGTAGCCGAACCACTATAAATCTCTTGTCTCCCGGTTAGATCTTTCCATCTCTAACTTTCATTTCATTTTATTACCTTACTTGCATTACTTATTTATATTTACTTATATATATATATATATATATATATATATATATATATATACATATATACATACATACATATATATATATATATATATATATATATATATATATATATATATATATATATATATATATATATATATATATATATATATATTGTTCATATTGTTCAAGAGTAGAGATCACATAAATTCGAATCTAAGTTTTAAAAAGTAAACAAAGTTTTCGCAATATAAATTTAAAAGGACATAAAACTATTCAACCCCCCTTCTAGTTTTCCAGTGAATTTATCACTTTCTGACAGTTACAGACACCAACGTAACAAAAACGAGAGGTTATCTTTTTTTCCTGAAAACAGACACCACACGCGTACCGACACCACTTTAGTAATGGTTAAACTTTATAATTCATTTTCGGAGTCAACAAATTTTATTTCATATCAGTATTGTAAAAACGACTCCAGATTTATATTTCTCACATTTACGTGAAACCGAGGTATCACTATTTTACCTCAGCTCGACAGAACACGGGGTATACACAATACACAAAAACAAATAAAAACACACAAACATACCTACTCACCCATGTGATACCTATCCTCTTTATCTGTTTCCCTTTTCTTTTCGATCTTCCCCCTCCACACAACAAGTCCAGCCTTTGACTTTTTCTTGGTGAAGAAAACCATAAACACCACTATTATCATCTCCCATCACCATCCATAGATGGCCTTTAGCACTTTTCGTGCCTTCCCATGTTTTTGTCGGATCTCAATTCCGCTCCAAATGGGTCAAATTTCCTTGAATTCGAGGCATGGAAAGGGAAGATAGCCAAGAATGGTGAAACCTTATCTTTGGAAGATCGAAAGTAAGCCAAAGGTTTGCCATGAGTCATTCTATATGACCCACTAATTTCCAGGGAAGCAATCACAAAAACCCATTTTACCTCAATCGTATATCTCTATCGAAAGGACTCAAGAAGAAGAACGGGGTGTGTGGAGTTCTTGGAAATCGGATTGGGCTTGTCATTTGTCTCCTGTAATCGACCTCTTATCTTCCTTTGTAAGGTCTAAATCCTACTCGTTATTGTTGTTGTTTATTTTTGTTCTCGAATCGTATGTTATTTCCCGATGTTGTTGTTATGTTCAGTTGAGAAATTTATGTTGTGGTACCATTCAATCTTTGTGATGTTTATGTTATGGTGTGGTAGAACTAAACCGAGAACCAAAAATCTTATCTAAATCCGCTCGAAAACTGGAAGTGTTGTCGACTGTGTTCATGCTCGAATGAGTTAGTAATTAGACTCGAATTAGTGTGTTTGGATTCATACTTGAGTTTTTTGTGTTTATGTTGTTTGGTTCTTGTACTCGGTTATGTTATGCTAGTGCTCGAATCCTAGTGTTGAGTGTGCTCAAAATGTGTTTGTGTTTGGCTTATGCTCTAACCTCGTTAGTAATGTGCTCGACTTTCTGTTTGTGTTGTGTTGATGTATGTTCGGATTGGGTCGTGCATATACTTGGTGTCGTACTGGTTTATGGCGGGGCAAGTGAATATGCTTGGTGTTGGATTTAGTCGGGAATACTTGGTGACTCAGTTTGTATGGGAACCAAGAGACCACTCGAGCTCACCATGATATGTGGCTCGTTACCTTTATTTATTTGGCTCGACCACCACCCCTGACGGGTGCTATGGTTCGATTGGGAAAACCACCCAACTAGTCGTGTTTTGAGTTGTTGTCTCGGTGTATAACACCCACGTAGGGTGCTCGTTTTGCTCGGCCAAAAGGGTCTCAAGAACCCTCGTAAAGAGGCCACGGTTTGGTCAAATATAAGTGTCGAGTTCCCCCCCCCCCACCCCATAAGTTGTTTCACTCAGTCCATAATAACACAAGAGGGAAAAGAAATAATGTTTGTGTTTTTGGCTCCAAAATGTACACTGGAGCTATTCTTTTTCTTTCTTTCCTGTTACTGGTTGTAGATCGTGAATAGGCCGCAGCCCATTAGTGGTTCTCCTTGTTAGTCTTCTTTCTTTTCCTTACCAGGCCAAGCCCACTTGAGTTTAGTAGAGTAAATACAAGTTGGGCCATAACCCAGTCCGTCACACACTTAAATATTACTGTCGACTTTGATATAATTCGTTCCAAACACACGAGATGTGATCGTCACCGTTCAAATAGTCGTTAAAAACCATTTCAACTTCATATTAAAACAACACGACGAATATTTGTTTCGTTACATATCATAAAAGTATAACAATTTGATATATATATATATATATATATATATATATATATATATATTATATATATATATATATATATAGGGAGACTTTCTTGCGAGAACCATCTTATCTGCGAGAACTGACAGAACCACCAAAAATATACATGCACGCCTTTTAAAATAAAATAAAAATAAAATGCAAATCATCAATAATCGTAAGTATCCACCTATGTTCTTCAATATCGTCATGAACTCATCCTCTTTTTTCACAAAAACCTTACACACAGCCGCAATATTGTTATTGCACGCCTTATAAGAACATACATGCACACCTTCAAAGAAAAATTTTGTATTTCCAATTTCTTATCAAATTCTTTAGAACAACCATGTTTTTTTTAAAACATATATGTTGTTTTTAGAACATATGTGCAAAAATACAATTATTGAAGGCGTGCATATATGTTTTTGGTGGTTCTGTCAGTTCTCGCAGATAAGATGGTTCTCGCAAGAAAGTCTCACTATATATATATATATATATATATATATATATATATATATATATATATATATATATATATATATATATATATAATATATATATATATAATGTCACACGGGATAATTTAAAAACTCAACGTGAGTTTTATAACAAACGCTTTGATTTATAAATCATTTTAATTGGTGAACACATACAAAGGAAAACATAACTTTTCATATTTAACGATATATATATATATATATATATATATATAAACAACTTGAAACACTAAAAGTGGGAAATATAAACTAATTTATTGTTTTCATGGCATATAACTCGAAGTTGTTTTATCAACACTTATATATGAGTCGTTAGTTTATGAAACGGTTATTTTACAAACACAAATTGCAATTTTGTTAAAACGATGATTTCTTGTATACACGAATTATTAACATATCGTGGTATAATGTAAACAATTATGAGAGCTTTTTTTTCAAACGTAACATTTCTTTACAAAAATCATATGTATATACTAACATATATATACACACACCATCGTACACACACTTACTCATGTAACACACATACACTCACTTAACAACAACGTTTCCATATATCGTCCACGTTCGACATACGATAGTATTTGTCCTCCGTACGTAGTTTTCCGATTTCTGTCAGTCCGAATGTTTACTCGTCTTGATCTTTTCTACTGTAAACATATACACTTCAAATGAGCCAATATCTACAAGTGTTAAAAACATTGTTCCAACTTAAATGCTGCCACACCAACAACAACAACATAAACTCTTTAAAACATCTGGAAATCTTGAATTTGAACTGTTAACTAAAATAAACCTTACTAATCTAGGTCGCGTGTCGGTGCGGAACACTGTCTGAACTATTTTGTGATCTGACTGCTATTTATCAATGTGAGTTTATAGCCCCACACTATTTAAACTTGTTTTAAAATTGGGGTGAGAAACATGCAAAACTATTTTATAGACCAAACTATTTTCTATGTTGTTACGTGGTTTAGCCTAAGCCCTGTTATGTCCCTCTATGCCCAACTCATGAACCGTAAATTCCTGCTGGGAAGTGCGAATGTTATAAATAGATCTATTGGGAGTAACGTCCCCGTTCGGGTTGACCGGATAGGCAAACGAACGTATACCATGTCGAAACTACAAGTGTCTGGGATAAACACTTGCCGGGCCCTGATATTTAACATGCTTCTAGAGCATGCACACAAGTTATAGCTTCGGTTGCATGAACTTAGTGCTAACGTAATAGACTGTATTTTTATATGGCATTACATGGGTTGTAATGTTCATATGCTAAACTCATGGTCCAACTGCTGATTTACTGCTTATTGATAAATCTATGAACTCACCAGCTTTTTGCTGACTTTTAGCATATTTTTCTCAGGTGTTTCGAAATATTGAATGCTGTGGCTTTTTAATTATGACTTGTTTTTGTCTGGGACAACTGAATTTGTGGGCCTCACTTTATTAACTCAAACGATGTTGTAAACAATATTTTCATGATTTAATGAATTAAAACGGAGTATGTATTCCGTTCTTTGTTACCTTGTGTTTTGATTATCAATTTAGTAGCACCCCATGACCCGAATGCTTCCGCAATGCCAGATTTTGGGGGTGTTACAAAAAAAAATATTCAAAATAAATAGATATTAAATCAAGATCATATTTCGTTGCAAAACCATAACAATTATACAAAAATTTGCTACGATTTTGCAACGGAAACAAATAATATTTTCTTTTATATTTACTTTGAATATTTTATTTTAAATACCTAATGATTTTGCAATGGATTTCCAACGGATTATTAAAAATAAATTGAAATTAAATTATTATAGTTATTCAGTTGAAAATCCATAACAATTATTCAAAATTTTGCAACGGTTTTGCAATGGAAGCTAATAATAGTTTATTTTTTTTATATTTTTTTAATACTCCGTTGCAAATCCATTACAAATTTCAAATAAACTTGACGGATTTGCAACGGAATATTTAAAAATAAGTATAAAAGAAATTACTTTTATTTTTGCAACGGATTTGCTAAAGGTTTATGTGTCCTTGCTAATCCGTTGCAAATATGTTGCAAACCCGTTGCATATTTGCTACGGAAAATTTCCGTAGCGTTAGCCCAGTTGTGTAGTAGTGATAGGTACCAAATTTGTGAGCTCATGCAAGCCCGCGATCTCCGGTCTAGTTTCGAAATATTGAACTTGTGCGCATTTTTTTTTTGCTTCTACTTCTTTCTATCTATATTTAATTTATTTAGTAATAATTTATTTATTATAATCGAATTTTTATTAATAAAAATAAGCGATAAGACCACTGTTAACATACTCTCTCCGTCTCAAAATTATAGTTCACATTTTCTTTTTGAGATGTCTCAAAATAATTGTTCACTTTCTATTTTAAGTAAGAAAAAGAGAACTTAATAGAAGAATATTCTATTTGAATGGTTGAGAATTATAGTGGTTAAACTGTGTGATTTTTGTCTCCTAACAATAATTTTGAGATGAAGGAAGTAATATTTAGATTATACTGTAGTAATCTAATAAATGATTTGCATATTCAACTGGTAATAATACTACTCCCTCCATCTCAAGTTATAAGTCCACTTTTCTATTTTTGGTTGTCCCAAAATAATAATCCACCTTCCTATTTCAACCAATTAAAATAAATTTTAGTGGAGAAAGAAGATATTTGATTGGTGAATAGTGTAGTTAGTGAGAATTTCTAGGGTGCGTTTGGTATGTAGTTTGCTATGAATCACAATGAGTATGGGCTTGGATATAATGTAAGGTCCTTAGGTATGAAAGTTTCATACCTTACCCTTGTGACTACTATGGAGTATGGATAATATATATCTTTCATTCCCATATTTGAAAGATGCATATCTTAACCAAACACTTGCAATCATATCCAATATCATTCCCTCATTCTGATTCCCCCCTACCAAATGCACCCTTAAATTTTGTGCAAATTAAAAGTGGACTTATTATTTGTGACGAAAAGAGTAATATTTACACAAACCGACATGTTTCATTCCCTAAAATGATAATAAATTCACTATATTATCTAACTTTGTAAAACATAAAAAGTTCGTCTTTATTATATGGACTTAGGGTACTAGGAGTCAACATTCCGAATTATCCATACCTCCCAAATTCAACCAATCAGCTTCAGCCAACTCATTCCCATAAATTCCCATACCTCCCAACCTAATTCACTGGCGGCGCATAAATTCTCATACCTCCCAAATTTTTAATTTTTTTTTCTTTTTAATATTTAAACTAAACAATTTATAATAAAAACATACCATTTCATTAATACAAAAATAAAAGTCCATTACATGATAAAAAAAAATACGACATAAAAAAAACGAATTACATGATAATCGAAATTAAAACTAGAACTAATACACATCTAGAAATTACATGGCCAACCATATTTTGCTGCGGATCCATGTAGAACTTCAAGTCTTGCCTCTCCTTCTTGTCTTTAGCTTGTTCAATTTGGAGGTCCAAAAGTTGTTGTGTCTTCTCCGCCATATCCGACATCAGTTTGTTCTTCGCTTCAAAATGTGAGTTGACGGAATCAACAAGACTCTCCGCCTTTGACGACATTTCATCAACCTTTTTTTTCCCTTTTCTTGAACGCGTGGGGGTTGAGTCCTCATTCAAATCCGGGATGACATTATTTGGATCGTTGCTACCCGTCTCATAGTTCCCCCCCTCGGATGACTTTCTTCGCTTGTCGGAGTGTGTTGAAGATGTCCCGATAACACATTTTTGTTCTACCCATTTAGCTTCGTCTTTGACCACCAACCATGCCGCTTGGTGAGTAAACGGTCTTCGCGTTTTCATGCTATAATCAGTCATAGCGTTTTTCATAACATCGGATCAAATTCAAGCTCCGCCGTTTGATCGATCACGTAATCCCTTGGTTGAATCGATGGAGGGTAATAAGCATGGGGAGTCGATGGTTGAGGGTAGTAACCATGGGGAGTCGGTGGTTGCGGGTAGTAAGCTTGGGGAGTCGGTGGTTGCGGGTAGTAAGCATGGGGACTTCGAACACCTCGGCCTCGACTTTTAGACCCGGATGAAACATTTTTTTGTTTTCTTGAATCCATGGAAGAGTTTTAAATTTTTGTGTGTGTTTTAGGTTGAAGATAGTTAAGTTTTGAGGTTGAAATGGGGTTGAAAATATATATAGAGAATTTTTTTTTTTTTTTATTATTTTTTTTAACACCTCAACCTATACTTTCTTTTGAATTTATTGCTTCCAACGTTCACTTTCTTTTCAATTTAATACATACAAACGTTCACTTTTTTTGCCAAATTGAATTTATGGAACGCGGCTTGTTAAACCGCTATTGATAAATTTTTGGCATAGATTTGGAACCGGCGGCGGTGTTACCGCCGGTTTCCATCACCCCAATGAGCAAACCGCTGGGCGCTCCTAGTGCTCTTAACTGTAAAACTTATGACAGAAGGCTCACACATACATATCTTATATGTCTTATGTAACTTCTTACCACTCCTAACTAACATCCTTCCACATTTTGACACCATGTTTCAAAAATAGGGGCCAACTGTCGAGACGTAAATCTCCATGAAATTAGTTAACATAGATATCGATCATGCAATATATAACTACTCCAATCATAATTCGTAGTAAGATGCAACATTTTCATTTTAACAGTTCGCATTGATCATTAACTAAATGAAGGTGATCGACTTGGGGGAACAACCAGCCTTAAAGATGTATGCGATTCGACAAAGTTTTATATGTATAACTTGTTTTTTAACAATATAGATTTGTTGCATATATTAATGTTATGTTATATTATAGATCTAATAGATCTTCAATTTGTAAAATTGTATTATTAAAATAAATAGTTGCATCTGTGTTATAAAATAAAATTTAAATCATTCCACTAGGTGATCATATACAAATTTGACTATTACGCAATACGGAGTATTAAATTATACTGATTATATACTGTATTAAACTTATTTGTTTTCTTTAAAAGGGCATAAATATAAAAGAAGTATTGGTTTTCCTTGCTTTCAAACATGAAAATATGACAAATTTCTTATTTTTATCTTCTTCTTTTTTTCATCTCTAGGACGCATGACATAGCATATTCCACTTCAATTTAATCTCGAGGACACATGACAAAAAAAAAAAAAAAAAACTGAAAACCTGAGCACGTAACGTTAGTGTTGTAGATGGCAAACACACATACTCATAATTCTAGTTATATTCCAACCAACATTTTGAACAAACACTCGTTTAACCATAAAGGAAGGCATATTACAGTTGGAGCCAAAACTAGCAATAGCTTTTGGGCTTATTTTGTTCCCAAACAATCCAGCCCAACATGACTTCTAATAATCTAATTCTAATAAACTTTACTTCATTTTTTTCTTCATTAAAATAGGCCAAAGCTTGTAACCTTGGGGCTTTGGAGGTTAGAGCAGGCATTTTACTACTTGTATTAAGCATAAAAAGTGACGTTATAATTATGTTGATGATTATATTTATTACATTATGTTAGTTATGGAGTAGGGCCGAGTAAAACAGACTGAAATCAAATCGAATTGAAAAACCGAGTTGAACCGGTCTGACCGAAACTGAATTGACCATATTCGGTTTGCTTTTCAGTGCAATATACTTATGATTTTCAGTTTTGGATCGGCTCGGTTTGATTCGGTTTGAGCCAAAACTGAAAAAAACACACCTAAACCATATAAACCGAACCGAACCGAATGGACCGACACAAAACTGAACCGAACTGAGTCACTTTGGTTTGATTCCCGGTTCATGTCTTTCACAAAATCGGTTATCGGTTTGGATTTTTTGACCGGTTCAGTTTGGTTTTGACACAATGTTCGGCCCATGGAGTGTCTTAGCTTAAACTTGCTTAGATTTAACCTTAGGCCTTTGGTTTAGTGGTATGTGATTTGCACGCAAATTTAAAAGCTGTGGGTTCAGGCTTTGCTAAAAGCATGTGTGAGATATATTGTTAGATAGATGATATAGGACGTGAAAAAGTTATCGTTTAAAAATAACTTAAATAAAATTAAAAAAATACTTACTTAGATTTATGTTATTTTCTGTAAGTGATGATGATTTGGTTGTGAATAGTTAATATTAGGCTATGTTTGGCGCGGAGCTTTTTGGGGCGATGAGCGGTGAGCAATGAGCTTTTTGATTTTTATTGTTCGTTTGGCAAAGGAGCGGTGAGCTTTGCGATTTTTTAGGAATGCTCATTTTTCCAATGCATCTTTAAGAAGCTGTGAGCGGTGGGCTGTGAGCTGTGGCAACTGCTCACAGCTACTGCTCACCGCTCACTGATCACAGCTCACTGGTACTGCTCACTGCTACTTTTACCAAATACACCCTAAAAGAAAAATTATTCTATAGTCTAGACGAAAGCTTTTTAAGAGAAAGTTCATTAAAGGCCTAAAGGCTTAGGTTATCCATATCCTCTAAATGATATTAATGATATTGGCACTCTCTCATTTTTTAATTTTTATTTACTTATTTAATTTTGTTTTTATTATAAAACTATAGAGCTGAAAGTACGGAACTTAAAATATAAATTTTGATAAGTCAAAACTAGTAAAAGACAGAAAATACGAAACATAAAACAGTAAAAAATTGTCTTTTTCAGTCAACAGAGTGAATAAATGTGAGTGAGAGGGTGCCAAAATCTTATAAGGGTACCTTTAACAACACCCTTCATTAAAATGTGTTATTTAAATATGTTTCTACAACTAAGTTTTTTGGAATAGCGTTTAAGCTATGGAAAGAAGGACACGCCCACATTACAGCATAATAGATTGCATACAACCCTCCAAAATCGTTTTTATTCAAAGATTCATATTAGCATTGTAATAATATTGTTTTTGTAATCAAAATCAACTCATTGCCAGTTTACAACCCCACTTGGACACGTTTCTATGCTTTTTAAGTTGTATTACGTTTTGGAACTTCAAGGGTTATATAATTTTTTCTTTTGGTGTATAAAGCACCTTTCCAAATTGGACACTTATATGCAATGTTTCTTCAATATGTCACATGTATCGCTTTTAGTTAGATCTGCAGTGCTTAGACAATGCTAGAAATTTGGCGCGGGCGTGCGCGCGCACAAAAAAAAAAAAAAAAAAAAAAAAAAGGTAGCTTATATTAGAGAACTCTCGGAGGCAGTAAATTTGTGGGTAGTTGAGATAATAAATATTACAACTCCAAGCAAATTAACTTGAGTTGTCGTTCGCGAATGATCCATTGCACAATCCCCTTGTGGAAGTTGTTTTACATGCAGAAAGCTAGTAGCTTATATTATGTTATATTTCTCTTCATGTATAAGATAATGTTATATTTCTTTTATTCTTTATCATGTTTTGTCTAATTGTGCTCCTTAATATAGAAGGATCCAAAGAATCTTTGTATCATTTTTGTTCATCTGTTCTACTTCTATCTTTTTTAAGTACACTGTACACTCATGTCAAAACTAATTTGTTTCTACGTACTTAGTTGTAAAAATATTATTTACTAGACAAAAATATACAATTTAAAAAGATGTTCACGGTTCACCATTTGTGTCTGTTTATACCCATGATGAGCATTTGATTGCACACTAATTATCCCCTCTGTTGTTATGGATCAAGACAAATATATCTTAACTAAAATTTTCATATGAAACAATATATGTTTTGATATGTAAAAACTACCGAGTAATAAGTAAATTGAAAAAACAAGACGACATTGACCTTATGGTCAACTTAAACAATCACTTAGAGCAAGGGGTATGGTAACGCAGAACCGAGTTAAACCTTAACTTGGCTCGCGTTAAACTTGCGTTAACCACACCGTTTAGCCACGTTAAAGCTACGTTAAAGGGCTGCGTTAAAGCGTTGAGTTCAATATATAAATAAAAAAAATCACTTTCATCCCTCAACAGCTATATATCCGTTGCATTAAAAAAAAGAAGTTTCATTTTACCCCCTCTAACAGATTTAAACTTTTAAACGGCTAGTTTGCCTAAAAAAAAATTCAAAATCATTTTCCCACCACTATAAATACCCAATTAACAACACATTTTTTTTTCAAACTTCCACAACTCAATCTAATCGATCATATACTTCCATTTCTTAAAAAAAAATGTCGGGATTTAACAACAACGACGAAAGTTACATGAATCTCCTCGGTGGGTGGAATAACCCAAACGCGGGTTCATCTTCAAACGTTGTGTGTTGGATCAATGAAGAAAAAGACCGAATCATCAAAAAATATAACTTGCAACCTCGTCACTAGATTTAATTTCGTAATTTCCTTTATGTTGTAGTTTGCTTAGTTGTTGTTGTTGTTTTTTTTTTTTTTTTTTTTTTTTTTTTTTTTTTTTTTTTTTTTTAATTTATTTTTTAATTATTTTTTATTTTTTAATTTCGTATTGTAATATGTTTAAGAATTAATGTTATGTTTTTAATAAATGAAGTATTAGTTTAAGTTTAGGAGTTGAGTTTGAAAATATTTGAGTTAAAGTTGAGTTAAGGTTGAATTATGATAAGGGGTGTTTTTTTCGAGTTAAGAGTGAAAAAGTTAAAGCTGATGCGGCACTGACGTGACAGTGTGTGAAACCTTAACTCAAGTTACCACACCTCCTGCTGTTATTAAAAACAAAACAGATTCTGCAAAACATAGCACATGCTCTTAGGAAAATGCAAGACAATTCCTGTTAAATGGGTCACATTATAGTATTATACAATGAACTCTGAACTTATGCTTACAAAGTCAAATTGTTGTTTGTCACCTTTAACTTTTAAAATATACTCACTTATCAGCAACTAGTAGATTGAATCATTGAAGGGATTATTTTATATTAGCCCACTTTATATTAGCCCACTTTACATCTAAAGAAGGGAATGATCGTGGAAAATTAATAGGGTTGAATAGTTTTACCGTTTTTAAACTTAATTTAAATCTTAGCTTTATGAAAAACTTAGATTCGGACTTTTGTGAGATCAATCGATTGCCGCGGATAAATACATGATTAGCTCTTCTTTCGGTCGGGGGGTCGTGAGAGTGGGGAGGTTGGCAATATGCTTCTTCATCTCTTTGAACGCCTGCTCCGCTTCTGGGGTCCAATGGAAGTCACTTTTTTTGATACACTTCTTCAGCGTCTTGAAGAACGGTAAAGATTTTTTCGCGGATTTTGATAGGAAGCGGTTTAGACTTGCTAATTTCCCATTCAAGCTTTGCACCTCTTTCAAGGTTCGCGGAGATGGCAATTGGGCAACGACCTCAGATTTCTCCGGGCAAGCCCGAATTCCCTGTTTACTGACCACATGTCCTAGGAATACCCCTTCCTCTGCTCCGAAAGTGCAATTTTTCGGGTTTAGCTTCATGTTGATTTTTCGGAGGGTCCCAAAGGTTTCTTCGATGTCCCTTAACATCTCCGTCTCCGAGTGGCTCTTGATGACCAAGTCGTCCATATACACCTCCAGGTTTCTTCCGATCTGTCTTTCGAAAGCTTTGTCCACTAGCCGCTGATATGTGGCTCTCGCATTCTACAGGCCGAAAGACATTTTTTTTGTAGCAGAAAATCCCTTGGTTTGTGTGGAACGCGGTTTTCTCTTCGTCTTCCGCGGCCATCTGGATCTGGTGGTATCCCTTATACGCATCTAAAAAACACTTAAAGGTGTATCCGAAAAGAGACTCAATCTTCCAGTCGATTACCGGAAGGGGGTAACAATCCTTTGGACAAGCTTTGTTTAGGTCTTTGAAGTCTACACACATCCTCCAGCTCCCATCACTTTTCTTGACTAGAACCGGGTTTGATAGCCAGTCGTGGTAGTGAACTTCCCTTATTATGTCGGCTTCTACCAATTTTGCCACATCATCATTGATTGCCTTGTTTCTCTCCGGGGCTTGCCCTCGTTTCTTCTGCCTTACTGGGGCATACCCTTCCCGGATATTCAGCTTATGTTCAGCCATACTCCGCGACACTCCAGTCATATCTGACGGTTGCCAAGCGAAGATGTCCAAGTTGCTTTTCAACAACTCACATAGGTCTTTCTTCCCTTGATCAGTTAAGCTTCCCCCTATGATGACGGTCTGGTCTGGAAATTCCGGATGTATTGGTACCTTAACACCCTCTTTTGGCGGGGTTTCGCCAGAATTCTGCTGGGGTTGGGGTTCCGTGACCATTTGACACTCTACTGGAATGACTTTGTCGCTATGCAAAGTGACTACTCCGCCTTGGGTGGGGAATTTTATCATACCGTGGGCCGTGGAAGGGATAATTTTGAGCTGTCGTATCCCCGGCCTGCCTATTATGCCATTATACTGAGAGGGTGATCTGACCACCATGAAGTTCATCCATGCACTAGCTGAGTTCTCTTCATCACCCAATGTTACCTCCAACAGAATCTGCCCCAAGGGCCATGATAACTCACCACTGAAATCGAGGAGTGGTGCGGTGGCAGGAATCATCCTCTTCCTGATTTCTGGACTAAGGCGGTTAAAGCAGTGTTCGTAGAGCACCTCAGAGGCGCTTCCGTTGTCCACGTACATCCGGTGCACGTGGTGTCCGCCCACTCCAGCCTTTATTACCAGCGGGTGGTCATCCCAATCATCTTCCTTTATTGGAGGGAAGGATATCTCCAGATTTGGCTCGGTATGAGGGGGTACTCTTTGTTTCACATTTCGTTGCCAAGTTTTCACCATGAATATGGCCGGAGCCTTATCCTTGGGCGTGGTTTCTTTCTTACCGCCTTTGGCGGCTCCCATTTTTGATCTCCTTCACCAGGTGCGCCAACTGGCCAGATCTGACTGCCTCCTCAATCTGCTTTCTTAACTGGAAACACTCATCCGTGTGGTGTCCCCTTTCTCTGTGGAAGTCACAGTACTTGTCTTTGTTTCTTGACTCCACCGGGCTCGCCATGGGCGGTGGAGCTGTGAATTTGACGGAATCCATTGCCAAAATCTCCTTTGGTGTTTTTGTGAGGGGCGTGAATCGGTCACCCCGCCTCCTGTCTGCCCTGGAGCGTCCTTTGAACTCCGTCTTTCTTTCAAAGGTCTGACTGTTGGCTATCCTGGGTCCGCCTTCATGGGGTTTCCACGAAGAGCGGTCTTGCTTCTTCCTCGACAGGTTCACTGCGGCTGTTTCACCGAGGAGAAAAGCTGTGGTTACCCTCCACATTTCATCAACAGTCTTTGGGATTTTATCGTTGAGCCTTCTGATCAGCTCCGGATTATTGATCCCATGCATGAAGCCTGAAACCCTCATGCACTCCGGAGTGCCTTTCACATGCATGCTTTCAGCCTTGAAGCGGTCAACAAATGCTGTTGTTGTCTCCCCTTCACTTTGTTTGATGTGGTGAAGTTCCACTGGATCCTTAGTATATTTCTTCTGCTGGAGAAAGTAGGACAAGAAACTCTTACGAAGGTCTTCAAAGTTGTCTATGCTTTCTAGCGGCAATTCGTCAAACCACATTCGTGCATGACCCATAAGGGTAGAGTTGAACATGTGTCACCAGGTGGGCATGGCCTACCGCTCGACTTTAGCTGCGGTGCAGAAGTTCTTTAAGTGGTCCTCTGGGTACCCAGTTCCGTCATAGGTTTTGACGTTTGAGGGTATCCGGGTCCTTTTTGGGAACTCAAAACTTCGGATCCGTTGTGTGAAGGGGTCTGCATCCTCAATATCATACGGATAATAGAGATCATCCGCATCCCCTTTGTTTCTTCCAGATCTGGGTTCCCAATACCCCCAGCACTGTCTTCGCTTTCTATGGGCATCCGTTCCCTTCGCCTTCCGGAGCCAGAGTAGGCAGCTCTGTCTTCGGCGCCTTTCTCCCAGGAGCGGGGGGCACGGCTATGGGTTGGACTGGGGGTTCTTCTTCTTTGTCAATCCGGACTCCTTTCTGTCGAGAATTGCCTGTCCCGCCTGTCACGTTTGGCTTCAATTCTTCGCTCTCTTAGAGCGCGACTTTTGGATCTAAGCCGAGAAAACACATCCGGTCTTCTCTCTCCCAGGCGTGATTTGAAATCTTCTCGTCCTTCCCCTAGACGAGTGAAAATGGTCGATCGAAGTTATTTGGTCCTTTCACCGTCGTCTTTGGGCTCTCTGCAGCTGAGTCTGGAAAAAACACTTCGGGAGTGGGAATCTTTGGAAGGTCCGGACCTAACACTGGGGCTAGTCTTCCGCTTTCTCTCGACCTTTCTTTCCCCCAAGGATTTTGACTCGGAGTTTCGAGATTGCTCTCGAGACCGTGAGTTTCCTCGTGTCTCATCATCGAAGTCGAGGCGAGTTTTTACTTGCCTCAACTTTTTCGCATGGACTTTCTCGGCCATTAAGGGCAAAAGTTGGTCATAATGCTTGTCGCAGAATTCCCTTATCGCCTCTTCCAGGAGAGAACCCGAATGATGCTCCTCTCCTCCCTGGCTCTTCCCTTTCCCAAGAGTGTTCCGTACTGCTGAACGCTCTCGGGTTGGGGAGGAGTCATTCATCTGGTTACTCATGGTAAAGTTCTTTGGAAATTCAGTTGTATAACTGGTCCTACGGATGGCGCCAACTTGTTAGTACAAATCTTGGGCTAAATGCGAGATCTAGTTTAAGCTGGCTCTTGGCAAGGGCGGATCTTGTGCTAAGTGTCTGTAAAGCTGCTAAGAAAAGATACCACCGTTAGTCTCACCGCGGAAGGGGGCTTCCGCGGTCGGCCTCCGGTGTGAGAGTAAGTATGTTGTTTAGAGAGAGAAAGTATATGTGCGGACTGTGTGAGAGTTAATGCTGTGTGGTATATTAGTTGAGAGTAATAAATGAGGTGGGGTAATTTATACTACCCACACCTGTCACCTGTAGCTGCATCGGGACTCTGCGAGCCGAACTAAGCCTAGCCTAGTAGGTAGGTGTCAGATCACGTGGGGGACATAATCCCAAGAGATCTGGGTCAGGCGGCGTGGCGGCGGTCGATGATGTGTTCTGTCCCGGCTTGGTAAAACCGGAGTCTATGATGTGTTCTTGTCCGGCCCGGCTTGGCAAGGCCGCGGTCCAGGTTACTCCGGGATCAGGATTATTATGAGCATGCCCGGCCCAGTATGTTGGGTCCGGGGGTACTATACACGATCAATATCTTAATTAAAATTTTCATATGAAACAATATATGTTTTGATATGTAAAAACTACGGAGTAATAAGTAAAGTGAAAAAACAAGACGACATTGACCTTCTGGTCAACTTAAACAATCACTTAGAGCAAGGGGTATGGTAACGCAGAACTGCGTTAAACCTTAACTTGGCTCGTGTTAAACCTGCGTTAACCACACCGTTTAGCCACGTTAAAGCTGCATTAAAGGGCTGCGTTAACCCTTTAACGCAGCGTTAAACGTTGAGTTTAATAAAAAAAAATCACTTTCACCCCTCAACGGCTATATATCCGTTGCATTTAAAAAAAAAGTTTCATTTTACCCCCTCTAATGGATTTAAACTTTTAAACGGCTAGTGTGCCTAAAAAAAAAATTTCAAAACCATTTTCCCACCACTATAAATACCCAATTAACACCATATTTTTTTTTCAAACTTCCACAACTCAATCTAATCTATCATATACTTCTATTTCTTAAAAAAAATGTCGGGATTTAACAACAACGACGAAAGTTACATGAATCTCCTCGGTGGGTGGAATAACCCAAACGCGGGTTCATCTTCAAACGTTGTGTGTTGGATCAATGAAGAAAAATGCCAAATCATCAAAAAATATAACTTGCAACCTCGTCACTAGATTTAATTTCGTAATTTCCTTTATGTTGTAGTTTGCTTAGTATTTTTTTTTTAAATTTCGTATTGTAATATGTTTAAGAATTAATGTTATGTTTTAATAAATGAAGTATTAGTTTAAGTTTAGGGGTTGAGTTTGAAAATATTTGAGTTAAAGTTGAGTTAATGTTGAGTTATGATAAGGGGTGTTTTTTTCGAGTTAAGGGTGAAAAGGTTAAAGTTGATGTGGCGCTGACATGGCAGTGTGTGAAACCTTAACTCAAGTTACCACACCTCTTGCTCTTATTAAAAACAAAACAGATTCTGCAAAACATAGCACATGTTCTTGGGAAAATGCAAGACAATTCCTGTTAAATGGGTCACATTATAGTATTATACAATGAAGTCTGAACTTATGCTTACAAAGTCAAATTGTTGTTTGTCACCTTTAACTTTTAAAATATACTCACTTTTCAGCAACTAGTAGATTGAATCATTGAAGGGATTATTTTATATAAGCCCACTTTATATTAGCCCACTTTACATCTAAAGAAGGGATTGATCGTGGAAAATTATAAGGGGTTGAATAGTTTTATCGTTTTTAAACTTAATTTAAATCTTAGCTTTATGAAAAACTTAGATTCGGACTTTTGTGAGATCAATCAATTGCAATATGAACACTATACTAAATATGCTACAACTACTAAAATGTAAATTGCAAGACAAAGAGTAAGCGATGGAAAGATCAAACCGATACAAAAGATTTATAGTGGTTCGGTAACGAAGCTCCTCTTCGTCCTACTCCACTCCTCGAGTACCCAACTCGAGAGTTCTAAGCACTATGTCAACAAACTCCCTTCAGGCGGAGAAAACCGTACAACGTCGCTTATCACTATTTCTGACACTAAGCTAAATGTCGAGTACTAATCTAGCTAGTACCAATCTTACTCACGATCTACTTGATCCTCACAATTCACACAATCTACAGGATCCTCACGATCTTCCCTCGATCCACTCGATCTACAAACTCTCTTCACAATTTACACACTATCAACACAAAATCTCTACGATCTCTACACGATCACAATGATCCATACAAGCTAACTAAACAAAACTCTAGACAACTTGATGTATATCATGATACAACAAGTATGTAACAAGTGTTAGAAGTACGCTACACTATCCCTACAACACTTTGTATCTTCTTAATACAATGTGTTCTTCTCTTGCACTAGTAGAGGAATGAAGGTGATCACTTGGTTGGATGATTGGATCACTCTTAAACAAAAAACAAACTAACTAAATGATCAAAGAAAGGTGATTAGAGAGTATGGATTTAACTCAGAAAGTTCTGTGTGAAAATTGGTGAATAAAAACTGTGAAATGGTCTGGTATTTATAGGCAAGAAAAAATTAGCCGTTATAGAGGGGACGGCACCACTAAAGTTCAGACGGCATCCTTTAACGGTACCGTGGGGGACAAAAACGCTCCTCAAATTGTTTTTAGTGGGGAAGGTTTATTTGGGAATGTTTGGAGCTGTTGGGATTTTTGATCTTATTTTTCCAATTAAAGCATTTCTTTTTAATTCAAAAATAATTTGTAAAATGTATTTTTGAAAAAATTTTTTGTCATATTAAAAATGTGAAGTTTAGAGCAAAATATAATCCTTTGATCATTAGTCAAGTTGTAGATTTGTTTGTTCATACCTTGAGTGATTTGTGTTTAAATGAAATATTACGACTAAAAACTTGTTTAAGTTAATTTTGATGTAAGACGTTTTTACATTTTTTTATTATCAAAACGTAGAGATGTCGAAAAATACGAATAAAGTTTTCAGACATTATTTGTATCAACAGATTGCATTGATAGTTAACGTACTAATGCTAACCATACTAGTGATCAATATCATTATCGTCAACTTAATGTTACATAAGTTTTTCACTCTACCATCAACATCATCACCAAATATGTAACACCCCCAAAATTTAGTGCAACGGAAGCATACATGTCACCGGGGTGCTACTAAATTGGTATCACAACACAAGTACAAAGAACGACTTTTACCTCAACCATTTAGAATAAAATTTATTATCAAAAAGCATTAGATTTACATTATCCAAAAATAGTGCGGAAGTAAGGCCCATAAAATAAATAAAGCGGTCCCAAATATTTATCAGAGTCGTCTATGACCATGCCCCTTGCCAAGCGCCTCCAAAATAAGCTATCGTCTTAACCTGAAGATACATGCTAAAAGTGTCAACACGAGGTTAGTGAGTTCATAGGTTTAGTGAAAACGTAAATCGGAAGGAAACCCTTTTCAAATCACATCTCATGACAAGTATATGCTAACCTAATCCTGTTACAAGTCCCACGCGCACAGAACTTGTAACATCTTAGGTCCACATATACTTCCATTCTGAGAAATATTTATACAATAATCAAGTGTGGACCATAAGTAAAATGTCATATAAAGTGTATCCTATTACGCCAACACTAAGTTCATGCAACCGAAGCTTGACTATGTGCATGCTCTAGAAGCACGTTAAATAAAGGCCCTTGTAAGTGTCTATCCCATGACACTTGTGTTTCGACGTGTTATACGCTCGCATTTGGTCATCCTGGCCAAACCAAACGGGGGTGTCATCCCCAATAGATCTATTTATAGCACTCGCGCTTCCCCGCAGGAATTGACGGTTCATGAGTTTGGGCATGTGGGATTAAGTGACTTAGGCTAATTCTACGTAATAGTTTGATAAAAGCATGAGTTCAGTTTGGTCCAAATAAATGTTTTTAAAACACTTGTGTCCGTACGAAAATAATCAAGTATGCAACCAATGTACACATAAATGCATTTGAATAATCAATCAAGTATTTCAACAAAACAGTAATGTTTGAGTAAACAATCGCGTATTCAAATAAAACAAGCATTCAGTTTAGTTTAAAAAAAACGAGCATGTATTCTCCCCCAAAATAGTTATAAAACAAGTAAAAGTAGAGGCCATGAACTCACCTTAGCCACAGCAATGCAACAATCACAATTGACACAACTGGCATCGAGAAGCAAAACACAACAGTCTCAAGACATATGGCACAGTGGTTCCAAGATATACAGGCACAACGGTATACAACGGTTCAGGATCGGCACAACCTAATACGTATACGGTTATCTCAAAATACGTCTCGTAATAGTTAAGTCTAATAAAGACAACGTGTCTTAGTTTTTGTGGATTATTCGTATCATCACTTGTAACAGTTTAGTATCAACGTTTCGTGTGGTGGTAAGAAAACATAGACTCAAAACGCAACTCACGCCAAAGAGGAAAAGACATCGACATAGTCGAGAAATACTTACTAGAACTCACGCCAAAGGAGAAAGACATCAACATAGTCGAGAGATACTGACAAAAACTCAAGCTAATCAAAGAAAAATCCCGAAAATAACTACAATTAAATAGATTAATACAACTACAACTAAATAGATTAATACAAATGGGTCGATTGGGGTAAGTTCCGGTATTTACCCCAAATTCCCAAGTAATTTGTATAAAACATAAACATATTATAAATACGGATTAGTTTAGATTTATAATCCAAACTATTTATTTTTACAAATAAATTAGTCCATTTATACAACATTTCTAAGTCATCGCGACTTTAATAAATCAATTTCCCAATTCCACTTAATAGAAGACAACTTTTAAATGTTTCAAGTATACTTATTAATTATTGTCCATTAAACATTGTTTTCATATTGTAAGTCTCGTCACGAATCTGAATATATTAAATTCATCCGAGTTTAATATATCATATTCGTCCCGCGTCTAATAGTCCAAGAATGTCTAATGTCCAATATATAACAAGTCCAATAATTGTCCAATTATATCAATACAAGTCATAATCCGAGTACTTAACCCATCAAGTATTATCCAAGTCCAAATTAAATGTCAAATCCCAAAGATAATCCAAAACGTACCGCGAACACCAAAGTCAAAACAAGTAACTCACGTTAGTTAACCTTTTTCAATAACCGAAAGTTTTATATGTATAAACTTAATTAAACTTAACAAAACTAATATTATATTTATTTACTTAATGGGCTTGATCCCCTTTTGAAATCTAAACGCACCCACTCATGGGCTTCGGCCCATGTCCATCGAACCAAACTCACCCATTTTACAAACCAATTTTAACACACCATATTTCTGTTTGTATTGTTTACCAAAACCAAAGTAATCAAGATGTTTTATACGAGCTTTAATAATTAGTCAATAAGCTCTAGTCTTCAAAATAAATTTAAGAGTAAACTGCAAAAATCATCCCTGTGGTTTGTGTAATTTCGCAAGAATCATCCCTATCTCAAATGTTTAGCATTAAACATCCCCAAGTCCACAAACGTTTAGCATTAATCATCCCTGAGCACTAACGTCGTTAGTTTTACCAGTTAAGTGTTAAAATAATATTTTCCCGTTAGTCCCTCCGTTAATATTTTTTGCACCGTTAGTCCTTATTTTTTAAAATGAATTAAAAAGGGCAGCAAAAATAATATTCGTCCGTTTTTTTACGTTTTCGTCGGTTTTTATACGTTTTCGTCCATTTTTTACACGTTTTCGTCCGTTTTTACACGTTTTCGTCAGTATTTACACGTTTTCATCCGTTTTTACACGTTTTCATCCGTATTTACACGTTTTCGTCCGTTTTTACACGTTTTCATCCGTATTTACACGTTTTCATAAGTATTTACACGTTTTCATCAGTATTTACACGTTTTCATCTGTTTTTACACGTTTTCATCAGTATTTACACGTTTTCGTCCGTTTTTACACGTTTTCGTCCATTTTTACACGTTTTTCGTCAGTATTTACACGTTTTCATCCGTATTTACACGTTTTCGTCTGTTTTTACACGTTTTCATCCGTATTTACACGTTTTCGTCCGTATTTACACGTTTTCATCAGTATTTACACGTTTTCATCTGTTTTTACACGTTTTCGTCCATTTTTACACGTTTTCATCCGTTTTTACACGTTTTCGTCCGTTTTTACACGTTTTAATCCGTATTTACACGTTTTCGTCCGTATTTACACGTTTTCATCCGTATTTACACGTTTTCATCAGTATTTACACGTTTTCATCTGTTTTTACACATTTTCGTGCATTTTTACACGTTTTCGTCAGTATTTACACGTTTTCACCCGTTTTTACACGTTTTCATCCGTATTTACACGTTTTCGTCCGTTTTTACACGTTTATTACCGTTTTTACACATTTTTGACAGTATTTACACGTTTTTGTCTGTTTTTACACGTTTTCGTCCGTTTTTATTGATGAAAAGGTGTAAAAACGGATGAAAACGTGTAATTACTGACGAAAACGTGTAAATACTGATGAAAACGTGTAAATACGGATGAAAACGTGTAAATACTGACGAAAACGTGTAAAAATGGACGAAAACGTGTAAAAACGGACGAAAACGTGTAAATACGGATGAAAACGTGTAAAAACGGATGAAAATGTGTAAATACTGATGAAAACGTGTAAATACGGACGAAAACGTGTAAATACGGATGAAAACGTGTAAAAACGGACGAAAACGTGTAAATACTGATGAAAACGTGTAAATACTGACGAAACATGTAAATACGGACGAAAACGTGTAAATACGGATGAAAACGGATGAAAACGTGTAAATACTGACGAAAACGTGTAAATACGGCTGAAAACGGATGAAAACGTGTAAATACTGACGAAAACGTGTAAAAATGGACGAAAACGTATAAGTACTGATGAAAACGTGTAAAAACGGATGAAAACGTGTAAATACTGATGAAAACGTGTAAATACTGATGAAAACATGTAAATACGTACGAAAACGTGTAAATACGGATGAAAACGTGTAAAAACGGACGAAAACGTGTAAATACGGATGAAAATGTGTAAAAACGGATGAAAACGTGTAAATACTGACGAAAACGTGTAAAAACGGACGAAAACGTGTAAAAAAATGGACGAAAACGTATAAAAACAGACGAAAACGTAAAAAAAAGCGGACGAATATTACTTTTGCTGCCCTTTTTAATTCATTTTAAAAAATAAGGACTAACGGTGCAAAAAATATTAACGGAGGGACTAACGGAAAAATATTATTTTAACACTTAACTGGTAAAACTAACGACGTTAGTGCTCAGGGATGATTAATGCTAAACGTTTGTGGACTTGGGGATGTTTAATGCTAAACGTTTGAGATAAGGATGATTCTTGCGAAATTACACAAACCACAGGGATGATTTTTGCAGTTTACTCTAAATTTAATATAACCAAACAAAACTCATAAATCCAAAAGCTAATCCATTATCCAAAATAAGCAAAACTTAATAAGCAAACATCATCAAACCCGAGACCACAACACCTTTGGGGTGTTAGCCGAGACAAAAGAAAACCAACCACCCTATGTGGTGGTGGTGTGACTGAAGCAGCACGACACCCATAGGAGTGTTCTTGTCGATCCACGAATGAACCAAACACCCTACGTGGGTGTTCTTGTCGGACCAAACACACGAGTAACCGCAACAAAATACAAACAAATCCATTTCCAACCCGAGATCAAATCGTGATCACCAAACATAAATCCAAACACAGCCGAGTCTAAAATAAATCAATAAGTAAATTCGAATCCAACTAGTGATTAAACCAAAATAACGACATGAAACCAGATCCAAAACTGAAACTCTAGTCGGGTTATACCCCAACCCGAACCAACACAAATCCACAAACTCAAATCGAATCAAACAAACACCATTTTAGTTAAATCTTACCACACGAATTCCTTGTTAACATGTTTTTAATCCGGTTCTTAATCCATTTTTAGATCCACGAAAACGTTGCACAACTTATAATCGGTTATATCAAAAACATAAATAAACAAACGGGTTTTCACGATTTACCAAATCGAGAAAGAGAGAGAGAAGAGTGACGGCGACGATGGTGGCGGAGGTGACGAGAACTACGGCGGCTGCGGTGGCGACCTCGAACCAAACGGACAAACAAAGCAACTAAAACAACCTTTAAACCTTCGATCTTCTTTTATCTCCACACACGGACAGGAGTGGCGGCGATACATGGTGGTGGTTGGCGGTGGTGGCCGGAGTTAGGCCGGAAAAAGTGGCGGCTGAATGAGTTGAGGAAGAGAGGAGGCTAGGGTTTTTGTGGTGTGTGAGTTATAACTTCTCTTTTATAGCAAAAACCTAGGGACCAAAATGGAAATTACAAGGGACAAGGGGTGACGGTGAAATTTACTCTCAGGGACCAAAACTGTAATTTAGACTATCTTTCGGAATATTGCGATTCGGGACACATTTAGACTAGTAAACGGCGGATTTAAGACACGAGAATAACGCCATCGCAATCGGAATAATATTTCTAGTTAAAACGACTATAAATACGCCTAGTTTCTCGAAATAATACCAACTCAAAGTAAATTGTCGTTTCTCCGAATAGAACATGTCGGGAAAATTTACGGGGTATTACAGTCTCACCTCCTTAAACGGAATCGCGTCCTCGCGATTCAATTCAAGTTACCCGTTACGGTCGAAAAGAGATGAGTATATACGCACGAGGATTCATCTTCACGTTCCCATGTGAATTCAGGACCTTTTCGCGAGTTTGACGAACTTTGTCGATAAGGATGCGACTCTACTAAAGTCGTTTGACTCCACGGTTCATGATTTCGATAGGTCAACAAGGTTTGAATGTTCAGAGATCTGGATCTTTTCCAGCGGAATAATAACTGTCTCATCAGCAAATCATTTCTTCAGATTAGGCACCTGAAGATGTCGCAAACACTGCAGAGTCTTGACGGTAGCTCGAGTCTGTGAGCTACCAGTCCAACTCTAGGAAGGATTTCAAAAGGATCAATATAGCGGGGATTAAGCTTTCCATGTTTACTAAACGTATCACACCTTCTCATGGTGAATCTTTAAGCATAATCTAGGCTTTAACTGGGAATTCAAGAGGTTTACGTCATTTATCAGCATAACTCTTTTGACAATTCATGAGTAGCTTGCAACTGGTTCCGATCTGAACGATCTTCTCGGTAGTCTCATGAACAAGTTCAGGGTCAGTAACTTGGGTATCCCCAACTTCTACCCATCAAGTCAGCGATCGGCACTTGCGACCATAAGGTGCCTCGTACAGTGCCGTTGAAATACTAGAGTCGTAGGTATTGTTATAAGAGGATTTGGCCAACGGGAGGTGTCTATCCCAACCATTGCCACTGTTGGGAATAAAATGATCAAAGTCAAAGAGCCTGCCAATGATGAGAAGAGCCTGCTAGTTGATTTTGTAGTGTACGAAGATGTTCTACCAGTACCTTCTGGGTAGAAGGTACTGCTAGCTAATGAAGAGCCTGCCAAGCTTCTGTTTTGTCGATTAGATATTTTGTAATAGATATTTAGTTGAATTATTAGTCTTTGTACATTGTTATACGTTATGTAGAAGTAGAATAGTCTTCTGTGGTGACAGAAGAATATATCAGAGTGTACATGGGTAGTTGTATTTAATTGTAGGCGCCATAATAGTCAAAGTATAGTATTATATTCATCTACTTGACAACATGTAATAAGATATCCTTATCTTATAAAAGGATATCTTAGTCACTTCTTCATGCATGCATCTTTCACAACTAATAACCACGAACCAAACTATCTCTCAAGTAACTTAGTTACTTCGAATCAAAAATCCTTTTTACAATCTTAGATTCAAGATTACTTTGTAATCCTGGTGATACTTAGATCATCCGTATTATTTCATCAATAATATTGAATCGTTTTGTTCTAACCAAAGTTGTGTTCTTTGTTCATTGCATTCTCTCATTTACTCAAACTCACCATCTTGTGTTCTTTTAAATGTGTTTGTAGTAGATTCCGCATGCTAAACACATTCAATACATAAATATCTCAATTAAGAACAAACAAATCGTTCCACAAGTGGTATCAGAGCTAGGCTTGATATTTACTAATTTAAAAGAAAAATGGATGTTGAACATATTCAGACAAATGTTGCAGCTAAACTTCCATTACTGAAACAAAATGAGTTTGAAATGTGGCGACTCAGGGTTGAACAATACTTTCAAGTGCAGGATTATGCACTTTGGGAGATTATTGAACAAGGCAATTCATTTAAACCCCAAACCACCACAACAACAGTAAATGATGCTCTTGTAACAACAATACAAACCCAACCATCGAATGCAGATGAAAGAATTCAGAAGAAAAATGATCTCAAGGCAAGGAGTATGCTACTGATGACTATTCCAAATGATCAACTTCTGATTTTTAACAAATACAAAGATGCCAAAACCCTCTTTGAAGCTATTGTGGCTAGGTTTGGTGGTAATGATGCTACCAAGAAAACACAGAAAACCCTTCTCAAACAACAATTTGAGAACTTCACAGCAACAACCAATGAGTCTTTGGACAGTATGTTCAATAGACTTCAGAAGCTTGCAAGTCAGTTAGCCATCCATGAAGTGATGATAACTCAAGAAGACCTAAACTCTAAATTTCTTAGGAGTTTACCTTTAGAATGGTCTATGCATGTCATTGTATGGAAGAACAAGTCAGATATTGACCAGATGAGTCTCAATGATCTCTACAACAATTTCAAGATTGTAGAACATGAAGTTAAGAAGACTACTGGGTCAAGCTCAGGAAATATGGCATTTGTTTCATCCCCAAACATTTCAAAGGTTGATCATGAAGACAAAGGAGGCAGAGAAGAAAGTACTGCTAACACAACCTTTGGTACTGCTAATACTTCTAGTAGCACCAAGTCCATTTTGGATGAAACAATTGGGTGTGCTTTTCTTACATCTCAACACAATGGGTCTGTATTAACATTTGAAGACCTTCAAGAGATTCATCCTGATGATCTTGAAGTAATGGACCTAAAGTGGCAACTTTCACTTTTAAGCATTAGAGCTAAGCAGTTGATGATGAGGACTGGCAAGAAGATACTGATAGATGGAAGTGAGCCTGCTGGCTATGATAAGTCAAAGGTGGAGTGTTACAACTGCCACATGAAAGGTCACTACTCTAGAGAGTGTAGAAGACCTAAGAGGCAGGATGACAGAGGTAAAGGGTTTGACAATAGAAACCAAGGAAGCTTTGAGAAGAAAGGAAGCTTTGAAAGCAAGAGTAAGGTTGTTGAAGTTGCTGAGCCAAAAGCAATGGTTGCTATAGATGGCATGGGTTTTGACTGGAGTTTCATGGGTGAAGATGAGTCAACTTCTGATGAATTGGCTTTGATGGCATTCTCCACCCTGAGGTACAAATTATCAAATGTCCTAATGATTGTGAATCTTTTAAAGAATTAAAAATCATAAGTAAAGCTTATGATACAGAAGTATTAGAACATAGAAAAACCATTCAAACCTTATTTGACCATAAGTGTGGTATGTCCAAGCTAGAAAAACAAATCACTCACTATAGAGAAAATGAACTTACCTTTACTGATGCTAAAAATGCTCTTCAAAGACAAATATTTTTGAAAGATAGAGAAATAGAAATGGTAAGGACAGAGTGCACTAAAGTGACATTAGCTAGAGACAATATTCAACTGACTGTTACTAAATTGGAAAATGCTTCTGAGTGTACTAAGAGCATAGTTGAGACTCAGTTGAATAAGAGAATAAAATCAGGGATAGGATATAATAATTGTCCTCCACCTTATAGAGGAATTCCTTGTCCACAAGGTAGTGATCTTGCTGCATCAGGTTTACATGAATTTGTTGCAAAACCATTAGCTAAACCTGTAGTGATAGGTGAACCTTCTGAGAGTGCTAAGAATGTCTCACTCTCCAAGGTGCTCACTGAGAAGAGACCAGATGTCCTAATTATTGAGGATTGGGTATCTGATGATGATGAAGATGAGACTATTCCTATTAAAGGAATCAAAGTAGGACCATCCAGTCCTAAGAAAGTAGAAGTTAAAGCTAAAGCCAAAACTGTTTTGAAGACAGTTGAAAGTTGTAAAAAATGTAATAACAAACCTAGGGGAAGCCAAAGAAATTGGAACAACCTTAAATCACAACAATTAGGTGATGACTTTGTTATGTTTAATAAAGCTTGTTATTATTGTGGTAGCTTTAATCATCTTCATGCTTATTGTAATAAATGGGTTTCTGGGAGTAAATCAAAAGCTAAAACAAATGTTACTCACCCCAGAAAAAGTTTTGTTAAGTCTAACACCACAAATGTTAAACATACTGTTAGACAACATAAGCCTGTTATTACAAAATCAACTGAAAAGGGTACAAGAAACACTTTCAAAAGTGTACCAAAAGTTGAGAAGAATCCTATTCAAAAGATAAATGTGGTCAAAACAAAAGTTTGGAGTCCAAAAACCAAAGGTCCTGCTAGACTAAATGGTACTGCCAAAATTGGTACTGATAGACCAAAGACCACACAATGGATTAAAAGGGAAAGTGCTGTTAAGTCCTCAGCATGTTGGATTTGGAAACCAATCCAATCAAAAGGTGCATCAACAATCCTGAAAAGGTTTGACTTCATTGATGCAAGAGGCAAACCCAAGTCTGTCATGGCTTGGGTACCCCAAGGAAACTAATGTGTTTATTCATGTGCAGGAACATTCAACTGATAGTGAAGATCAAGGGTATGTTGATAGTGGGTGTTCCAGGCACATGACAGGCAACATGTCATTCCTCTCAGATTTCAAAACATTTGATGGAGGATATGTTACCTTTGGGGGAGGAATTAAAGGAAAGATTACTGGTAAAGGTACTATTAAAACCAGTAAAATAGATTTTGAAAATGTGTATTTTGTGAAAGAACTTCAGTTTAATCTTCTTAGTGTCTCACAAATGTGTGACAAAAAGAACAATGTTCTATTTACTGACAATGGATGTATGGTTCTTTCTTCTGATTTTAAGATGCCTGATGAAAGTCAGATCCTTCTTAAAATTCCAAAAAGGAACAATATGTATAGTGTCAATTTAAAGAACATTGATCCCAAAGAAGGTTTAACCTGTTTGATAGCAAAGGCCTCATTGGATGAATCTATGCTCTGGCATAGAAGGCTTGGTCATGTAAACTTTAAAACAATCAACACTATTGCAAAATATGATTTAGTAAGAGGTTTACCCAAAAAGATTTTCCAAAACGACCAAACTTGTGTTGACTGTCTAAAAGGCAAACAACATAGAGCTTCTTGTAAGCCCAAGACCCAAAACTCTATTACTCAGGCTTTACATATGCTTCATATGGATCTCTTTGGTCCTACTAATGTGTGCAGCTTGAATGGAAAGAAATATTGTCTGGTTGTTACTGATGACTATAGTAGATTTTCATGGGTTTTCTTCTTAAGATCCAAACATGAAACTAGTGAGACACTTAAAACCTATATCACTGAGGTAGAAAACCAATCTGATAAGAAGGTTAAGGTCATCAGATGTGACAATGGGACAGAGTTCAAGAATAGAGTTATGGATGACTTTTGCAAGGAAAAAGGCATAAAAAAGAGAGTTTAGTGTAGCTAGAACACCTCAGCAAAATGGAGTAGCAGAAAGAAAGAATAGAACACTTATAGAGGCTGCTAGAACTATGTTAGTAGACTCTAAGTTGCCTATTTCATTTTGGGCTGAAGCAGTTGGTACTGCTTGTTATGTACAAAACAGGGTTCTTGTGACAAAACCACATAGAAAAACACCTTATGAACTTTTCTTTGGTAGAAAACCATCTTTAAGTTTTATGAGACCTTTTGGTTGTCAGGTTACTATTCTCAATACCAAAGATCATTTAGGCAAATTTGATGGAAAAGCAGATGTTGGCTTTTTGATAGGGTATTCCTTGCAAAGTAAGGCCTATAGAGTGTTTAACACATGCACTAGGCTAGTTGAAGAGAATCTTCACATAGAGTTTCAAGAGAAACTTACAAATGTGAAAGGAGTTGGACCAGATTGGATGTTTGATGTTGATAGGCTTTCAGAATCTATGAATTATGTGCCTGTTACAGGTACAAATGCTAATGAAAATGCAGGTTCTGAAGAAAATGTTGAAATTCCTAAAAATCAAGATTTCATCTGGATGCCAATTTGGAAAAGTATGGATCTATCTTCAAATGAAGAAGGACCTTCAAACACAACAAAAGAAGGCAATGAAGAAGATCAAGGAACTCAGAATCAAGAGAATCAAGAGAGTGGTGCTAATGACAATGGTACTGCCAGTTCTTCAGATGGTCCTGCTAGTACAAGTATTGGTACTGCTGAGCCATTGAATGTTCAAATAGATGATTCTTTTCAAGAAGAAGTTGGGATTAGCAATCTTCCAACTACATATGAAGTTCCTAAAACACCAAACACTAGAATTCTCAAAGATCACTCAACTGATGATGTGATTGGAAGCATAACTTCTGGTGTTAGAACAAGATCTCAAGTTGGTTTATCTCAAGTCTTATCCTCAAATGAAGAAGGGTTAATCTCCTCTCTTTATGAAGAAAAGAATAATGATAATTCCAATATATGCCTGTTTTCATGTTTTCTATCTCAGGCTGAACCCAAAAACATAAACAAAGCTTTAGATGATGCAAGTTGGGTGGAAGCTATGCAAGAAGAGCTTCTCCAATTCAAGATTCAGAAGGTTTGGATATTGGTTGATTTACCCAGAGGTCATAGGGCAATTGGAACCAAATGGGTGTTCAGAAACAAGAAGGATGAAAGGGGTATAGTGATCAGGAACAAGGCTAGATTGGTAGCACAAGGATATACTCAAGAGGAAGGGGTAGATTATGAAGAAGTGTTTGCTCCAGTTGCAAGACTTGAAGCAATTAGGCTTTTCTTAGCCTATGCTTCATTCATAGGCTTCACTGTCTATCAAATGGATGTTAAGAGTGCATTTTTGTATGGTGAAATTGAAGAACCAGTATATGTATCTCAACCTCCAGGCTTCATTGATGCTGAGTATCCAGATAAAGTTTACAAAGTTACCAAGGCTTTGTATGGCCTACATCAAGCTCCAAGGGCATGGTATGAAACATTGGCTTGTTTTCTACTAGAAAGTGGATTCCAAAGAGGCAGGATTGATCCAACTTTGTTCATCAAAAGGACAAAGAAAGACATCTTGTTAGTTCAGATTTATGTTGATGACATAATCTTTGGATCAACAAACCAAGGCTTGTGTGTAGAATTTGAAAAACTTATGCACAGTAAGTTTGAGATGAGTTCCATGGGGGAACTTACTTTCTTTTTAGGTCTCCAAGTGAAACAATCCAAAGAAGGCATATTTATCAGCCAAGATAAGTATGTAGCAGAGATCCTAAGAAAATTCAATTTTGCTGATTCTAAGGTTGCAAGTACACCAATGGATCCAGACAAAGGGCTAATCAAAGATGCTGATGGAGAAGATATGGATTTGCACAATTATAGATCAATGATTGGGTCTTTGATGTATCTTACATCATCAAGACCAGATATCATGTTCTCAGTATGTGTATGTGCAAGGTTTCAAATACATCCCAAGATCTCTCATCTCACAGCAGTCAAAAGAATCTTTAGATATCTTAAGGGTCAACCTAGGTTGGGTCTTTGGTATCCAAGGGAATCATCTTTTGAATTGGTGGCTTATTCGGATAGTGACTATGCTGGTGCAACACTAGACAGAAAATCCACAACTGGTGGATGTCAATTTCTTGGTTGCAGACTAATCTCCTGGCAATGCAAGAAACAAACAATGGTGGCCAACTCTACAACTGAAGCAGAATATGTTGCTGGTGCAAGTTGTTGTGGGCAAGTTCTTTGGATCCAAAATCAAATGCTTGACTATGGGTACAATTTTCTTAACACCATTATTTATATTGACAATAGCAGTACTATTTGTATCATTAAAAACCCAGTTCAACACTCAAAAACAAAACATATTGAAATCAGACACCATTTCATAAGGGATTGCAATGAGAAAAGGTTAATTCAAGTTGTTAAAATTGATTCTGAAAAGAATTATGCAGACCTTCTCACCAAAGCTTTTGATTTAGGTAGATTCAAATATCTTGTAGGAGGTATTGGAATGATAAATCTTTGAAAATCATATGTTTTTGTTCATAATATTAACTGGTATTGGATTTTAAACATGGTACTGCTAGTTAGTCAAAAGGTCCTGTTAGTTCATAATTGGTCCTGCTGATACAAAATTGCTATGTTTTGTTCATTTAAAGGCTTGAATACTTAAAATGTTATAGATCAAGTGTTCTACACTTTGTTCTTTTGGTTTGCAACTAACACATTTCAGGTTGATAACAAAACAAGAGTTCTTTCAAACAAAAGGGGCAACAAAAGTTTTATTCATTTCAGGAGAAATAACAATCTCAGGGGAGGAATTAATAGCCCAGAATGGAAGAAAGACCAATTTATGAAAAGACAAGAGCATACAAGATGATGCAGAGTTGAAAAAGAGATAGTTAGATCACATATCTAGAAGGGATGAAGCATTTCTCAAGGAGAAAGTTCTATCTAGATCAAACTAAGAAATGTTTTCAACTCAAAGGCATGTTATTAGATGATTTCACTTGTTGAGCAAATCATCCAAGATACACAGCATCAATGCCTGATTCAAATTTCCTCCATCCAAGGAAATTGCACCATCTTTTGGGCCATCATGGCTTTTGGTATTCATCTCACCAAGTTTTCACAAACTTAAGAGTTGACTAGTCCTTAAGCAAACGGCTTTTGGTAAAGACAAATCAAATCCGTTAATGGTTGATAGTTTACCAAAAACTATATGGTTGTTAACTGACCATACTTAATTGTAAATAGTTAGCTAGTCCTTAAGCAAACGGCTTTTGGTAAAGACAACTCAAATCCGTTGATAGCTGGTAGTTTGCTAAAAACTATAAGGGATTTTTAAAAACTTTCAAAGGTACTGCTAGTACAAAAATGGTACTGCTAGAGTACAAAGGTACTGCTAGATAGCCGTTGAGCCTGTCAGAAAAAGTTTTAGCCTTTAGGCCTGGTAGTTAAAATTAGCCGTTGGGGTAGTTATGTAATTCACTGATGAATATATTATATTATATTTTACATATAAAAGATCTTTTTAACCGCCTTTTCACTTACTTATTTTAATCTTTATTATTGTCGGTTAAAAGTAATTCTCTCATATCTTCTTTCATCAGTCATTATCATAATTCACATACATCTTTCATCTTCTACCAGTACTACCAACAAATCCCACCATCATATTCAAAATTTTCATTATGACTTCCACAATTGATCTAAACTTTGTTCAACGTCACAATCAGTTAGCATTTTTGGAGAAGTCAGAGGATAATGCCTCATTTCATCAAGTAGTGGACTTTTTAAACAACTCCTACATCAGGTTTGCTTTGCTAGTCAATCCCACTATTTATGAAAATCAAATTTTACAATTTTGGGAATCTGCTAAAATTAAAACTTCTGAAAATGGGGAACAAAGAATAAAAGCCAAAGTGGATGGTAAACATTTGACTCTTACTGAGTCATCCATAAGAAGACATCTTCATTTGGATGATTCTGATGGTATTAGTCAGTTACCAGATACTGAAATTTTTGAAAATTTAACAAGAATGGGGTATCATGCTGAGTTCAACAAACTCACTTTTCTGAAAAAGCATCTTACTCCACAATGGAGATTTTTGATTCACACAATCCTTCACTGTTTGAGCCAGAAGAAAACCTCTTGGGAGCAATTTAGTGGCAACATGGCTTCTGCTCTCATTTGCTTAGCTACAAACAGAAAATACAATTTTTCTAAATATATTTTTGAAGGATTGATAAACAATGTGGATATTAAAACAAAATTTTTGATGTATCCAAGATTCATTGGATGCATCATTGGAAAATTACAACATGTGTTACTTCCCACAGACTCAGTTTATGAAACACCAAAACTTTCTCAAAAAGTATTTTCAAATATGAGAATTGGTTTTAGAGGGGAGGAAGTTCCACTTTTTGATGAAATGGTACCACAACATCCAGAAGAACCAACACCATCTGCTGATACACCATCATCCAGTTCTTCACATGGTTTCATTTCACAAACACATCAAAAATCACCAACACCATCTCCAGTACCATCAGCAACACCACCACCATCCCCACATCATACATCACAAACCCAATCACCTCAGACAATGCAAGAGTTGAAAGACAAGGTGAAGTTCTTAGAGAAAGCTCTTAAACGTCAAAATGAAAGGTTTTCTAAGATCAACATCAAATTGGTTAAGAGGGTTAAGAGATTGGAGGGTGAAGTGAAGAAGTTAAAAGGTAAAAAGTCTGCAAAGGTTGTTTTATCTAGTTCTTCACAGTCAGATGCTGATAGGATAGATCACTCTTCCAAAAAGGGGAGGAAGGATATGTCTGAAGATGAGGAAGAAGAGGAGGAACAGGCTCAATTTGAATTCCATGATGGAACTCAAGTTTATGATGAAGAGCCTGTTGGAGCAGGGCAAGAGCCTGCTAGGGCAGAAGAAGAATCTGCCAGGAGAGAAAGGCTATTGGCTATGGGATATAAAGGATCTGCTGAGAGAGTGTACAAGAGAAAGAGGATTTTTGTTGCTGATGAGCAATCCTCTGCTCCAACACAAGATAAAACTCCAAAGGATAAGGGCAAAGGTATTCTAATTGAAGATGAGCCAAAGTCCAAGAAGTTGAAAAGAACTCAGCAAATTCAGATGGCTTTAGGAGAAGAAGAGGCCAAAAGAGTTCATGAAGAAGAGCTAAAAGCTAGAGAAGCTTCAAGAATGCTTGAAGAAATGAAAGAGCAGAAAGAAGCTGAAGAAGCTGCTCAAGCTCTTCTTGATACTCAAATTGCTCAAGAGACCTTTGATGCACAGATGTTATGGATTATTAACAATGATCCAATTGTGAAAGGTCATGCAGCAAATATAGTAAATGACAAGACACTCAATTCTGATGAGAAGACTGAAGCACTTGAATCTTTCATCAACAAGAAATACAAAGAAGCAGCTTTGGCTGACATTTTTAAGAAGATGAAGGAAAGTCAGAAGAGAGGTTTTAAAGTGGGCAAAACTAACAAAGATCAAACAATCTTTATGAAGAAATTTTTGAAGAATCAGGCAAATTGGACTGATTATCAACTTAAGAAGAAATCTGCTGATGAAATCTTCTTTTTATATCTTCAAGCCTACAAGAATCTTTACTATAATGTTCCATCTGATGTACATCCATTTAAGAAGAAGGAAGATGCTCAGAAGAAAGAAGTAGCAAAATTGGATCAAGGGCAAGTAAGTAAAATGTTGATTACTTTACCTACTATCATTCATGCTGATCCAATTAGGTCTAGACACCCTATAATTGATTGGGAAATACACCATGATAGATTTGGTAAGTCATGGAAAATATTAAGGGTTGGGGGACAGTCTGCTATCTTCAAGAATTTTGAAAATTTAGTTAGAGCATCTGATAGAGCAGATTTGGAAGAATTGTGGAATCTAGTGCAGATTAGGTTAGCTACAAATTCTAGTACAGATGCTAAGGAACAAGAGCTTTGGGTGGAATTCAATAGAATGTTTGATCCTGATCCCAAGGATGTTCATTGGAAATTTCCCTATTATGATCCTACAACAACTTGGGAATTTCTAAGTCATAGCCATACTCATCATCTTTTCACACAGAGTGGGATAGAACTTTTTATGTTAGCTGAGAAAGAGTATCCTCTTAGCTATGAAGTGCTTAAAGCTATGATCTCCAAGAGATTAAGGTGTGACAAGGATGAAGAAAACTCAGAGATTGTTCAGAGTTTGCTGAGGAGCATATCTGAGCAATATGAAAGAAAAAGGAAGGATAGAAAGTAAGGTTTTTGGAAGAGTTCTCAAATCCTCAAGGTATGTATTTTATTCATCAGAAACTTGTGTATTTTAATGGAAATAACAAGTTTAGGGGAGGATTGTTGGGAATAAAATGATCAAAGTCAAAGAGCCTGCCAATGATGAGAAGAGCCTGCTAGTTGATTTTGTAGTGTACGAAGATGTTCTACCAGTACCTTCTGGGTAGAAGGTACTGCTAGCTAATGAAGAGCCTGCCAAGCTTCTGTTTTGTCGATTAGATATTTTGTAATAGATATTTAGTTGAATTATTAGTCTTTGTACATTGTTATACGTTATGTAGAAGTAGAATAGTCTTCTGTGGTGACAGAAGAATATATCAGAGTGTACATGGGTAGTTGTATTTAATTGTAGGCGCCATAATAGTCAAAGTATAGTATTATATTCATCTACTTGACAACATGTAATAAGATATCCTTATCTTATAAAAGGATATCTTAGTCACTTCTTCATGCATGCATCTTTCACAACTAATAACCACGAACCAAACTATCTCTCAAGTAACTTAGTTACTTCGAATCAAAAATCCTTTTTACAATCTTAGATTCAAGATTACTTTGTAATCCTGGTGATACTTAGATCATCCGTATTATTTCATCAATAATATTGAATCGTTTTGTTCTAACCAAAGTTGTGTTCTTTGTTCATTGCATTCTCTCATTTACTCAAACTCACCATCTTGTGTTCTTTTAAAGTGTGTTGTAGTAGATTCCGCATGCTAAACACATTCAATACATAAATATCTCAATTAAGAACAAACAAATCGTTCCACAGCCACACTCGATTACTCAGGTAGAGGTGCGGGATTCACTCCTGAGGTCTAGCTTATGATATAGTAGCAAAAACAACAAATCGACTTACAAAATGATTTGTGAAACGGTTTATAGGATAATAGGAAAACAATTCATCGTTTATAAAATTGTAGCAAAGTCAAAATTTTGATTTTCAATTTGATTCATAGCATCGTAGCAAGGCAGCAAAACGTTTTATGAAATCGTTTTGCTAAACGATTTGTAGAACAGTTTACGGGGTAACAGGAAAACAGTTCACCATTTATAAAATGATAGTAAGATCAAAATTTTGATTTTTGTGAAATAGCAGTAAAATATTTTGTAGGATGACCGCAAACTGGTCAGTAGAAAAATCAAAGGCAGTTTGTAAATTAATGGCAAAACAGTTTATTATCCTATAAGAGGTTAGCAAAGATAACTGTATTCCCGAGGGACGAGAGGAGAATTAGGTGATTGTCCCAAGGAACGCGGTTCAGGTTACTCCTTAAGGTCTTAAAATTTCTGTTGGGCGTGTAATCTCTGCCAAATGGAGAGTTTAGTGAGTTCAGAGTACAACTCTGAGGGAGGATGTTGATTGCTACTAGCAATCAGTTGGTTGAATCAGTAATGTACATAGTACTTAAAGCGGAAGGTACAACATTGATTGAACAACTTTGATTGAACAACATCGATTGAGCACAAGACTTAGGGTAGAGGCGACTGTAACAAGACCACAACAAAACAAGGCCGAATAACAAATCCAATTCCGGAATGAGGTCCAAAATCATAAAATCCAGCGATCCAAATTCAAACATAGCCAAAACCAAAACCAAATCTAACATAGCCAAAACCAAATCTAAACGTAGCCAAAATCAAATCCAAACGTAGGCAAAATCAAATCCAAACGTAGCCAGAATCAAATCCAAACGTAGCTAAAATCAATTCCAAACACTCCAAATAGCTCAAATGGGCTTATTACAATCTCAAGGAGTTACAAATAAGCAACTCGGATTCAAACGGTGCCAATCGGGTCTAGCCCGTCCATGTACAAACTACGGTAGACGGTGACAAACAGGAATTTCGTATAAACGGAGAAGTATAGCGGTGCCAAGAGAATTACGGTTCATGAGGTGTTGTGATGCCAGTGTGTCGTGTGTGGGGGTAATCTTTCATGATATTCAATGCTCGTGTACACACGCAAAACCTTACCATTCCCAAAATCAAAACCAACCAGAACATAATTGTTAGCATTGTTAAAAGTGATGGTCATTTACGATATCACAACTTTGTAATGTGTCGTGTAAGTTGTATAGGATAGGCGATGGGCTCATGGATTTGGACTAAGCTAATCGAATAATAGTTAAAGTGTTAGACTAGTTCATGTATTGTTGGATAAATGCAAAAGTTCAATCCATGGTACACGGCCCATAGTAAAGCCCATATGGCTCATATCTCATGTACTATATATTTCACTCCACACCTCATTTAAAGGAGGTTCAAGTGTGTGTGCTTGTGTTCATTTTTAATATATTGTTCTGCATCTCTTATTCATCTTATCTTCACATATACACGGCATAACATATATACTCGATCCATCTTTCTCTATTGTGCTTATTCGAATACATATATAGTGGTGTGATAAAGTGAGACCTTGTGTAATTACAAGTGGTATCAAATAGCCAAACAATCGATTTAGGAGTTCTTCTTTTCATTTTTTGATCGAAGTTATAGCATAAAGTTGCATTTTTTATCAATAAAAATGTGTGCTTTTTGTGAAAAACTTTAATTTTTACGTGAGTTTTAGGTTAAAGGTTGTTACTTCTCATAGTTTTTATGCATTGATAGTGAGTTTTGGTTATTTATCATCGATCATTAGCATCAAAATCTAGTTTTTCTTGTTAAAATAGTTATAACTTTGTATCGAAATATTGTTAAAAGTGCATATAGGCGATAAAGGTTAGAACGTTATTGTTACTAGCAGGGTACCCGCGCGTTGCGGCGGCGGGTACCCTGAAATAATATTTTCCGGTGAATCATGTATTATAGTTTATTATGTTCTTTTTAATAATAAATTTACGGATATCAAGAATTTCATGTGACGTATTTCAACTCCTTAACTAAGGAATTTATGTCGTCTTTTTGGGTCTTTTTTAAAGTCATTCGTATAACATGAGCCCGTTTGGCCAGTGCCCGTTTAGCCCGTGCCCGTTTGGCCCGTGTCCGTTCGGGTTCTAGCCCGTGCCCGTTTGACCCGTGTCCGTTCGGGTTCTAGCCCGTTTGGCCCGTTGCCCGTTCGTGCTTGAATATTTGTATAATGTGCTTTATTATTTGTATTAGTAACATTTAATGTAGGAATTGTGTTTAAGTTGGTTGTAAAATATGCTTGATAATTTGTATTTCTTATGTAAGGGGTGCTTTAATAACTAAATTAATTGTATTTATTGATCAATTAATTAATTGACTACATTAAATATCTTGACCAAATTAATAGTGCTTTGTATTTTGTACATTAAGCTTTAAGACTTGTAAGTCTTAAAATTAAGATTGATGAGAAAGATCATTAATAGTGCTTTGTGTGTTGTACATGTACAATAAGCATTATAGCTTGTAAGTCTTAATTTTAAGACCAAGAGGAGAGAGAGTTATTCATGCTTTATATGTTGTATAGATTTAAGGGTTTTTGAAGTTATTTGCTCAAGTGAAATAGCGTAGAAGATTGTTTGTTAGTCGTGTTTTGATCTTCATTTGTGCAGCCATTCTGTCAAAATTCCCTTGTATAAGTGTTTGTCTAAATTGGTTTTGAGGGTTTGTCTAAATTGTGGCTTTGAAGAATTAAGACAATAAAGGGTTTATCTAAATTGTGGTTTGTCAAAATTGTCACTTTGGGAATTTAGATAAGGGTTTGTCGCAAATCTCGGGCTTGTCGGAATTCCTTGTATAAGGAATCTATCTCAATTCTGTGGCTTATCGAATTTCTGGACTGTCGCAATTCTAGGGTTATTGGAATTCAAGGGCTTTTCGTAAATTCGAGGTTGTCGCCATTCAAAGGTTATCGCAAATCAGATTCTGTCGCAATTCACCAACTTGTCGCAATTTAAGATTTGTCATAATTCTCAAGGTTCTGTCGCAATTTAAGATTTGTCGCAATTCAAGGTGTTATCGCAATTCAAGGTGTTGTCGCAATTCCATTGGTTGTCGCAAATCAGAAGCTGTCGCAATTCAAGGGTTTATCTAAATTCGACTTGAATTTGATTTCTTCGAGATCAAACGAGAACTCAGTATTCCCGTGCTTGTATGAGTGTGTGGAATACTTCGACAAAGGAAACATCTTCTAATTTGTACAAATTAGAATCTAAATTGCAAATTTGTCTAAATTGCACATTTCTATTGAAATTGAAATTTTGTCGAAATTGTATAATTTTGTCTAAATTGAGATTCCCATTGAAATTGTGATTTTGTCAAAATTGTAATTTTGTAACTTTGTCGAAATTGTGATCATTTGATTTTGTCTAAATTATAGTCTTGTCGGAATTGCTACTTCTGTCTAAATTGCCCTAAACCATCTAAATTTCAAGTAATCCATCGGAATTGACTGCTGCTTGATTTCTAAAGAGTAAACTTCAAACGATCATAAGTTCAAGACCAAAGCTTCACTACAACAACTGAATTTAACCTACCAAACACAACTCCTATTTCGTTGCACCGATCCAAGTTTAACTTTATCATATCAAACATCAACAATGGCAACTCAACAAGACATTCATGCAGCCGGTGCAGAAAACGGTCCTCCTATGCTTGAAAAAGGTGGATATCTTTCATGGATGAGCCGTATGCTTCGCTACATCAAAACTAAACCTGATGGTGAACTCCTGCTCAAATCCATCCAACATGGACCATTCAAGCCTCGTCAAGTTCAAGACCCTGGAGAACCTAATGGAACACCTCCCGTACCACCGTTCTTTCGTGAACAATCAGAAGCAGAATACACAGAAGAAGATTGGAAGCAAATTGCAGCAGATGACATGGCAATGCACTTAATCCAACTAGGATTACCACGGGAAATCTTTGCTGCTGTTGACAATTGTGAAACTGCTTATGATATGTGGGAACGAGTTAGAAGGCTTTGTCATGGCACATAAATTGGGCAACAAGATGTTGAAAACAAGCTTCTAACCGAATGGGAGAAGTTCACATCCACTCCAGCTGAACCCATCAAATCTTTAATCATGACCGCACACGTGTCTAGTTTGCTATCTATGCGGATTTGAAATTGATTTTAAATTCTGAAAGGACGCTTACTTATACCGAGATAGTAGCAGTGGCAGTCCAAGTGGAGTAATCATGATTAATCCGCATTAAATGCGTAGTTAGTTGAACATTTATTTTCTTTTTTGCATGGTTAGTGTTATACAAGGAGTATAAGGCATGTTCGATTTGTTGAGTCGAATGCAATATATACTCGTACGTATATATCACTTTCGACTGGGGGGCTTGATGATGTACCCTCCGAACGGGTCGAAGGACTCCCCTTCGAGCCTGTAGAAAGCCCTCCCTTCGGAGGCCCAGGTTAATCTCCTAACACATTTCATTGGCGTAAAACCATTCGCCTGCGAACTAGTTACCATGTGGGAATCCGCTAATCGAAGCCCTAAGCCCTTCGGGGTATTCCTATCGAAGGGACTAGCATGAAGGACCATTCTGACCTGGTCAAACCCACGTCTCCTCTTCCCTTTGGCTTTCCCGCCAAAACAGAGATCGTGGGCTACAAAGCCCTAGCGGTTACCACAAAATCATGGGACGCCCCCATGATCTCCGAACAATGTGCAACCGCCCACTATGTCCTATTTCTCCCCTATAAATAGCGTAGTCGGGCATGAGCAATGTAAGTTAACTTCACTCTTGTCATTTACAACCTACTCAAACGATTACACATACTTACTCGCACGCCGGAGGTGGTTCGCAGGGTCCAACCCCTGCGCAATCACTTAACGTAGTGTTTCGGTATTTCTTATTTTCAGGTTAAGAACAAGCTTGGCACAATCTCAACACCCCATTATTCCTTTGATCATCATCGAAGGCTTGGTTGTGCAATTATTTGTTCAATGAGTTGTGTTTGTGAACATATTATGCGAAAAAAGGTGCAAAAGATATATTAAGGTTCAGATGCAATCAAGTCCAAGGGAATAGCTAGAAAGATGGGGAAAAGTCGCTAAATCAAGAGCTTATGCACAACAAAAGATTCTACCCATAATAAAGACCTCGGGAAGATCATCAAAGATAAAGAATCAAGTTACAAAGATTTTCGAGCTCAAGAAAAGATCAAGTGTTGATGAAATGAATGAGAAGTTACATGCAAAGTTTGCTATGAATTAAGGCTTGCTTCCTCAACCAAAAGTTCAAGAAATATAACTAAGGCTTAAGTTCAACCCATGGTTCAAAACTGCCAAGCCAACCTTACTCCAAACCTTGGGCTGGAATCTGAACCTCAGGTTGAGACTTCAACCTTGGGTTGCTGCAACTCCTGGCACACTTAATGACTACTTTTAATGATCTAACTCTTCATGTGGGTTGTCATTATGCTTCATTTACTTCAAGTCCAGAATTTTATGACACTTGGTGCCCAAGAAACTTGCATGTTGGCCAAGGAGTAGTTTTCTATTAATTAGAAGCATTGGCTAGAGAGAAAAGGCACATACTCATATACCAAATTTCTCATACTCTCTCAAGAAGGCTACAAAGAAGAAAACGCAGGAAGAAGTTGACTTACATTCATTATCCATCATTGTAATCATCAAAGGAATCATTGTTGATCACATCATAATTGTTCCTAAGTCTTGTAATCATCATTACAACTTTTGTAAGACTCTTTAATCATGTTTTCAAGTGATATAATTTCTGTGATTATTACTTTGTTTGCCATGAGCGGCTAAGTGCCTTGTGCACTTGCCTAGATGATGTTTGTTACATGAATGTTGATTGATTATGACTCTATGGTTCTAATTCAATGAAAAGCTAATACTAAGATCAAATTGTGCTTTCAAAGTTTTCATAAACAAAAGAGTTATCAAGTTTGGTTGATTATTAATGGTGTAATAGGTCGAAAGAGACATTGTTATTTAATCAATTGTAAACCTTTGTCTATGAAGGTGTTACCTTATGTATTGACCATTTCATATGTAACTTGGTTAAACTTATAAAACTAAAAGTGTAGTTGTCAATTACTTGTGAAACGATAGCGAATCAAGTGATTGAATTGTGTTAGTCTTGTTTGATCAAAACTTAATATTGTTTTTGTCATCTTAAAATCTTGACGAGGATTGAAAGTGTTGAAAACAAGAGGATTAGTACACCAACTAATCAAATTAGAGCACCATCTAATTTATTGATCATAATCGATTTAAACCATTGTCATAATCATATCAAGGGAATTGTGCAAACTAGTCTAGGCAAGTGTAGTTTTTAATATATTGAATTTACGTCATCATCATCATTATTTGCTTGCTTTAGAATCATTACTAAGTCTTTGTTATAATTAAACTCACGTTACATAAAAACTAAACAAATCCTTGTGAACGACCTCGGCTTACCATATCACCTCTTGCTACACACGGACGAGTATACTTGCTAGTATGTGTTTCGTTTGAATCATTGGTAGATCGTGTTTATAAATTTAAAACTTGCACTCTCGACACACATCAAGTTTTTGGCGCTGTTGCCGGGGATTTGATCACGTTTTTGTGAGTTTTTGTTTATAATTTTTGTGCTTTGTTCTTGTTCCTAAGCTTGTTCTTTAAAAGTTATTTGAAATTTTCACCCAGGAAATCGCGGTTCAAAAGTTTCTGTGACCCCGAAAATACTCAGCCGCCCGGTTCACATCTGAACCAACCGGTTCATAGTCTTCTGACCTTCCCCAACCGCCCGGTTCAAACCCAGCCGCCCGGTTCGTTTGTTCCTGACCTGTCTCAGCCGCCCGGTTCATTTTCATCCGGCCCGGTTCATTTGTTTCTGTGACCCAGACCGTTCGGTTCATTTTTGAACCGGTAGTTACTGTTCAAAAAAAAAATTATTTTAATTTTCTTTTTAGTTGATAATCTTTTTCGATTGGCTCGTTTTTCTCGTGTATGACCACTCGCTCTTCTAACGAAGAATTAAGTACACCATTGTCTAACCCCGAAAGTTTATTTCGCAAAAAGAGAACCCCATTTGTTCCAAATAATCGAAGAAAACCAAGAACCGTTAACCCACCATTTGATAATCTTTCCGAAGTTCATCCAATCGTTGATCTTTTTCTTGAATTACCATTTCCAATGGCCGACGATCGACCTATGTGGGCCACCAATAGGGTTGTAGCTCCTACACCCGCGGTCGGCATTGTTCCCGTTAATCTTGGAGATAACTTCACTATCAAAGGTCATCATCTTTCAATGATTAAAGACAATCAATTTGATGGTCGAGTTAAATCCGATCCACACAAACATATCGCCGATTTTATTGAAATTTGTGACATGTTTCGTTATGGAACTACCAAAGCAAATGCAATCGGCCTCAAACTCTTTCCATCGTCTCTCACCGGATAAGAGAAAATTTGTTATAACGAATTAAGCCCCGGAGTGATCACAACTTGGGACCAAATGAGAGAAGCATTTGTTGGACGTTTCTTTCCACCGGCCATGTTTGATCGTCTCTTAGGTGAAATTCGTAGTTTCACTCAAAAGGAAGGAGAAAATTTTGTCGAAGCTTGGCTTCGAATGAAAAGCATGCCCCGAAGTTGTCATGGGCATAGTTTGTCTCGTGGTAATATCATTCAAATCTTTTACCATGGTCTTGATGACACAACTCAAGGTATCCTTGATGTCGGAGGAATTTTCCTTTATAAGACCCCTAACGAAGGTTACACTTTACTAGAAGACCGTGTACTTCTTAAGCTCGATTGGTCTAAGGATGCCAGAACCAAACCTCAACAAAAAACCGTTGCATTCGCCGAAGGAACGAATGAAAATTCCAAAATCATGGACATGATGAAAGATCTCACCATCAAAATCGATTCTAAATTCCAAAGTATCTAAAAAGAGATCAAAGATATGCGCGATGGATGCAACTATTGTGGTGGAAACCATTCATAATCCGAGTGAGATGACAAACCCATGGGAGGTCCCGAAGCCGAAGCCAATTATGTTTACGGAGGATATCGAGGAGGAGGATATCGTGGAAACTACTACGGTAGAAATTATAGAGATTGGAAAAATCGTCCACCGAGGGATGATAATTGTAGTTCCCAACCTCGTGACGATAACCGTCCGACATCGTCTCGTGATGATAACTGTTCATCATCACAAACACCTGAAAAGAAAAATGAAGAATCTGACTTCGAAAAAACCATGCGTGAATTCGTGTATGCTCAAAAGCAAACGAATGAATTTATCAAAAATCAGTTCTTCAGCCTCAAAACAAAAGTCGAACAAGGTCAAAAGAACCATCAAGCTTCTATCCAAGACCTTGAAACCAAATTTGGTCGTCTTTCTAATCAATTTGCTGCTAGACCATCGGGTACTTTGCCAAGCAATACTCAATCCAACCCGAAACCATCATCATCTGGATCTTATCGTCCACCTCAAACGAGAAATGAGCATGTAAATGTTGTATTCACTCGTAGTGGTCTATCTTATGATCCACCACCAAATCCAAACCAAACAACCACTATCATTCATGATGATAGTGAGGATGAAGCAGAGGAGAAACCAAATGATAACGAACCAATTCCTACACCAGTCGTTAAACCCACTCCACAGCTTAAAGCATATAAACCAAGAATTCCATATCCTCAACGTTTGAGGAAAGAAAAGATGGAAGAACAATATGGCATGTTCATTGACTTAATCAAAGAAGTTAGGATCAACGTTCCTCTTGTTGATGTCCTGGCTGGTATGCCAAATTATGGGAAGTTTTTGAAAGAACTTGTGAGCAACAAAAGCAAAATGGAAAACATTTCTGCTACCTTCTTGAATGAAGATTGCTCAACCATTGTTGAAAATAAACTACCGAAAAAACTCGGTGATCCTGGAAGTTTTCTCATCCCGTGTACTTTGGGAAATTCAATCACTTGTGATGCTTTAGCCGATCTCGGTGCGAGTATCAATCTTATGCCATACTCATTGTATGTGAAGCTTTCGATCGATACCTTGAAACCCACAAGAATGAGTATACGTTTAACAAATCATACTATCCAATATCTTGTTGGAGTAGCTGAAAACATGCTTGTTCAAGTTGGGCAATTCATTTTTCCCGTTGATTTTGTGATCCTCGAGATGGAGGAAGATAGCAAAGTTCCATTGATCTTAGGAAGACCTTTCCTAAACACCGCTGATGCTATCATTCGAGTCAAAAACAAAGAACTCAATCTTGGAGTTGGAGATGAAAGAATCTCTTTTCAAATTAATCAAGCCATGAAATATTCTCATGTGAATGATGACACTTGTTATAGCATTGATGTTATCGATGAAATTACAGAGGAAAAATTCGATGAGTTGCTTGATGAAAGAATTAAGACTCATAAAACATCTGGACAAATAAGTGATGAAGATCTCGATAGAGAATTCGCTGAATTTATGCAGATAAACACCGAAGAAATTTCTGAGGAAGAAATAACCAACTTTGAGGAGTTGGAATTCAATAATGAAATGAGAATCAAAACCTCTATTGAAGATCTGCCGGTGGATCTCGTCTTGAAACCTCTTCCCGATCATCTAGAATATGCATTCTTGGAAGAAAAATCTCTTCTTCCGGTTGTCATATCTTCAACACTCAAACCCGATGAAAAAGAACGTCTTGTTTTTATGCTCAAAAATCATAAAGAAGCTTTCGCTTGGAAAACTTCTGACATTCGTGGAATAAGTCCAAACTTTTGCAAACACAAAATCAATTTCGAAAACGATTCCAAACCCGTTGTTCAAAGACAACGAAGACTCAACCCAAACATGAAGGAAGTTGTTAAGAATGAAATAATCAAACTTCTTGATGCTAGTATTATTTACCCCATTGAGGATAGTTCATGGGTGAGTCATGTTCACTGTGTTCCTAAGAAAGGAGGAACAACCGTTGTAACTAATGAACGTAATGAACTTGTTCCTACCAGAACCATAACTGGTTGGCGAGTATGCATTGATTATCGCAAATTAAATGACGCCACCAGGAATGATCATTTTCCTTTACCGTTTATGGATCAAATGTTGGAAAGACTTGCGGGGAACAAATTCTTTTGTTTTCTCGATGGATTTTCCGGTTATTTCCAAATTCCAATTGATCCAGCCGATCAAGAAAAGACCACATTCACGTGTCCTTTTGGCACATATGCGTATAGGCGTATGCCTTTTGGTCTTTATAACGCACCAGCAACATTTCAAAGGTACATGATTGCTATTTTTCAAGATATGCTTGAAACCTCCATGGAAGTTTTCATGGATGATTTCTCGGTATTTGGAGACTCATTCGAGTCATGCCTTTCCAATCTTGATAAAATGCTTGAAAGATGCAAAACCACTCATCTCGTACTAAACTGGGAAAAATGTCACTTTATGGTGACAGAAGGCATTGCGCTTGGTCACAAGATTTCTAGCAAGGGAATCAAAGTTGACAAAGCAAAAATAGATGCTATTGCTAAGTTACCACCCCCGACTAACGTCAAAGGCGTTAGGAGTTTCTTGGGGCATGCGGGATTCTACCACAGATTCATCAAAGATTTTTCAAAAATATCTCGTCCTATGACGAAGCTTCTCGAGAAAGATTCAGTTTTTGATTTCAATGAAGAATGCATCAAGGCATTCGAAACGCTCAAAAATAAGTTTACAAATGCACCGATTATGGTTTCACCAAATTGGTCGCTGCCATTTGAACTTATGTGTGATGCAAGTGATTTTTCCGTTGGAGCAGTATTAGGACAACGCGATGGAAAACATTTTCGTCCTATTTACTTTGCTAGCAAAACCTTGAATAGTGCTCAACAAAACTACACGGTCACTGAAAAAGAACTTTTGGCTGTAGTTTTTGCGTTTGACAAATTTCATTCTTATCTCGTTTTGTCAAAGACAATTGTATTCACCGATCATTCAGCTCTTAAATACCTGTTTGCCAAACAAGATGCCAAACCACGTCTTATCCGATGGATTTTATTGCTTCAAGAATTTGACATAGAAATCCAAAATAAGAAAGGCGCGGAAAATGTTGCAGCAGACCATTTGTCTCGATTAGAAAATCCTAATTTAGATGAATTCGGCGAAGATGAGATTGATGATAATTTTCCCGATGAAACTCTTATGGGAATTGAAAATGAAGAAGTTCCATGGTTTGCAGACTTTGCAAATTATTTAGTCGGAAGAGTGTTACAAAAAGGTCTAACTCACACTCAGCGTAGTAAATTTTTCGCAGACCTAAAACACTATTTTTGGGATGAACCGTATCTATTTAAAATGTGTCCCGATGGGATAATTAGAAGATGCGTGTACGGTTCAGAGACCTAAAAAATTCTCGATGAATATCATCACGGCCCAACTAGAGGACATTACGGTCCGTCTACAACCGCGAAAAAAGTCTTTGATGCGGGATTTTATTGGCCGACAATTTTTAAAGAAGCCCATACGCTTGTGCAGAATTGTAATGCTTGCCAAAAGTCTGGTAGTCTTTCTCGTAGTGACGAAATGCCACAAAAGAGCATACAAGTTTCTGAAATCTTTGATATATGGGGAATTGACTTCATGGGTCCTTTTCCTAAATCTCATCAGTTCGAATACATCCTCGTTGCAATTGACTATGTTTCTAAATGGGCCGAAGCGGAAGCCTTACCCACAAATGATGCACGAGTGGTTGTAAATTTTCTGAAAAAGCTTTTCTCTCGATTCGGAATTCCAAAAGCTTTGATAAGCGACAGAGGAACTCACTTCTGTAACCATCAAATGGAGAAAGCTATGAAACGATATGGAGTCCATCATCGTTTCGCAACAGCATACCACCCTCAAACCAGTGGTCAAGTTGAAAACACCAATAGAGCTTTAAAAAGAATACTTGAAAAAACGGTTAAGGATAATCCTTCCATTTGGTCAAGGAAACTCGATGATGCTCTATGGGCGTTTAGAACGGCATATAAACTCCAATTGGCACAACTCCGTAATATATGGAAAAACTTGTCATTTGCCGTTTGAAATTGAACACCGCGCATACTGGGCGTTGAGGCAATGTAACCCCGATCTCAAAATCGCTGGAGAAAAACGATTCTTGCAATTGCATGAACTCGATGAGTTAAGACTCCAAGCGTATGAGAATTCCAAGTTGTACAAAGCTCGAACAAAAGCGTACCATGATAAGAAACTCAGAATCCGGAAAGAATTCAAAGCCGGAGACAAAGTACTTTTGTTCAATTCTAAATACAAATTCAAATTCAAAGCTCCTAAGCTAAGAACCAAATGGTATGGTCCATTCGTGGTAAAACATGGTTTTCCATCCGGATATGTCGAGTTATATGACAAGCACGGTGGAAGTTTCATTGTTAATGGACATCGTATCAAGATTTATCATGATGAGGAGCAAGTGAATGAAATGTCAAGTGAGGAAATTCCACTTGAACAGCTCGATAAAAAGAAATACACTCCTATTCCATTCATAACACCTTTCCCAACAGATTATAGAAAAGTAATACCATGGGCTGCAGATTCTGGATTTATGTATGATGTCCTTCCTAGATCTTGTGATACAGCAAATTTATATGACATCGATAAAACCGGAAAATGAATAGTGAAAGGAAATGTGGTTTATATTCCCATGAAGTCGGGAAAGAATCCCAAACATAAACCACGAAGGTGAGGAAGATCGAGTCAGGCTGATGACTCGTTAATAAATTAAGCGCTTCTCGGGAGGCAACCCGTGTGTTTTTAATTGTTTGTTTATTTTTATGCCCCAATGGTTTCACCATAAGTGTGGGGGCCTTGCAAAAAAAAAAAAAAAAAAAAAATCCAAAAATATTTAGCATTTTGTGTGTTTGTTTGTTCTGTATATGAAGATTACTGCAGGTTACGATGCTTGATCTCGAAGATGTGGAATCGTTCGATCTCAATATTTCATTTGGAGCTCGATCTAGATTCCAAGGCTCAGGCAATATCATTTCTTTTATGTTCCATTTCCCTATTTTTATGGTTCATCGTTCTTTACATTGAGGACAATGTCAAACTTAAGTGTGGGGGGAGGAAATAGGAAAATGAAACTGGATTTTAAATTTTTTATATTTTTGAGCCCAGTTTTAAATTGTTTGCCCTTATGATCTAGTTGTTTTCGCACATTTAGGATAATTTATATTAGAATAACTAGATCAATCCACTGATAAAACATGTAATTTTTGAAAATTCGAGATGTGTCCTGATTGACATTGCAATCCATTTTTGGGATCGATAACATTGCTAGCACAATTATAGCCCATTCCACCAAAAATTGTGAGGATTTGAGCCTATTCTTATATAGCATACATCTTTTATGCTTGATCTTTTTGCTATGAGTGTGCCGGTGATTTTATTTATTCTAGAACTTGTACTTGCAAATCATTACCAGACCGCAGTGAGATCACATTCGTGTGATAAGAGGCAACATTAGGATTCAACTAAATGGCCATCCTTTGCAAATCATACATTAGCTAATCACATCGGTTAGTTAAAACTCTCATCATTGACCCATTTGTTAGCACTCAATTTTAGTGCTAGATACCATTAGTACACCCTTTGAGCCATTCTTTTCTTTTGTTACACCAGAAAAATACAAAAATATTTTACACTTTTAGCCTTAACCTTACCCATAGTCAAGTCTTGGTTGGTTACTAGCTACTTGGAAAGATGGTTGTTATGTGGGAAATCCTTGAATTTTGGAGAAAGTTACAAACTCTATGATAATCTCATAGAAGATCTATTGGAATTATGATCGATGGCCGAAACATGTGGCCAAGAAAAGAAGAAAAAAAAAAAGAGAGAAAAAAAAAATATAATAAGTCATCGCAATTGTATGGTGACAAGAATAGCCAATGAGCTATGAAAGTATGATATCGATCAAGGATGAATTCTCAAGTTCATGTGAAAGAGGTTGACGTTGCTAGTAGCAATTGGTTGTAGACTTTGACTATTTGTAAAGTTTTTTTTACACCTCTCATACGTATATCCCATGCCTTATCCCTACCTTTTTAATTTTGTGAAGATATCAATTGTGCGAATATTCTAGTGACTATCCGGTTCTTGAGTGATCGAATAACGCGCCAGCGATCTAAGGTATTTTGTTTTAGTGACCATCCGTTGTTTGAGTAAATCAAGAATTCGTGCTAGCGATCTAGTATGTTTTTACAAGAGATATCTGAACATAAACCCCATATTACCCTTTAACCCGAATAAAAGTCCTCTTAGATGTTTACACTTGGTGCTTACGCCACGTCGGTGGAGTTTTGTTTCTTGTACAAGCTTATGGTAATATTTAGATCACGACTGAGCAATGAGTGTGATTTTCTTATATACTCACCCACTAAATAAATGAGTGTTGAGTGAATTATACTTCATTCCTTTTTCGTGAGGTGTTTTAACATGTTATCAAGAAAGAGAATCATTAAGGTATTGATGAAGCGAAAAGTGTACCGCTTTTAAGGGGTCATTTAAGCCCTAAATCGTATTTATTTGATCAAATATTGCCCTAAATCGTTCCTTTTGTCATTTTAGGTACTTTTGAGGAGAAATCTGGAAAAGGATGCATTTTGGATGTTTTTGGAGCATAAAAGTGAAGAAAACGACAAAGTCTCAAAAATCGGCTAAAAGTTACCTTTGACGGCGTCAGATTTTACTCTGGACGGCGTCATGGCTTGGCAAGAAAAGGTGGACGTGAAATTTACTCATGATAAGCCAGTGAAAATTGCATGTAAATTCTGACAGCGTCACGCTTTAACCTGATCAAGGGCGTCACGGCTTAATTCAAAGAGGGACGGCGTCACGTTCAAGGTCTGACGGCGTCAAGCCTTGATAAGCCAGAACGGATTTTGGAGAGCTAAAGAGGGACGGCGTCAAGAAGGCCATCCGGGAACCCTAAAAGCGGCGAGGTGACGGCGTCACACTCCATAAGGTGACGCCGTCAGATCCAAAAATCTATATATAGTTTTCTAATTCTTTGTCATAGAGAGAGCTTAGTGTGGAATTTTTGGGAGAAAACCCTAAGACGATTTTAGCATCTTTTTCAAGGCTTTTTGCCTTGAGATCTTCCATGTTACATTGAAAGATAAGTTATCAATTAATCATTCAATATGTCTATGTGTTGTTTGATTCTATCTTGTTCTTGTCTTTTGTTTAACATGTTAGGCTAGATTTATCTTGTGTTTGCTTAGATCTAATGAAACCTAGCTATTGATTATTGGTTATTAGTATGTTATTAGTTGTATTGGATGATTGTTTATCTATGTTAGGCTTAAGAAAACTGGCTAACTTCCTATTCGGTAACTTGCTTGAACGTCTTAAGAAACATGAACCAAATGCGTACTAAAGGTTTTTATGGTCGTATTTAATGCACAAGCGAATTCTAGTGATCCCATGTTAGGAGCTTCCTAGCCGGCTCGACATAGGAGTGAAGTAGGAGCTTGTAGAGTTGGGGAAGTACGTACGCCACCCCACGATTGGTATTAAGGAATACACCCGTCATCCACGCAACTAATACACACTAATCAACCGGTAAAAGATAGTTAGGGAGTAAGGAAATCTAAGTGAACACATTTCTCTACACATTAGTTTTCACCAACATTTTACTTTCAGTTATTTTATTTTATTTGCATTCGTAGTAATTTGGGTTAGTTGACTAGCAACTAATTCCGCCCACTCTTTCAAACCCGAGATTTTACTTGCTTTCATAAAATTATAAAAAATACAAAAAGAATCTTCTTCAACCCTTAGACCTATTAGAGTAGTCTTTCATACTTAACGAACACTATTCCCTGTGGAGAACGATCAATCCCCCGTACTTACCACTACACTATACTACATCGGTCAGGTACACTGCCTGGTGGGGTTGTAAGCCTCTTGAGATCCCTCGAGAGGTAAAACCTGTTGTAAGGTTGCAAAACCACGCATCAAGTTTTTGGCGCCGCTGCCGGGGAATAGTTATTGTTTAGGTTGAATTTTTATTTTATAGGTCTACTCACTAGATTCCTTTCTAGTGAGATTTTTATTTTCTTTTTTTTAGGTCTTCTTTAGTCTATCTATTTTCTTCGTGTCTTTGTTCGTAACCATACCATTCGACATCATGGAAGATGGTAATATCCTTAATCCCAACAACCCACCACCACAACAACCACCACCTCCTAGAGCCCGTACTTTAGGAGAGTATTCCCGTCCTAGCCACCATGGCTATCGAAACACCATTGAGCTCACTCAAGGAGCCAATATCACACCCTTGCGATCCGACACCATCCGGTTGGTGCAAAGCGGATGCGCATTCCATGGACTTCGATCTGAAGATCCTAATCAACACCTCAAGGACTTTCTTAAAATCGTTGATTCTATAGACCTTGATGTTGCCACTCGAGAGACGACCCGATTGCGTCTCTTTCAATTCTCTCTGCGGGATCAAGCTAGTCAATGGCTAGAACGTCAACCCGCAGGATCCATCACCTCTTGGGATGATCTCACTACTCGTTTCCTTGCTCAGTGTTTCCCACCGGGAAGAACTACCAAGCTAAGGAATGATATCTTGATGTTCCAACAACGTCAAGGCGAAACTCTCTACGAGGCATGGACTCGATTCAAGGACTTACTCCAAAAAGTCCCTCACCATGGCATAGAACTTTGGCTCCAAATCCAAATCTTCTATGACCATATCAATCTCTCCACTAGGCAAACCATTGACCAATCGGCCGGTGGTAAGCTACGTGATCTAAGTGCGGAACAATCATGGGCTCTCCTAGAGGATCTTGCTCTTTATGACAACGAAAGTTGGAGTGATCCCCGTGATTTGAATAAAACGGTCAAGGCAATATCTTTGCCTTCGAACAATTCAAGCACTTCCGACCGTAGGATCATAGAACTTGAAGACCAAGTCAAGTTTCTCATGAAATCCTACGAGGTTCCTAAACTTTCAAGCCAAGTGAACAAAATCACTTCTTCATGTGAATTATGTAGTGGTCCCCACGACACTCGTGATTGCATGGAACTCCCCGAACAAGCTTTTGTGGACTACGCATCCTCGCGTACCGACGGAGCGGGAGACAAGTGGTACACTTTCAAACCCGAGCCAAACCATTACGGTGATACATACAACCCTTCATGGAAAAATCACCCGAACCTTAGGTGGAAACAAACCCAAAACGCACAACAACCCAATTCTTCCAACCCACCTAATCGTTTCCAATCAAGCGGTTCCAACTCGAACCGTACTTTCAACAACAATCCTTCCGGCAATGGTAGTACCAATAACTTTGAAGGATTGATGTCTCAATTTATGGCATCTTAAGAAGCTCGTTTAGCCAAGTTTGAAGCCGATTTCAAACAAAAACAAAGCGAGATGACCAATAAGATTGACACCTTGTTGAAAGCCCTCAATGACCGAGAAATGGGAGCACTCCCTAGCAACACGGTCAAGAACCCGAAACTAAACGTCAACGCTATTTCATCGGTTTCGTCCCCTAGTTCTTGTCCACAATATTATTCGGTCAATTCCATGAGCACGTGTTTCAAACAAACCCAAGTCGTTCCAAATGACCAAGAAGTTATGACATCCAAATTGGTCAACAACATAGTTGAAACACCTCCCACTCAAAACCTTGACGAAGAATTCAAGGAGCTCCACCTTGAAAGTCCGGTTGTTGATGTGTTGGATGAGAAGAAGCTCAAGTTAGGCGAAAAAGGAACCGCCTTCGTTCAAAACAAACTACCTAAGAAGTTAGATGACCCGGGCTTATTCGTTCTACCTTGCAAGATCGGTAATTCGGAGGCTTATGACACATTAGCCGATCTTGGATCAAGCCTTAACCTACTTCCGTTACCTCTCTACACCTCTTTAAAACTAGGAAAACTTGAAGAAACCGAGGTGATAATAGGTTTAGCGGATGGGAGTGTTGCTTACCCGGTTGGAGTAGTTAAGGACGTGTTAGTGCACATTGGAAAACTAACCATTTTAGCCGATTTCCACGTCCTTGATATGATTAGCGACCCTACATGCCCCTTGTTGATAGGTAGAGGATTTTTGGCGACCGCTAGTGCTATGATTGATTGTAAGGAATCTAAGATAGCGGTAGGAGAAGGAGATACTTGGTCAGTCTATGATGTGAAGAAACATGCTTATGATACTAGTGATGAACCGACACCCCATTGGTTAGAGTTGAATAGGAGACCATCTAGATATGGACCTTGGATAGATAGAGGCTTCATAGGACCCCAACGCCCATTTTACCTAGAAGAGGACTTTGTGAACCGAACACATACGGTAGAACAACTCTTGGCTAGGGACACCGAATTGGATCCATTTGAAGACCCTCTAGTTTTTAGAAGGATGATTGAGTTCCTAGGAGTTTTGCCAATTAACCTAGGAATGAATAAGTGGACTTGTGAGGAAGATGATCATAAGTGGAGTTGGGACAAACCACCCAAAGATGGAGATGGGTCATGGCATATTAAGATGACATTGTATGACCCGGATGGAGAGAAGTTTGAAAAGATATATCGTATTAAGCGGACCAATAGGAAACTTCAATCCAAGCTTAACCCTAAAGACGTCCTCGATGACGAGCTCACTTATATAGGTTAGAGTGACTTTGAGTCTAGCTACAAGACTCGTTAATAAAGAAAAGCGCTTCTTGGGAGGCAACCCAAGCTTTATTTGCTTTGTGTGTTTATTTGTTTGTTTGTTTGTTTTTATTTGTTTCCGTATGTGTGTTTAATTTTTATTCTTATTGATTCATGTTCAAAAGTAATTTGTGAAAATGCTTTATTTTGTTTTTAACTTCGTCTTAACTACATATAAAGGTATTTTGCAAAAGATAAGTGTAAGGGAAATCTAAATCGGTTTATTAGAACACAAATGAACATGAATCGTAATAATATTAAATGAACATACATATTAGTATTTGTTTGAGTCAAATGCTTGTATCGAGTCATAATGATGTTTTGCAGGATTTCCAGGAAGTAAGGTAAAGGTTTTTCCAGAAATTTTCCGGAAACTTAAAATGAAAATTTTTGTCAGGTCATTTCTGACGGCGTCAGGGTTTATAACCTGACGGCGTCAGATTTAATTTTCAGAAATTTTTGAAAGTTTTGTTTTTAAAAAAAGTTTTTATTAAAATCTCCAACTTATAATCTCCAGGAATCTGCAAAGTTATCATTCCACAAGCATTATATCCTTATATATAGATTTTATCCCGCCGATGTTATGCAGGTTTTCGTGTTTGTTTTCTCAGGTTTAACAGGTTATTTTGGACAAGGAAATGTTTTGAATCAAGCTTATGGCGATGCATTAGTCATGGAGCTTCAACATTACTTTGGAAGAAGATTTAACCGTGTTACTTCATTATCCACCGAGCGAATCGGGGGAGTATTTGATTTCATTCTTTTACTTTATGCTTTTACATCTTGTTATTTGAACATTGGGGACAATGTTCATCTTAAGTGTAAGGGGAGGGTAAAAGCACGATTAAGAGAATGCTATTACGCTTGATTTTTGTTTGTTTAATAGTAGATGTGTAATAAAACTGAGAGAAATACTTGTTAAGGTAATTTTAGTGCCAAATTTAAAATTTTTTACAACACATAGGAGTGAAACTTTGATCTTAATGAGCGTCTCACGGATAGGAGTTATATGACTAGCACAAAAACCGTACCACTAAAAAATTTTCCACCCCCAAATATGTGAGGTTCGCCCCTAGAATTGGTAGGAAAAGCATTTATGCTATGATGTGTGTACCGGTAGCACTTAGATTCTAGAACTTGCGTTAGGACCATTCCGAGGCCACAAGTGAGACTACATTCGTGTAGTTAGATTTACTACATGATAAGAGGCATTAGGATTAACCCATTGTTTTACACCTGTGTTTTTGTTATAATTACTTTGGCTACATTGGTCAAGTAATTCTCCCACACCCTTTGCGTTGTACTCATTTTTAGTACACGATACCCCTAGTACACCCCTCAGAGCCTATCTTTTCGTTTCGACCTTTAAGCATTTTACTTAAAGGAAGAATTTGTTACACCCCACTTAAATGTACACCCAAATCGCCTTAGCCTACCTTGTATGCACTCATTTTTAGTGCATTATTGTGACAACATTTGTTTAAACCCAAGTTAATTATCTAGTTGATTACATGGTTGCTAAGTCGAGTCATATCCTTGTACATATTGTTTTGGGACGATTGGGACTCATGGGTAAAGTACTAGTGTAATGGAGTAATGGGGAAGAACATCATTTATTACCCCCATATGTGCTAAATATTTTAAAAGTACTCCAAGTTTTTCAATTATCTTAATTCGAGTCATTAGAATAGTTAATTGTAAAGTTATGTAAAAGTTCAAGTGTAAGGGGAATGCAACGCCCCTATGATGTATTATTTTGGATGGTAGGGCAAGAGTGTATGAAAAAAAAAAAAAAAAAAAAAAGAAAAAAAAATCGAAAAAATCAAGAAAAATACAAAAAAATGAGAAAAATAAAAATAGAAAAAAAAACATACGGACTACCATCCCGTTTCATTTTATGTTTATTTTTATGTTTTTGTTATTTTGTTATTTTGTTTCTAGCTTAAGATTGAGTCGAGTCTTGGCTTAGCAACATTGTATAGTACATGTAATTAATCAAGATCTTTAACTCGCCACCAGTAAAATATCCTTTATCCAACAAAACCGTGTTTTCCTTTTCCCTACACCTAACGTTATAACCCATGTAAAAGCCCTCTTTGATAGTTTATCTTAGGTGCTTACGCCTAGTGGAGGAGGTTTTCGATCCTTTCCCAAGCCTATGGTAATCTATTTGCTATGACAGGTAGTGAGAGATATTATCCGTTTTCATTTATGAGATTTATTTTGATGACACTTGAGAGATGTGAGTATCTAAACACTACTTGTGAGGTGCTAGTTTATAATCTCCGTGCTTATTATGATTGAAGTGGAACGATTATTTGTTGTAATTACTTTTATGTTTGCATTAAATGACCCCTAACCTGTATTTTGATTAGAATAAAAGCGCATTTGCTTGAGGACAAGCAAATCTCAAGTGTAAGGGTATTTGATGAAGCGAAAAGTGTACCGCTTTTAAGGGGTCATTTAAGCCCTAAATCGTATTTATTTGATCAAATATTGCCCTAAATCGTTCCTTTTGTCATTTTAGGTACTTTTGAGGAGAAATCTGGAAAAGGATGCATTTTGGATGTTTTTGGAGCATAAAAGTGAAGAAAACGACAAAGTCTCAAAAATCGGCTAAAAGTTACCTTTGACGGCGTCAGATTTTACTCTGGACGGCGTCATGGCTTGGCAAGAAAAGGTGGACGTGAAATTTACTCATGATAAGCCAGTGAAAATTGCATGTAAATTTTGACGGCGTCACGCTTTAACCTGATCAAGGGCGTCACGGCTTAATTCAAAGAGGGACGGCGTCACGTTCAAGGTCTGACGGCGTCAAGCCTTGATAAGCCAGAACGGATTTTGGAGAGCTAAAGAGGGACGGCGTCAAGAAGGCCATCCGGGAACCCTAAAAGCGGCGAGGTGACGGCGTCACACTCCATAAGGTGACGCCGTCAGATCCAAAAATCTATATATAGTTTTCTAATTCTTTGTCATAGAGAGAGCTTAGTGTGGAATTTTTGGGAGAAAACCCTAAGACGATTTTAGCATCTTTTTCAAGGCTTTTTGCCTTGAGATCTTCCATGTTACATTGAAAGATAAGTTATCAATTAATCATTCAATATGTCTATGTGTTGTTTGATTCTATCTTGTTCTTGTCTTTTGTTTAACATGTTAGGCTAGATTTATCTTGTGTTTGCTTAGATCTAATGAAACCTAGCTATTGATTATTGGTTATTAGTGTGTTATTAGTTGTATTGGATGATTGTTTATCTATGTTAGGCTTAAGAAAACTGGCTAACTTCCTATTCGGTAACTTGCTTGAACGTCTTAAGAAACATGAACCAAATGTGTACTAAAGGTTTTTATGGTCGTATTTAATGCACAAGCGAATTCTAGTGATCCCATGTTAGGAGCTTCCTAGCCGGCTCGACATAGGAGTGAAGTAGGAGCTTGTAGAGTTGGGGAAGTACGTACGCCACCCCACGATTGGTATTAAGGAATACACCCGTCATCCACGCAACTAATACACACTAATCAACCGGTAAAAGATAGTTAGGGAGTAAGGAAATCTAAGTGAACACATTTCTCTACACATTAGTTTTCACCAACATTTTACTTTCAGTTATTTTATTTTATTTGCATTCGTAGTAATTTGGGTTAGTTGACTAGCAACTAATTCCGCCCACTCTTTCAAACCCGAGATTTTACTTGCTTTCATAAAATTATAAAAAATACAAAAAGAATCTTCTTCAACCCTTAGACCTATTAGAGTAGTCTTTCATACCTAACGAACACTATTCCCTGTGGAGAACGATCAATCCCCCGTACTTACCACTACACTATACTACATCGGTCAGGTACACTGCCTTGTGGGGTTGTAAGCCTCTTGAGATCCCTCGAGAGGTAAAACCTGTTGTAAGGTTGCAAAACCACGCATCAGGTATTGTCAAACATCTCGACTTTTCACTTATAAAGCTTAAAAAGATGGATCTTATCTCGTACTTGTACTTGATGGATTTGCATCTCATTTTTTAGAATCATTCTCATTTATATCATGTGGATTTATTTTTAAAAGCTAGATTTGCTTGAGGGCAAGCAAAGTGTAAGTGTGGGGGGATTTGATAACGCTCATTTCGTACATGTTTTAGTCGCGTTATTTCTATGTTTGTGCATTGTATTTGGTTGTGTTTGTGAACATATTATGCGAAAAAAGGTACAAAAGATATATTAAGGTTCAGGTGCAATCAAGTCCAAGGGAATAGCTAGAAAGATGGGGAAAAGTCGCTAAATCAAGAGCTTATGCACAACAAAATATTCTACCCATAATAAAGACCTCGGGAAGATCATCAAAGATAAAGAATCAAGTTACAAAGATTTCCGAGCTCAAGAAAAGATCAAGTGTTGATGAAATGAATGAGAAGTTACATGCAAAGTTTGCTATGAATTATGGCTTGCTTCCTCAACCAAAAGTTCAAGAAATACAACTAAGGCTTAAGTTCAACCCAAGGTTCAAAATTGCCATGCCAACCTTACTCCAAACCTTGGGCTGGAATCTGAACCTCAGGTTGAGACTTCAACCTTGGGTTGCTACAACTCCTGGCACACTTAATGACTACTTTTAATGATCTAACTCTTCATGTGGGTTGTCATTATGCTTCATTTACTTCAAGTCCAGAATTTTATGACACTTGGTGCCCAAGAAACTTGCTTGTTGGCCAAGGAGTAGTTTTCTATTAATTAGAAGCATTGGCTAGAGAGAAAAGACACATACTCATATACCAAATTTCTCATACTCTCTCAAGAAGGCTACAAAGAAGAAAATGCAGGAAGAAGTTGACTTATATTCATTATCCATCATTGTAATCATCAAAGGAATCATTTTTGATCACCTCATAATTGTTCCTAAGTCTTGTAATCATCATTACAACTTTTGTAAGACTCTTTAATCATGTTTTCAAGTGATATAATTTCTGTGATTATTACTTTGTTTGCCATGAGTGGCTAAGTGCCTTGTGCACTTGCCTAGATGTTGTTTGTTACATGAATGTTGATTGATTATGACTCTATGGTTCTAATTCAATGAAAAGCTAATACTAAGATCGAATTGTGCTTTCAAAGTTTTCATAAACAAAAGAGTTATCAAATTTGGTTGATTATTATTGGTGTAATAGGTCGAAAGAGACATTGTTATATAATCAATTGTAAACCTTTGTTTATGAAGGTGTTACCTTATGTATTGACCATTTCATATGTAACTTGGTTAAACTTATAAAACTAAAAGTGTAGTTGTCAATTACTTGTGAAACGATAGCGAATCAAGTGATTGAATTGTGTTAGTCTTGTTTGATCAAAACTTAATATTGTTTTTGTCATCTTAAAATCTTGACGAGGATTGAAAGTGTTAAAAACAAGAGGATTAGTACACCAACTAATCAAATTAGAGCACCATCTAATTTATTGATCATAATCGATTTAAACCATTGTCATAATCATATCAAGGGAATTGTGCAAAATAGTCTAGGCAAGTGTAGTTTTTAATATATTGAATTTACATCATCATCATCATTATTTGCTTGCTTTAGAATCATTACTAAGTCTTTGTTATAATCAAACTCACGTTACATAAAAACTAAACAAATCCTTGTGAACGACCTCGGCTTACCATATCACTTCTTGCTACACACGGATGAGTATACTTGCTCGTATGTGTTTCGTTTGAATCATTGGTAGATCGTGTTTATAAATTTAAAACTTGCACTCTCGACACACATCTTGGCTTCTGAGAGACTCGCTCTAGAACCCGCGCTTAACCCAATGTCTTCTAATCAAAACAGATTAGGACCCGTACCAAACGTTCAGACTTCTCGACATATTAGTTTAGGACTCGTACCTCAAGGAGCTTAGTCAACTAACACTGAAAAACCTTCAAATCAAGAACTGAAAAATTTCTTCGAGTTTATGTTTGATGAATACTATGGTGGATCTTCGACAAATGCATCACAACAACATTCCGCTGCACCCGCTCAACAACATCAACCACCACCACCACCACAAGATGCATCAACAACAGTCGAAGCTGACGCACCAACTCCCTCCACGTCATCAACATCTACTCCAGCAACTCCAGTAATTGAAATTGTTCTACCAAGAGTTGATGAGCAAAATCAAAACACACCATTTCAAGAAGAACCAAACCAAAATGATGCTGTGTTAGAAGAAGAAGTATTCGAAAACCCGTTTGCTACGGATTCGGCTGAATCATCTTCAAGGTTACAAGAACCATCTAACACGCATTCGTTAAATCCAAGGTACCCTTCTACACTACAGTGGACTAAAGACCATCCAATAGAACAAGTAATTGGATTGAAGCGATGCAGGAAGAACTTCTTCAGTATCAGTTACATGACACATGGGAATTAGTTCCAAGACCAATTGACAAACTTTTCATTGATCTAAAGTGGTTATGGAAGAACAAAAAGGATGAAGAAATGACTGTCATTCGCAACAAAGCTCGTCTCGTGGCTAAAGGATTCAGACAGGAAGAAGGGATAGATTTCGAAGAGTCATTCGCGCCAGTAGCAAGACTTGAGGTAGTCAGGATTTTCTTAGCCTATGCAGCTCACAAAAACATCACAGTCTATCAGATGGACATCAAGACGGCTTTCTTGATTGGAACTCTAAAAGAAGAAGTGTATGTGAGTCAGCCAGACGGATTCGTTGACAAAGATCATCCAGACTACGTTTACAAGCTAAATAAAGCCATTTATGGTTTAAAACAAGCTCCAAGAGCGTGGTATGATGAACTATCATCTTTCCTAATCAAAAACAATTTCACCAAAGAAACAATTGATTCAACCTTGTTTACAAGAAAATACAAAGATGATATTTTGATTGTTCAGATTTACGTGGATGACATTATGTTTGGGTCCACTAATCCGAAACATTCAAAACATTTTGAAAATCTCATGAAAAGCAAATTTGAAATGTCCATGATGGGGGAACTAAAATTCTTTCTTGGTTTACAAATACACCAATCCCCTCGTGGTATTTTTATTAATCAAGCTAAATATACAATTGAGATTTTGAAAAAACATGGTATGAAAAATTGTGACTCTGTTGGTACTCCAATGGTCACTTCACCAAAAATAGGTGCTGATTTATATGGGAAACCCATGGATCCGAAGAAATATCAGAGCATGATTGGTTCTCTCATGTATCTTACTGCTAGTCGACTAGATATTCATTTTGCTGTTTGCTTATTAGTACGGTTTCAGGCGAACTTCACCTCCAAGAGGTCAAACGGATCTTTTGGTACCTTCGAAGAACCATTAACATGGGACTTTGGTATCCGAAGGATTCCGAGTTTAAACTAATAGCATTTTCAGATGCCGACCATGCAGGTTGCCAAGTTACAGCAAAAAGTACATCAGGTGGAGCACAATTTTTGGGTGAAAAGCTAGTAGGCTGGTCATCAAGGAAACAAGATTGTACTGCATTATCAACCGCAGAAGCCGAGTATGTGTGTCTATCTGCGTGTTGTGCCCAAGTTCTATGGATGCGGACACAACTCACAGATTATGGCTTTACTTTCGACAGAATACCTATGTATTGTGATTCGAAAAGTGCCATAGCCATCTCGTGCAATCCAGTACAACACTCGAAGACCAAGCATATTAGAGTCCACTATCACTTCATCAAGGAACACGTAGAAGAGGGTATTGTTGAATTATTTTTCGTGAAGACTGAATACCAACTCGCCGATCTATTTACTAAAGCCCTTCCAAAAGAAAGGTTTGACAATTTTGTTCGACGAATTGGCATGCGAAGCCTAACTCCTAAGGAGCTAGAAAGTCTTCTCGAATCTTCTTGAAAATTTCTTCAAAATGCTTCGCTGTAAATATTTTTGAAAAAACAAAATACAAAATTTGAAAAACAAACAAAAAGAAAATACAAAATTTGAAAAACCATCAAAAACAAAATATAAAAATAGAAAATTTTCAAAAATACAAAAACAATATAAAATCATAAAAACCAAAAATATTCTTCTCACGACATGTCTCTCGTATAATCGATATTCTGTACGTATCTAGAAATGTCATTCAACAATGATACAGACATGTACAGATGCTTGAGCGAGAGTTCATTTAAATGTTTTCTAAAACATGTCGTTTCTCAAAAATTTCTTCTCTATGGCTTTCATATACTTCAGTACGAAACCCGGACTACAATGATGACTTCTGATTATTTCTGATCAGGACTCGTAATTTCAATGTCAAAACAAAGAATTCTTGAGCACATGATCAAGATTTTTCAAAATCTTTCTCAATATTCTGTGCTCAAGATAACTCCCTCCATACCCTTAAAATTGACTTTAAACTCAAATGTTTAAAAAATATGCTTTATTTAAGGGGGAGTATAAAAATTAAAAACAAAATGTTCCAAATTCATGCTAAAACAAATCCGTCTATCTCTCCAAAAGCCTTTATTTTAATCAGTTGATATAAAAAATATCACGACATGCTATTTTTGAGGGGGAGAAGACGTGATTAAAATGTGATCAAAATGTTTAAAGATCGTGGATTGAATCTCAAAAAGAGCTCGACTCAAATTTTACCCTCGAATTGAAAAAAATTAAATGTCATTTATCGAAAAGACTTGTCCGGGACGGGTAATAATTTCAAGCTGGTCTATCCAGTGATGTAAACGTGTCTCGCAAAGGACTTGTCTGAGTAGAATGTACCAATTCGAGAGATTCTCTTTGAATATGACCGGGACGGGTAATAATTTCAAGCTAGTCTAACTAGTGATGTAAACGTGTCTCGCAATGGTCATGTTCACTGAAAAATCGATCAATTCAAAATGTGCAAACTCTACCCACCATGTGCAAACTTATCTTAAAATGCATAAGCACATGTGTAGGGGGAGTATTTAAGAAAAATACAAAACTCTCGAAGTGTTAACAAAATGTGTTTTATTCATAAACACTTTGAGAGATTTTCACAAAAGGTTTTATGGTCTGTGATCAATAAATCTAGGATAATCATGGAGTTATAAGGTGATTATGGTTAGATTTATGTCCTATGATCCGCCAGAGCCGGAGGGATCTAACTGTAACAATTCGCATTTTTAGGTTACTATTCACTTTTACTATTCATTTTCACAATTCATTCCCGAAATTTTTATTTCATATTCTCGTAAGTTAAACTATTTTAATGATAATCCGAGATTTTGACACTCGTCGGATCATTTCTGCAAGAATCACGAAGCCGTGTCCGAGATTTACTTTAAGGTTTAAACATCGTTTAAGCATCCCGATATGTCCACACAATATTACCAACAAGAGAAATATATATTTTCCACCTTCCTTGAGATTTTCAAGAATTTTGGAACTTTAGGATACCCGGTTTTAAGTTTCGTGACTTTACGACTTACAGTTAGCAATTAACGGGACCAAAACCCACTTCGTAAGTCAAGATAAATATCCAACCTAAAATATCTAGATATTTTCTCAAAAATATCTAGATATTTTGAAAATCTATTGAAATTACCATTTTACCCTTGTCCTTTATTTACCAAAATGCCATTCTATGTATTTACAAGAATCCCATTCTAGCCTAAATTTTTCCCTATAAATAGAAGGCTTAAGCCTTCATAATTTCTCGCACCACCCTCTCTTTATCTCTAAAGTCCTTAAACCCAAGGCGATTCTTAGCTATTTTAGCAAGTATCTTTCAAGAATGTGCAAGCATTCTTGAGCAAAAGCTAGAGTTTGATCTACTTTGCTCTGAGTTTTCAAGAAAGGCGTCGTTATAATCTTCAAATAACTTAAAGTCTCCAAAAAGACTTTGTTATTATCTTATTTTAGTTTCGGGTACTACAATACTAGGGAACTTCATGTGAGGGGTTTCATTTGGGTAAACGGATCGACGAGTTGCTGGATTTACGAATTAAAGTGTCCTAGCTCCTCGAACGTTTACTACATGACCTCTGAATTATGATGGCCCGAACGGTAGTTACGCGTAGAGACTTCCTGACTTAAATCCATCAATCCCGTTATACGTTGTGATATCATTAGTTCAAGGTGAGTTCTTAGCCCCTACTTTTATACTCGTTTTAACTCTTTGGGGGAGATACATGCTTAACTACTTTCAATTACTTTTACAAGTATTCCAAACCTTTACATATTACTGTGAGTTTCATAGCCCCTATTTTAATACTTGTTTTATACTCTTTGGGGGAGATACATGCTTAAATACTTGTTCTTATTTTCTTTTACGAATACTCAAAACATTCATACTTGATTTCATTATACTTGATTGCATTATACTTGAATGCATTATTCTTGATTGCATTATTCAACATAGTGGCTCCAAATTAAGTTGTTGGATGACCATTACATTAGTGGCCCCAAATTAAGTTGTTGGAAGGCTATTAATCTTTGGGTAGAGGCTCCCAGTATGTGCAATATAGTGGCTCCAAATTAAGTTGTTGGATGACCATTAAATTAGTGGCTCCAAATTAAGTTGTTGGAAGGCTATTAATTTAGATACACATTTATACTTTTAAATACTATGATGCATGCATACATGATTGACATACTATCTTTAGCAGTGGGTTGTAAACACACAGGTTGTAAGTCTTGTATGGGCGAGACTTGGAACTGAGTGGATTCACAATGCCTTTGCTGTGTGAACATTCTTTAAAAGGCTTACATTTTAAACAAACTCTATGAACTCACCAACCATTGTGTTGACACTTTTAACATGTTTATCTCAGGTTAGTAAGGCGATAGCAGGTGCATGGAATGTAGAGTCGCACGACATGTTTTGAAGACTTTATACATTCGTATTTACCATTCGAAACATTTTGTATACATTTATGTATCATACTTTGAGATCTCATGTTTGTAACTCTGAATTCATTAATCGAATGGTAACTTTTCAAAACGTCTCATTTAGAGGTCGTTTTCTATAACTTGTACTTTGTATTATGAAGTAGCACCCCAGTGACACAATCTTCCGCTGCGATATTTTGGGGGTGTTACAGATTGGTATCAGAGCCTTGGTTATAGAGAACTAGGTTGCATTTGAGAACCTAGACTATAACTGCTTTATACGTTGAGACCTTCCTCTCTATCGCCTTGCACAGTTTAGACTTTTTCGTAATTTTAGCACCTAAGGGAGATTTCTATGAACTGACTGAAACACCGAACATCATATGAGTCAATTAGTCCAAAGCATTGCATTGTTACTCCTGAATTAAACATAGCCTGATCACCTATGTCTAATTAAGGAAGAATCATGCAATGGAGGGAGTAGTAGTCTCATATGTGTAAGCAATTCCATAATTGAGCCGAATTTTCAAAATACCTCCTTCAAACTACTTGTTTCCCAGCTTGATCTAAGTGACAGTTCTTGTTTGATGAGTTGCGAAGATCAAGCTAGAATCAAGTTGTTACTCAAACCGATTTAACCTAATCCCATGACAGTTCTTGTCTGATGAGTTATGAGATTAAGTAAAAATCGGTTACCTAAAGGTCTTTTGAGGGTTATGCTCGAGAATGGGAAAGTTTGCCTCATTAAACCTAGCCACAAGAGAGCACGTATTTAGAACGGGCAATAGTCACGATAGTCACGAGAATGTACCTAGTTGGATAAGGAACCCAGATACATAAGCTTTGACGTAATTACTTAGACTATCACGCCTTTTTCTAGACACACTGTTAGCAGTTAACATTCACAGAACTTCGGGACGAAGTTCCCTTAAGGGGTAGAGACTGTAACAATTCGCATTTTCAGGTTACTATTCAATTTTACTATTTACTTTTACTATTCATTTTCACTATTCATTCCCGAAATTTTTATTTCATATTCTCGTAAGTTAAACTATTTTAATGATAATCCGAGATTTTGACACTCGTCGGATCATTTCTGCAAGAATCACGAAACCGTGTCCGAGATTTACTTTAAGGTTTAAACATCGTTTAGGCATCCCGATATGTCCACACAACATTACCAACAAGAGAAATATATATTTTCCACCTTCCGTGAGATTTTCAAGAATTTGGAATTTTAGGATACCCGGTTTTAAGTTTCGTGACTTTACGACTTACAGTTAGCAATTAACGGGACCAAAACCCACTCCGTAAGTCAAGATAAATATCCAACCTAAAATATCTTAATATTTTCTCAAAAATATCTAGATATTTTGAAAATCTATTGAAATTTCCATTTTACCCTTGTCCTTTATTTACCAAAATGTCATTCTATGTATTTACAAGAATGCCATTCCAGCCTAAATTTTTCCCTATAAATAGAAGGCTTAAGCCTTCATAATTTCTCGCACCACCCTCTCTTTATCTCTAAAGTCCTTAAACCCAAGGCGATTCTTAGCTATTTTAGCAAGTATCTTTCAAGAATGTGCAAGCATTATTGAGCAAAAGCTAGAGTTTGATCTACTTTGCTCTGAGTTTTCAAGAAAGGCGTCGTTATAATCTTCAAATAACTTAAAGTCTCCAAAAAGACTTTGTTATTATCTTATTTTAGTTTCGGGTACTACAACACTAGCTAGGGAACTTCATGTGAGGGGTTTCATTTGGGTAAACGGATCGACGAGTTGCTGGATTTACGAATTAAAGTGTCCTAGCTCATCGAACGTTTACTACATGACCTCTGAATTATGATGGCCCGAACGGTAGTTACGCGTAGAGACTTCCTGGCTTAAATCCATCAATCCCGTTATACGTTGTGATATCATTAGTTCAAGGTGAGTTCTTAGCCCCTACTTTTATACTCGTTTTAACTCTTTGGGGGAGATACATGCTTAACTACTTTCAATTACTTTTACAAGTATTCCAAACCTTTACATATTACTGTGAGTTTCATAGCCCCTATTTTAATACTTGTTTTATACTCTTTGGGGGAGATACATGCTTAAATACTTGTTCTTATTTTCTTTTACGAATACTCAAAACATTCATACTTGATTTCATTATACTTGATTGCATTATACTTGAATGCATTATTCTTGATTGCATTATTCAACATAGTGGCTCCAAATTAAGTTGTTGGATGACCATTACATTAGTGGCTCCAAATTAAGTTGTTGGAAGGCTATTAATCTTTGGGTAGAGGCTCCCAGTATGTGCAATATAGTGGCTCCAAATTAAGTTGTTGGATGACCATTAAATTAGTGGCTCCAAATTAAGTTGTTGGAAGGCTATTAATTTAGATACACATTTATACTTTTAAATACTATGATGCATGCATACATGATTGACATACTATCTTTAGCAGTGGGTTGTAAACACACAGGTTGTAAGTCTTGTATGGGCGGGACTTGGAACTGAGTGGATTCACAATGCCTTTGCTGTGTGAACATTCTCTAAAAGGCTTACATTTTAAACAAACTCTATGAACTCACCAACCATTGTGTTGACACTTTTTGCATGTTTATCTCAGGTTAGTAAGGCGATAGCAGGTGCATGGAATGTAGAGTCGCACGGCATGTTTTGAAGACTTTATACATTCGTATTTACCATTCGAAACATTTTGTATACATTTATGTATCATACTTTGAGATCTCATGTTTGTAACTCTGAATTCATTAATCGAATGGTAACCTTTCAAAATATCTCATTTAGAGGTCGTTTTCTATAACTTGTACTTTGTATTATGAATTAGCACCCCAGTGACACAATCTTCCGCTGCGATATTTTGGGGGTGTTACAGATAAGGACAATTCCAATAGATTAGAATTAGAAGTCCTTAGGAAAGATTTAAAAAAATGAGTAAATGAGAAAGGAGAAAGAAGGGGTTGAAGAATGAAAAAGAAAAGTTTATGAAAGGGTGAAAAGAAATAGCCCTCCATGAAAACTTAGGGCAGAAACCGGGTCAATACATCTGCTATCGGTTATCACAAAGTTGATACTGATATTGAAGACAAGAAGTCATGGACCCAATGACGCGCTGCACAACCCCTCCTAGCCACTCAGATATCTCTTAAAAGATATTTGTTTCATTTCTCATGGAGAACCTTACATGATCTATCGGCCTCTCATTCCGAGATGTGTTGATATTGAAAAAGGTGGCACTCTGCTCCATGCCTCCGACTACTAAAACCAAAACGCACATAATCGAGTCTAGAGCCATGAGATTCATTAAAGGATCTCTTAGAAACACTTCCAATATATCACACCTGTGTTCGCCTAAAAGGACACAAGGTGTACAAGAGTCTTAATGAGATCTACGGATCTTGCCTTATATCATGATGGCTATTTGCTTCAAACGATCTACAGTCGTGAAGTGATACCCTGGTATACTTCAGCGGCTCACAACGGCCCTGGTAAATATTAGAGAAAGTTTTCACACTATGCTGTTAACAATCTCGAAATCTGAACCTGTAAGCGCTGGACGATTTATTGCTAACTGTTTTATGCAGGTACTGAGGAAAGTCCATTCACCATCATCATATAGCTCAACATCTACAACTCCTCATACTCATACTTATGAAGATCATCCTCAACAAAGCTCAAGTGAAAAGTTCAAGACAAAAGGATCAAGTTAAAAACAAAGTGTCACGACAAAAAGCTAATCAAGATGTCAAGAACAAGCTCATGTATCAAATGAGGAAGACATAAGTATGAAGTTCAGAAGAAGTATGAGTATGTTGGAGGATACGGCACTGTAAACCCACGAAGATGTTGATCAAAGGCAAGAACGACCAAAAGACGAACGACACACAAAGTTCAAGACAAGGAAGAGTAAAAGACCTAATCACTGGGAGCATCATTTGAATGACCATCCCTTAGGGGGAGATTGTTAGCATTGTTAAAAGTGATGGTCATTTATGATATCACAACTTTGTAATGTGTCGTGTAAGTTGTATAGAATAGGCGATGGGCTCATGGATTTGGACTAAGCTAATCGACTAATAGTTAAAGTGTTAGACTAGTCCATGTATTGTTAGATAAATGCAAAAGTCCAATCCATGGTACACGACCCATAGTAAAGCCCATATGGCTCATATATCATGTACTATATATTGCACTCCACACCTCATTTAGAGGAGGTCCGAGTGTGTGTGCTTGTGTATGTTTTTAATATATTGTTCTTCATCTCTTATTCATCTTATCTTCACATATACACGTCATAACATATATACTCGATCCATTATAACTACTCCCAGTATCGCAAAATTCACCTCTGAGTCGGACATAGGTGATCAGGTGTAACACCCCCAAAATCATAATATTCGCGAAAGCATACACTTTGGGTGCTACTGGATCAATAATCACAACACAAGATATAGGGAACGGATTAAAAATCCGTTTTAAAACACATTGCATAAATCAAGTCATGTTACGTCACATAAAATCCATGTCAAATGAAAATGTAGCCCACTTAAACAAAAGGTCCAAATTCCAGAGTTAACGCATTATTAAAAACATTTCCATCATTTGTTACGACCATCGCCATGCTCTGCACTCGGCTAACGCAACTCAGTTTCCTGAGAAAAACATGTTAAAAGTCAGCTAACGCTAGTGAGTTCATAGGTTTAAAGTAAATAGCACAAATGGACCAATAGCAATATCATAAAAACAATTCAGCAGATACACACTACTCAGCTATGCAAACACTAAGCCTCATCTAACAGACCTATAAAAACGCAGCACGCCAAACTGGTGTTAGCAATTACATATGGGTGCCCGCGAGTGTTAATCCCCAGACACTCGGCCTATTATTCGCTTTGGTATACGTTCGCCTTGGCTATGCCGAGCCAACCGAACGGGGGTGTCATCCCAAATAGATCTATTTATATCAAACGGCTTCCTAGACAGGAATTAACAGTAGATGATAGTGGGCACAAAAATGGGATTCAGAAAACTTAGGTTTCTGCATACTAGTGTGTATATAAAAACAAAATTCATTTCTGGTCCATGAAAACAGTTTTGCATGTTTCTCACCCCAAGCTTATAAAACAAAATCGTATAAAATATGGGGCTCTAAACTCACCTTTCAATAACAGCAATCTGCTAATCAACAAAAATAGTGCAACCGCGCCGACAGACAACCTAAACCAGTACGGTAAGTCTTAGCGAAATATTCGTGTCTCATGTGTCTTTATTTTATTTGAAAAGTTTATGCTTGAATAGTGCTCGCGTATTTCTTGCTTGCTGTGTGGTAAAATATATTTCAAAATGATTTATCGTTGGCATTCTTTATGGCGGTGGCTCGTGGTGAAAGTGTACAGTGAGAATACGTAACGGAACATCCGTGCTAGTATTCACCGCTTAAAATGCGCAAGTGTTACACATATATATACTCATACATATATATAGATATGTCAAATTAATTACTTATGTATTTAATTAATTAAGATTAATTAAATAGGCTTTTGAGAAATAATAAAATAATAGAGTTAGTGGAGGATTATTATATTATAAATATTATTTATCATTTATAATACAATTTTAATTATAAGAGTAATAAAACATTGTTAAGTTAATTTTTATAAAGTTTACTTAAGTTAAGTATTTTCACAAAAATACTCTAAGTGTTAGATTTTTAGAAAAATTTGGGCATGACCCATTCGTTTATATGACGCTTCCATTATTCTCAAATGTTGCAATTTTCCTCAAATACTTCCTCTAGATAACTATATGTGCGAATAGTGTTTGTGATATATATTTTAGTCGTCGTGAATATTTTTATCATTGTATTATTAGTTATTGTTACTTTAAGTATTAACAATGGATTTTGACACAAAGTCAATATTTAGTCAAAAAGTCAACAAAAGTCCATTTCAATATTAATTTGGTGAAAATGTCAATTTTTACCCTTTCGGAGACTAAACGTCTCAAAACAAGTCCAAAAATAGTTTTCGTTATATTTATCGTTTCGTTAAGTATTAATAACCACGGCGAGTCGGAAAATATTCCAAAAATCAATTTCGTCATTTTTGTTGTTAATTGGGCCGAACACTATTGAAATAGCCCAATAATCAATTTTAGCCCCAAAACACATTTTTAGTTAGAACGTATATATCGACGCGTTTCTAAAAATCATTTTTCTCGCTCATTAGGTCCGTTTGGTCAAAAAGTCAAAACTACAAAATTCATCATGGGCTCGGCCCAACAGTCCATATGTGTGCTTTTATGGCCCAAATTTTAGTTTGGTCCATTTACTTATAATTTGGTATTTATTAGTTACTAAATAAGCTTTAAACTTATCAAATAAGCTCTAATAAATAAGCTACTTAGTCAATTATCCAAAGGTGACTTATTTATGGTCTATTTGACCCATATAACTTATCTCAACTTATTTTTCCCATTTTTACTTGTTATTTTCTGTAACTTATGGCTTATTAAATAAGCTATTTCAAATAAGAACTTAATTATATTTTTCCACCATTTCACCATTTGAGCCAAAATTTTATGTTTTTCAAAACCCTAATAATCTTATATTTTTATGTTGGCCGATTTACATACATAGCCTCAAAAGTCTATATATTGCTTAATTTCGCGTAAAAATCGTAACTAATGTTTGTATCATCAAACTAACACTATATGTAACAAGATTTACCACACAAGCAAGAAATTTATTAACTAGTTCATCCATCATAAAAAAGTCGAGCACTACATAACAACATACAAGCCCTAGCTTTTTCCAAATCAACAAAATATATACTTTTAACACTTTTAAACATCATTAGTCATCAAATGAACAAGAGATTAACAAGATTTGAAATTTTTTATGAATCCTTACAATGCTATGATGATTAACGAGCCAAGGAGGAACCAAGAACACCCAATGCTTCACCAAATTTACCCAAACCAAGTTCCAAATAACCCAAAAACCTTGAATATACACTCTAATGTGATTGAACTTCAAAGAAAATGGATGGATTTAGGAGATGAAGATGGATCGTGGGTTTAGAGAGTGAAAAATGATCTAAGTATGTTTAGATGATAGAAATGGATAAGTTGGAAATGCATGGTTACATTTAAGGTAATACATGCATTATAAATATGATTATTATGAGTTAGTGGAATTTTGCTTGGAATTTAGTGGGGAAGTGCCCATATGGCCGATTGGGGTATATTAGGGGGAGGGTGAATTAAATTTTTACCCGCGTTGGTGTATCGTGTGCCGGTTTGAGCTTAAAACGTGACCGAAAAGTCCTGTTTCGACGTTTTTGGACACGTATACGTAAAATAAAGTTTTTATCCACATTTTTGTCAGAAATGTAATAAAATATTATTACTGACTCAAAAATATATTTATTTGACTGTTACCATGTGTACTGTGCTGTCGGTACGCGCGTGCGGTTGTTTTTCAGAAAAATGCGAGAAAGCTCTCAGTTAATTATGAGACTTGTCAGTAACTATCAGAAATGTGATAATTTAGGTTTACTGACAAAAATACACTTTTTCTGCAGTGACTGTAAGCTACAGTATGCGGGACAGCTCCCAAAAATGCTCAAAAACATTCAGAAACATGCAAATACGCATAGAAATGCTTAGCTTAAAAGTAATTAATACTCATATAATATAAATTAACAACGTGAAAATTACCATTTGTCACAGTCTCCCCATCTAATCGGGAAATCCGTCCCGGATTTCAATTTACGTTACTCGTTGGGTTCGAAAAGAGATGAGGATATTTTCGCTTGATTTCATCCTCTCGCTCCCATGTATACTCGGGGCCTCTACGAGAGTTCCATCGGACCGTTCCATGATTTCAATCGGCTCCTCGATAAAATTTAATCTCTCATCAAGCTGAATCTCATCCAAAGGAATGACGGCGCTTTCATCAGACAAGCACTTTTTCAAATTGCTGACGTGAAAAACGTCATGCACAACACTGAGCTCAGATGGCAGTTCGAGTCGGTAGGCTACCGGCCCGATCCTGGCAAGAATTTCGAAAGGTCCAATATAGCGAGGGTTCAGCTTACCACGCTTGCCGAATCTGATCACGCCTTTCCATGGCGAGACCTTTAACATTACTTTGTCTCCCACTTGAAACTCAAGGGGTTTCTGCCTCTTATCGGCATAACTCTTTTGACGGTCACGAGCCGTCTGCCTTCGGCTCTTGATCTGCACGATCTTTTCAGTAGTCTCTTGGAATAGTTCCGGTCCGGTAAGTTGACTTTCCCCTACTTCAGCCCAACAAACTGGCGATCTGCACTTACGACCATAAAGTGCTTCATACGATGCAACTTTAATACTTGTGTGATAACTGTTGTTATAGGAAAACTCGGCTAAAGGCAAATGCCTATCCCAGCTGTTCCCAAAATCAATCACACAGGCTCTCAGCATGTCCTCTAATGTCTGAATGGTCCTCTCACTCTGACCATCAGTCTGAGGATGATAAGCTGTACTCATGTCAAGGTCGGTTCCCAATGCATCCTGAAGCGAACTCCAAAAATTAGACGTGAATCGACTGTCTCGATCAGAGATAATAGAAACAGGCACACCATGCCTCGCGACAATTTCCTTCACATACAGTAGCGCGAGTTTGTCCATACCATCATTCTCCTTTATAGGAAGGAAATGAACTGATTTAGTAAGACGGTCAACGATGACCCAAACCATGTCGTAACCACTCGACGTCTTAGGCAACTTAGTGATGAAATCCATGGTGATACGCTCCCATTTCCATTCTGGGATCTCAGGTTGAACAAGCAGACCGGACGGTCTATGGCGTTCAGCCTTGACCTTTGAGCACGTTAAACACTTACTGACGTACTCAGCTATCTCGGCCTTCATGTTTGGCCACCAATACAACTTTTTCAAGTCTAAGTACATTTTGTCAGATCCTAGGTGAATGGAGTACTTGGATTTGTGGGATTCGTGCATGATCAAGTCACGAATTCCTCCATACAGTGGAATCCAACACCTGTCTCCATAACATAAAATCCCATCGGATCTTCGTACAAGGCCATTTTCCAATTCTGGCATTCTGTGAATCTTTTCATGTGGTCGGTTTTCATCCTTGAGCGCCTCACTCTGAGCCTCAAGTATCTTTGCTGGAAGCGGCGAGCTGATCGTCATCCCTAACGATCTGACTCTGAGGGGTTTGATCCGCTCCTTTCTGCTGAGGGCGTCGGCAACAACATTTGCCTTGCCTGGGTGGTAACGGATCTCACAGTTGATGAACTCAAATAAGTACATTTTATTACCATCATTTATCCTATTTATTTGACTTGTTTTATTATATTATCTGTGAGAATTGATACGTTAATGTTTACTTTTGTAATTCTCAGGTAAAAAGAAGTATTATGTGAAACTTGGCGATTTTGGACTAATTATGGAGCAAAACAAGCAAGAAGATAAGAGTCTACTGAAATATACAAGATCAAGACATTCTGCTCCAGATACGCCGCATCTTACTTATTACATACGGCGCATCACTATCAAGATTTCACAAGATACGATCCAAGATATAAGAGGACATGCGCCGCATCTGAGAATGGAGTTACGCCGCATCTTCTGGCGGTGTACGAATATTCCTGAATATATTAAACTTGGACCCCACGCGAAGTTAAGTCAATGCGCCGCATCTACTTATTAGATGCGCCGCATCTTACCCTCAGACAGAAACTATAAATACCCCAAGACCAGACGAAATTAGAGTTCGACAGTTTTAGAAGACCGAAGACCACAGAAACCCTAGGACGAATTCAGTCGAAGTAGCAGCACAAGACACACCTTGAACGAAGATACAAGAGCTGTAAGAAGGTCCTGCATGTATTTAATTCATTAAGTAGTTTTGTTTTATTGTGTTAGTAAACTTTAATTCATCAGGATTAGTGGCTTGTGTAATGTGACAACGGAAAGGTTGCACTCCCTTAAAACTGCTTTCCCATTAATTAAAGTTTATATGTTGATGTCTTTGGTGACTTTTATTAGTGCATTGATAACCTCTGTGTCTAGCTGAGCGTTGATCGGGTCGCCATGCCTCTGCCCTCGCCTATTTATTAGATCGCCTATGCATTCTATCGTCTGTAGAAAAGTAGGAAGAAAGATAAATAGGATAGTCATAAGTAATCATTAAGGGTTTACTCGCCGATAAGATTAGAACCAACGAGAAAGGACTTAATCTCGGTGCGTTGCATCGAACTATACACTTCATATAAAACTAGCAATAAAACAAGTGACAAGCTACTTAACTATCAGGACAGGTCTTCTTATTGTCTCGAGTATTTATCTGTGTACGTGTGTGCTATTCGTTGATTCGTGCCTATTAGTTTAGTTTATTATTTAATTGCAACCAAATCGTGTCAGTCTCTCAGGCTGAACCCCCTTGCGTTAGAATAGGTTGTATAGCTAACTTAAGATATTAAAATACTGATTAGAATAACTAGATAATACGTTCCACTCTTAGTGATCGACACTCTACTTACCATTATATTCATACTGACCGGGTACACTGCTCGTTAAAGTGTGTGTGTTATTGATAAGTCGGCTAAATATAAATTTAAAACTTGAATACTGCTAAAACCACAACGACATACCGTGGGTATAAATTAGAGCACTCGCACGCACGCATCAAGTTTTTGGCGCCGCTGCCGGAGAGTGAATTGTTATTATCTGTTAATTTGATTAGTATTTTAATTAGTTTTTTCTTTTTAATTTTTAATCTAACCGCTAACTCTATTGTATATTAGGTTAAATTGCATTCATTGTATTATTTTACATATTTTCTGTTTTTGTGTGTTTAATTTTTGTTTATTTTCGTTTGTTTTTATTTATTTTTATTTTTCGTATTTTCTGTATACTGCTATCGTTGTACTGAGCTAATATAAACGATACGGCGCATCTATTTTCTTAGATACGGCGTATTGCGTTTAATTTTTATAAAATACAACGCGTTTAATTAATTCGATACGACGCATCTTTTCCCTAAGATACGGCGTATCTGTTTTTGATAAAAAAAAATTTCTAAACGTTAACGCCATACGACGCATCTGCTTTTGCAGATACGGCGTATCTATTATTTTAATTATAAACAGTTTTCGAATTATTAAACAGATACGACGCATCGATCTCTATCAATACGGCGTATCTTCTGAATCAAAAATCTTATACTTTGAAACGTAACGAAAATACGGCGCATTAACTTTTGTTAATACGACGCATTTAATTTTAATAAGTATATCGATTTTTGATAATTAAAACTGATACGGCGCATTCTAAATTTCTAAGCGGCGTATCTATTTTCCGAATAAAGTCTGATTAGATTTTAACGATTATAAGATACGGCGTATCCAACTTTTTGGATACGGCGCATCATCTGCAGATATCAGTTACTTTTATTCTTATATCCGTTTCTATATTCATCAATTTCTCTTCTAGCGAACAAATCCTACTGAAGATTTTACCTATGATGACAGGCTTTGCTATGGAAGACATGTCAGTGAACGGATATCTTGCTAAGGAACTCTTGCTTTCGGATTCATTCGATGTGAAAGTTTTTGATGATGTCAACTTCAATGTGCTCATGATTGATGCCGATTTATTTTCTTGGGAAACCCCTCTTGAAGCTACTTATAAGGAATTTAAACGCTTATGCAATATTGAAGATGAGATATTCTCTTATAATTTACTAATTAGCTACACTGAAGACGAATTGCTACTCTTATGGCCCATCATTGAATCTAAAGGATTGTCTTGGACTACTATCGAAGGGAATGATGGGAAATTCCAAATTGAATACATGAACTCAAGCAATAAAAGCTGTGGTGGAGGCAATGCCCAACCTATACAAATCTCTTACATGCCTTATTTCGAACAGTACTGGGGATTAAATGAGAACTATCTGGACGATGAAAGAATTTATGCTGTGGCGGAGTTACTATTTCATGGCAGGTTGGTAAGGTTGATGGACATCTCCCTCGAAGAATGGCTTGAACTTAAATACGGTAATCCTAAATTTGCTCCTGTAAATGAAATCAAACGCATTGTGACCTCATGGTTGACACGGAGTTTTAGGGAACAATTTAACGAGTTCATGGAGATAAGGAGGAAAATGATTGGAAAAGCTTGCTTTGACGTTGACCACGATCCTAACAATGTTGATTTTTCAGATTGGTTGGCTAGTAAGTTCAATAACCATAAGAGCATGGATCGAGCTACTAAAGATGCGTTATGGGTATATTGGATGAGAGGGGAAGATGAAGAAGTAGAGAGCGACTATGGGTCGTCACTTAATGATTCAACAATCAATGAGGGCATTGAAGAATTATTCAGCATAGACATTGATCTGTTCAATTATGAGACACCTTTGTGCAAACAATTCAAAGAATTTAATTACCTTCTTCAAGTCGACGATGATGTGCTAACTGGAGATCTACCAGGATTCAAAACTTATGATGATTTCAAAAACACCTGGTACTACGAATGGAATGACCAAATACCATGGGTTTGGGATAAACCATGGGAATTTGAGCACATTAATCACACTTGTACACCTTTCGTTTTCAAGGATGGAAGTAGTAAATGGCCAACATGTGATTATAAGAGTGACGAAACCTGCAATGGGGGAAGTATAATTGGGATGAAACGGGTTGGAAACGATGTAACCTTTGAAGACTATGAGTGGTATGATAATGTTGAAGATTGCCCACAAAAAGCGGAGGCTTTGCAAGAAAAGGGTATAATCGAATACTTGAAAGAGCTAAAGGGAGCATCGAATACTACTTTCTGGGAATGGATGCATGAACAATTTGATGATTACACGAAGCTTAGTTGACGGTTACAATGGGAATTGGAAAGAGAGTGGGAGGCAATTCAAGATGATGATAACAATAAGTCATTAATTGATGAACTTGATGACTATTTGATTAAGGATCCTTATTTTAAGTTTGTTGATAAAGACGAAGAAGAATTCATCAAAATAAAATGTCAACTACTTGGGATCCCTTATAATGAGCCACCCATGATTATTTCTGAAAAATTTAAAATCATCAAATACTCTTTGGGACCAGATGAGGAATATGTTGCGACGAAGACCAAGAGTTAAACTAGATTAAGTCGAACAGAAGAAAACGTTGCAAAGCTATACGGGAACATCTTTCGGATGAAGGAAGAAGGATGGACCGTGACAAGAACTGAATAAAGAGCTGAACGTGAGTCTAACTTGAAGACTCTGGAATAAAGACAAGTGCTGACCGGGAGACAACCCAGAAATTTTTTACTATTCTGTTCTGTGTCGAGTCAGTCAGGCCCGCAGAGGATACGGCACATCTCAATCCTGAGATGCGACGCATCTCCTGCACTGGTCATATCTTACTTTATTTTTCTGCATTTTTTATTTTCGACTTTAAAACTTTTTATCAGTTTATTTTAATGCGGCGCATCCCTGGTTAAGGATGCGACGCATCTTCTATTTTGATTCGTATTTATTCCAGGCTCGATACGGCGTATCTTCTTCCATAAGATACGGCGCATCGACTGACCTGATGATTTTCATTTTAATTTTTATGTTTTAGTTTTGCTAACTACTAATGCATTATGCAAGTTTGAACTTTCTTAACTTAGGTGTGTTAAAGCCTTGGCGGTATTATAGATTCCTGCATTTCCTGTGGATACATCAATTATGAAGCTTAAACGTTCTAATCCACAAGAAGTTGATTTTTGCTCTTATACTAATGGAGGATCATACCGAGCAAATCTCAGGAGAGTTTTTCTGTTCTAATTCTTTTATTTTCCAGTTTTTAACCTTTTATACAAACAACGAGGACGTTGTTTAACTTAAGTGGGGGGATTGGAGAATTAGAACACTTACTTGTCCTAAACTTTTCAAAATATGCTTAAAATGTGCTTAATATATCAAAATTTAAATTTTTTAGCATGTTTTTGTATAAGATCTAAGTTGCATAGCTGCACACATGACGTTATTTTCAAAAATTATGATTTTTTCAAAATTCACAAATCTATGAGTGTGCCGGTGACTTGTAAACTTTAGAACTTGGCTTGTATACTATTCGAGACCACCATAATAAGTATTATATTTTATAATTGGAATGACTTGTCTAAATTGGTAAATTTCTAGGATTACACCCAAATAGCCTTTATATGTTATGTGTTATTAGCTAACTACACTGGTTAGTTAACCCCCGTATAAACCCTTTTGTTACTCTCACTTTTAGAGTAAGATACCCCTAGAAAAACACTCAGAGCCATTCCTTTCGTTTCTTACACCTTTGTTATAATCTTTCGTTACACCCTTACACCTTAGCCTACCCTGTAGATTAAAATCCGTGGTTGGTTAATTGCTTTAGGCAAAGTATGTTTCCTTACATTACCTGTGTTCGCGTGCGTAATTCATTATCTTTGGTTAGGTCGGGAAATTGCATAATGCAATTGGAGTGAAAGTAAATATTGTATATTTTTGAGTTTATTTTTCGTGTGTGTTTACTACTTTCACTATTACCGTTATTTCTGAAGTCATGAAAATTATGGAAAAATTATCCAGAGTTATCGTTATAGTGATGTGGTGAAATTTTACACATCTATGTTTATGTTTCAAGTTTAAAAAAAAAAAAAAAAAAAAAAAAAAAAAAAAAAAAAAAATCGAAAAAAAAATGAGAAAAGAAAAAGAAAAAAGAAAAGTTGGAAGTTTGTTTTAACCAACTTATGTAAAGTTTTGTATTAAGTGGTCGATATCACCACTATTTGTTGTATATTATATCTATGGATTGAATGGGAGTTGAACGTTACGGGAACGTCAACTTAAGGATATTCTTTGATTGAGATCTTGTTGAGTATAATTCGTGTCTACCTAAAGCGTGTGTTTCAAGTGTTAAAGCGTGAGTTATTCAATGATACGAGTCTTATTCATGGGATGGTTGGGATAGTGATTAACCACACTTAGGATTTTAATTTATCTGTTTTGTTTATTTTTCATTTTTACACCAATTTGTATCCCAAATATTATCCATACCCTATATTATTCTTTATCCAAACCTTTGATTTATTGAGATTAGGGATTTGAGCAATCTTAAGTATCGTAGTCGTGGATTCGGCTATGTATTTATGATTTTGTCGCCCTTTTTGATATAATATTATTGGTGAAGATTACTTGGTCCTATCTTTAGCCTATTCGAGTTAAGGATTTGAGCAATTGCAAGTATCGTGTTCGTGGATTCGATCATGTATTTGTGATTTTGTCGCCTTTTCTGGAATTTGAGATCGATAGAGATTAAGGAGAATGATTAACCCTTAAGCCAACAAACCCTTTTTACCGCTTTAGACTTGTTATTCCTTGGCTTTAGTGGGGGAGATGTGTATACTTGCCAAGCCTATGATTGAATATTCGTCACGACTGGACAGTTAAACGATTAGATTTGCTTTTATCGAAATTATTTTATTTTACTTCTAATTCGTTAAGTGTTTGGTTGTGTGATTATGACAAAAATGAATACATGCTTAAATATAAAAATAAATCCTAACATCTTTTAGGATACATTTTCATAAGATTAATTCTAAGGTTTACTTGGGGACAAGTAAAGTTCAAGTGGGGGGATATTTGATGAACTCAAATAAGTACATTTTATTACCATCATTTATCCTATTTATTTGACTTGTTTTATTATATTATCTGTGAGAATTGATACGTTAATGTTTACTTTTGTAATTCTCAGGTAAAAACAAGTATTATGTGAAACTTGGCGATTTTGGACTAATTATGGAGCAAAACAAGCAAGAAGATAAGAGTCTACTGAAATGTACAAGATCAAGACATTCTGCTCCAGATACGCCGCATCTTACTTATTACATACGGCGCATCACTATCAAGATTTCACAAGATACGATCCAAGATATAAGAGGACATGCGCCGCATCTGAGAATGGAGTTACGCCGCATCTTCTGGCGGTGTACGAATATTCCTGAATATATTAATCTTGGACCCAACGCAAAGTTAAGTCAATGCGCCGCATCTACTTATTAGATGCGCCGCATCTTACCCTCAGACAGAAACTATAAATACCCCAAGACCAGACGAAATTAGAGTTCGACAGTTTTAGAAGACCGAAGACCACAGAAACCCTAGGACGAATTCAGTCGAAGTAGCAGCACAAGACACACCTTGAACGAAGATACAAGAGCTGTAAGAAGGTCCTGCATGTATTTAATTCATTAAGTAGTTTTGTTTTATTGTGTTAGTAAACTTTAATTCATCAGGATTGGTGGCTTGTGTAATGTGACAACGGAAAGGTTGCACTCCCTTAAAACTGCTTTCCCATTAATTAAAGTTTATATGTTGATGTCTTTGGTGACTTTTATTAGTGCATTGATAACCTCTGTGTCTAGCTGAGCGTTGATCGGGTCGCCATGCCTCTGCCCTCGCCTATTTATTAGATCGCCTATGCATTCTATCGTCTGTAGAAAAGTAGGAAGAAAGATAAATAGGATAGTCATAAGTAATCATTAAGGGTTTACTCGCCGATAAGATTAGAACCAACGAGAAAGGACTTAATCTCGGTGCGTTGCATCGAACTATACACTTCATATAAAACTAGCAATAAAACAAGTGACAAGCTACTTAACTATCAGGACAGGTCTTCTTATTGTCTCGAGTATTTATCTGTGTACGTGTGTGCTATTCGTTGATTCGTGCCTATTAGTTTAGTTTATTATTTAATTGTAACCAAATCGTGTCAGTCTCTCAGGCTGAACCCCCTTGCGTTAGAATAGGTTGTATAGCTAACTTAAAATATTAAAATACTGATTAGAATAACTAGATAATACGTTCCACTCTTAGTGATCGACACTCTACTTACCATTATATTCATACTGACCGGGTACACTGCTCGTTAAAGTGTGTGTGTTATTGATAAGTCGGCTAAATATAAATTTAAAACTTGAATACTGCTAAAACCACAACGACATACCGTGGGTATAAATTAGAGCACTCGCACGCACGCATCAACAGTCATAGTCGCTAAGCAACTCCAACCATCGGCGCTATCACATGTTCAGCTCCTTCTGGTTCAAGATATGTTGTAGACTCTTGTGATCGGTATACACTACGCACTTAGTTCCATAAAGGTAGTGTCTCCAAATCCTCAGTGCAAACACGACTTATCCTAATTCTAGGTCATGGGTTGTGTAATTTTTCTCATGGGTTTTCAGTTTTCGAGAAGCGTACGCTATTACCTTCTCTCTCTGCATCAACACAGCTCCCAAACCTTTGTGTGATGCGTCACAATACACAACAAAATCTTCGCTACCCTCGGGTAAAGCCAAAATAGGTGCACTACACAATCTTTCCTTAAGGAGTTGAAAAGCTTCTTCCTTGTTATCTCCCCAGTCGTATTTCACATTCTTTTGTGTCAGTTTCGTCAATGGTTTAGCTATCTTAGAAAAACCCTCAATAAACCTTCGGTAATAACCGGCAAGTCCTAAAAATTGTCGTATTTCCGTCGGCGTTGTGGGCGTTGCCCAATCCTTAATTGCCTCAATCTTAGCAGGATCTACGTGAATTTCTTGCTTATCTATTACGTGACCAAGAAACTGCACAGTCGATATCCAGAATTCGCACTTTGTAAACTTAGCATATAACGCCTCCTTTTTCAATAATTCGAGAATTAGCTTGAGATGTTCCTCATGCTCTTGCTCATTCTTGGAATATATCAGGATATCGTCAATGAATACTATCACAAATTTATCCAAATACGGCTTACACACACGATTCATGAGATCCATGAATGCTGCTGGTGCATTTGTCAAGCCGAATGGCATAACTTGGAATTCGTAATGGCCATATCGGGTTCAGAATGCGGTCTTCGGGATATCCTCTTCCCGGACTCGAAGTTGGTGATAACCCGATCTCAAGTCTATCTTAGAATAGACCTATGAACCTTGCAACTGATCAAATAAGTCGTCGATTCTCGGGAGTGGGTACCTTTTCTTAATGGTTAGCTTATTCAGCTCCCGATAGTCAATACACATCCTGAAGGATCCATCCTTCTTCTTAACAAACAAGACAGGAGCTCCCCAAGGCGAAGAACTCGGTCTGATAAATCCTTTTCCAGATAGTTCGGCTAACTGGTCAGACAACTCCTGTAATTCCGTAGGTGCTAAACGATAGGGTGCTCGCGCTATAGGCGCGACTCCTGGCACTAAATCGATTTGAAATTCGATTTGTCTGGCCGGTTGTAGTCCAGGTAAGTCTTCTGGAAATACTTCTGGAAAATCCCTTACGATTGGCACATCTTCCAACCTTTTCTCTCCAGGTTCCTTCTCTTTCTTTTCAGTAACATGAGCTAAAAAGAGGTGGCATCCCTTCTCAATGTACTTCTGCACCTTCGTACACGAGATGATGCTCAATCTTGATGAACGCGCACGATCAGAGCGATCGCCTTCAATGATCAGAACTTCGTTCCCATAGGGTATTCTAACGATCTTCTCATCACAGATGATGACGGCATGATATTTCGATAGCCAATCCATCCCTATGATGACGTCGAAACTACCCAATTCTACTGGCATCAGGTCAATGTTGAATGGGCGGTTCATTAGGTTTAGAGTGCAACCCCTTATAATGGTACCTACTATTTCTATGTTTCCGTTCGCTAGTTCTACGTCAAAGACATTATCTAAGGTGGTCGGGGCTATATCGAGTAAAGGACTAAAAGTAGTTGACAAAAACTTCTATCTGCTCCCGTATCGAAAAGTACTGAAGCATAACGATTATTTAAGAGAAACGTACCCGTCACCACGTTCGGGTCGTCCTGGGCTTCCCTTCTGCCCACAGCATAAACTCTTCCACGGGCTCTTCCTTCATTGCCCTGGTTCCCATTGTTGACCATTGCTACTTGATTGCCTGGCCCACCACCATTTCCTTGGTTTCGGGGTTTGTTGCACTCATTCCGATAGTGACACTTTTCACCGCACCCAAAGCAAGTGACATCCGCCTTACGGTTGTGAGGTGGTGCTGCTTGAGCGGTGGCTAGGGGTCTTGCCCTACAGTTCTTTGCCAAGTGCCCTATCCTCTAGAAATTGTTACACTTCACTGTGCATTGTCCCCTGTGATGTAACTTGCAGCGGTTACAAAAAGGTGTGTTCTTGTCATAACCCTTCTTGTCACTTGAACCAACTGCATAAGCCTTGCCTACACTCTGCTTTTTGTTCTGAGAGCTGTTGTTATTACCCCTGGAGTGATCTTCCCACTTCCTTTTGTGGTCAGCACTCTTTTCTGGAATTTCCTCCAGTTCCTGATCCATCAACTTGTTTGCTATCTCCATGGTCTCGTGGAGATCTGCAGCTCTCGAGGTAGTCACGTCACCTCTTATGGACTTTGGTAAACCACCGATATATCTTTTAATCAATCTGGCCTCAGTCCGAACCATTTCGGGACATAGCAAAGCCAACTCCTGAAACCTCTGGTTGTAAGCAGCGATATTGTTGTTTTGCACCTTCAAATTCCAAAACTCTATCTCCAACTTCTTAATCTCATTTCGTGGGCAATATTTCCTAATCACTAGTTCCTTAAAATCTTCCCAAGGCATGGCATAAGCAACATCCATGTTAGCAGACTTCATGTAGTTGTTCCACCAGGTCAAAGCGGCATCCATGAAAGTGAACGATGCATACTTGACCCTGTCTTCATCGTTACAACCACTGATGCGAAACACAGTTTCCAGCTTTTCAATCCATCTAGTCAAACCAACGGCTCCCTCTGTTCCTCCAAATCCTCCAACCATGATTTTTCGGAATTCAGAGTAAGTACAACCACGACTGTTGGTCACTGGCCTAGATGTTCCGGTGTTGGTGGTCGAATTGTTTGCGGCTGCGAGGGCGACAGCCACACAGTCAGCAACAAGTTGATCCAGAGTTGCTTGATTCACCACTGGGGCAGTAGCTGCGGCCCTGGTTGGTGCAACATTCTCAGCAGTCTGGCCCTGGGCGGCTCTGGTCGGGGCGACATTCTCAGCAGTTCTTCCCCTTACTGACCTTGTCGGAATAGGTGTGTTGACGGTTTGTCCTCGTGTGACTCTGGTTGACTTTCGTTTAGGTGCCATTTATCTGCATCACAAAAAGATGGCGATAAATGAGATTTTTTTTTATGGGAGTAAGGAATCTTATGAATATACGGTTCATGAAACAAAATACAAGAATAAAGTCAACCACAGAGGAAAAACGAATAATCGTATAGGGAAAACTAAGCATGTTATATATATCGAAAGTTAGAGGTTCACAAAATTACAAGCTTGGTTAATAATTAGTTCTAGAGTACTACAGAAATATTAGTCGTCCTGATGAGTACATCATCCACTACTACAAATCTAAGCTCGGTCACCAGCTAGGCGTAACCGATCAAATGCTAAAGTCAACTCTCCAATAGTGGCCTCCAACTGGCCTACACGATCTCTAAGCTCCTGGTTCTCTCTCATCACTGCTCCAATAGTGTACTCTGCAGTCATAATCCTCTGCCACTGAGTACGGTCAACACCTTTGGCTCATCTCAACATTCCCTGTATCCTACTCTGGCCTTTGCCTAACCCAATAGCCCTGAAATCTAAACCTCTAAGCTCTCTACCATGCAACCTCTCTAAAGCATCCAATCTAGCTCTCAATCCGATCGTCACCCTACGATCAGAGTACAACTCCTCAAATAAAACACAAGCTGCCCTATCGACAGTCCCAATCCTCCTCTCCACAGTCTGAATACAGTCGGACTGCTTCAACCTCCCAAGCTGGTCTGAATGTACATCAAGTAAATTCGCCAGGTTCGTCAGCTGAATCCAAATCTGCTCCATCTCAGTGGGCTCCTCGAGCTCTACAAGTGGAGAATCCACTGGTGATGGAAGTAGAGTAGGCATCAGAGATGGAGGCATGAATGAAGGAGATGACGGCGTATACTCTGGGCTAGCCGCACGTACACCCGTGCCAACATCACAAGCAATATCTATCCACTGACTGTCACTCAAACCCTGAATCTCAGCATCCCTGGAACTCTGTTCATCCTCAAACAAACCCTGAATCTGTGCATCCCTAGAACTCTGTCCAACCTCAAATAAACCCTGGATATCCTCCATGATGCCCTTACCATCCCTCGGCATCATAACCTGATCCAAATCCATAGGAGTATCCCTATCCCTATCATCATCTAAACCCATAGGAGTGTGCTCAGTAGGTGCAGTCATAGCTGGAGTAGGCTCATCCTGAACCTGCTCTGGATCCTCCACTAGATCCTCATCCTCCTCTGAATAGGTCTCAACTGATCTCCTAAATCTCTGACTAGGTGGGGAATGATCTGGAGATGATGTGGGTGACTGAGGTGATGATTCAGCAGGAGTACCCATATAGCCATAGCGGGTCCTACTGAGAGATGAAGACAACACAAATGATAACTGAAAATGACGTCCACGGACTCGCCTATACGAGGTCCTACGTCTGAAAGGTGGGGAATCCTGATCACGCTGGGTGAGATTGTATAGCTGTGCTGGGGATGAGCGGTGTGCTGTGGCGGATCTGTACAAGTATGGTGAGGTAGATACCGGAACGGTGTGTACAGGCTGAGCTGGAGTGGGTGACTTAGCAGCAGCTCGGACAACCTCCATCAATGGGTCATCCACAAATGGAACAGGCTGTCGCATCGGAGAAGTGAGTCCAGTAGCAGCTACCTCGGAGTGTGTGCCAAATGGGAGAGACATAGTCTGTGACAAATATAGTGCGACACGTATAAGTATATAGAAATTACTTATATCATATATGCTTAGTAAAATACTCAAATAGCACATCATAACACTTAATCAAATAGAATAAATAATGCTCAAATCATAGCAGCTAAACTAGCAGGCATCCGATGGTCATGATGGAAAGTTTTTCATAAATCGGTTATAGCTTAAGGTTTTTACAAACCACGTTCTCTATAACCTAGGCTCTGAATACCAATCTGTAACACCCCCAAAATCATAATATTCGTGGAAGCATACACTTTGGGTGCTACTGGATCAATAATCACAACACAAGATATAGGGAACGGATTAAAAATCCGTTTTAAAACACATTGCATAAATTAAGTCATGTTACGTCACATAAAATCCATGTCAAATGAAAATGTAGCCCACTTAAACAAAAGGTCCAAATTCCAGAGTTAACGCTTTATTAAAAACATTTTCATCATTTGTTACGACCATCGCCATGCTCTGCACTCGGCTAACGCACCTCAGTTTCCTGAGAAAAACATGCTAAAAGTCAGCTAACGCTGGTGAGTTCATAGGTTTAAAGTAAATAGCACAAATGGACCAATAGCAATATCATAAAAACAATTCAGCAGATACACACTACTCAGCTATGCAAACACTAAGCCTCATCTAACCGACCTATGACAACGCAACACGCCAAACTGGCGTTAGCAATTACATATGGGTGCCCGCGAGTGTTAATCCCCAGACACTCGGCCTATTATTCGCTTTGGTATACGTTCGCCTTGGCTATGCCGAGCCAACCGAACGGGGGTTTCATCCCCAATAGATCTATTTATATCAAATGGCTTCCTAGACAGAAATTAACGGTAGATGATAGTGGGCACAAAAATGGGATTCAGCAAACTTAGGTTTCTGCATACTAGTGTGTATATAAAAACAAAATTCATTTCTGGTCCATGAAAACAGTTTTGCATGTTTCTCACCCCAAGCTTATAAAACAAAATCGTATAAAATATGGGGCTATAAACTCACCTTTCAATAACAGCAATCTGCTAATCAACAAAAATAGTGCAACCGCGCCGACAGACAACCTAAACCAGTACGGTAAGTCTTAGCGAAATATTCGTGTCTCATGTGTCTTTATTTTATTTGAAAAGTTTATGCTTGAATAGTGCTCGCGTATTTCTTGCTTGCTGTGTGGTAAAATATATTTCGAAATGATTTATCGTTGGCATTCTTTATGGCGGTGGCTCATGGTGAAAGTGTACGGTGGGAATACGTAACGGAACATCCGTGCTAGTATTCACCGCTTAAAATGCGCAAGTGTTACACATATATATACTCATACATATATATAGATATGTCAAATTAATTACTTATGTATTTAATTAATTAAGATTAATTAAATAGGCTTTTGAGAAATAATAAAATAATAGAGTTAGTGGAGGATTATTATATTATAAATATTATTTATCATTTATAATACAATTTTAATTATAAGAGTAATAAAACATTGTTAAGTTAATTTTTATAAAGTTTACTTAAGTTAAGTATTTTCACAAAAATACTCTAAGTGTTAGATTTTTAGAAAAATTTGGGCATGACCCATTCGTTTATATGACGCTTCCATTATTCTCAAATGTTGCAATTTTCCTCAAATACTTCCTCTAGATAACTATATGTGCGAATAGTGTTTGTGATATATATTTTAGTCGTCGTGAATATTTTTATCGTTGTATTATTCGTTATTGTTACTTTAAGTATTAACAATGGATTTCGACACAAAGTCAATATTTAGTCAAAAAGTCAACAAAAGTCCATTTCAATATTAATTTGGTGAAAATGTCAATTTTTACCCTTTCGGAGACTAAACGTCTCAAAACAAGTCCAAAAATAGTTTTCGTTATATTTATCGTTTCGTTAAGTATTAATAACCACGGCGAGTCGTAAAATATTCCAAAAATCAATTTCGTCATTTTTGTTGTTAATTGGGCCGAACACTATTGAAATAGCCCAATAATCAATTTTAGCCCCAAAACACATTTTTAGTTAGAACGTATATATCGACGCGTTTCTAAAAATCATTTTTCTCGCTCATTAGGTCTGTTTGGTCAAAAAGTCAAAACTACAAAATTCATCATGGGCTCGGCCCAACAGTCCATACGTGGGCTTTTATGGCCCAAATTTTAGTTTGGTCCATTTACTTATAATTTGGTATTTATTAGTTACTAAATAAGCTTTAAACTTATCAAATAAGCTCTAATAAATAAGCTACTTAGTCAACTATTCAAAGGTGACTTATTTATGGTCTATTCGACCCATATAACTTATCTCAACTTATTTTTCCCATTTTTACTTGTTATTTTGTATAACTTATGGCTTATTAAATAAGCTATTTCAAATAAGCACTTAATTATATTTTTCCACCATTTCACCATTTGAGCCAAAATTTTATATTTTTCAAAACTCCAATAATCTCATATTTTTGTGTTGGCCGATTTACATACATAGCCTCAAAAGTCTATATATTGCTTAATTTCGCGTAAAAATCGTAACTAATGTTTGTATCATCAAACTAACACTATATGTAACAAGATTTACCACACAAACAAGAAATTTATAAACTAGTTCATCCATCATAAAAAAGTCGAGCACTACATAACAACATACAAGCCCTAGCTTTTTCCAAATCAACAAAATATATACTTTTAACACTTTTAAACAACATTAGACATCAATTGAACAAGAGATTAACAAGATTTGAAAAATTTTATGAATCCTTACAATGCTATGATGATTAACGAGCCAAGGAGGAACCAAGAACACCCAATGCTTCACCAAATTTACCCAAACCAAGTTCCAAATAACCCAAAAACCTTGAATATACACTCTAATGTGATTGAACTTCAAAGAAAATGGATGGATTTAGGAGATAAAGATGGATCATGGGTTTAGAGAGTGAAAAATGATCTAAGTATGTTTAGATGATAGAAATGGACAAGTTGGAAATGCATTGTTACATTTAAGGTAATACATGCATTATAAATATGATTATTATGAGTTAGTGGAATTTTGCTTGGAATTTAGTGGGGAAGTGCCCATATGGCCGGTTGGGGTCTTTTAGGGGGAGGGTGAATTAAATTTTTACCCGCGTTGGTGTATCGTGTGCCGGTTTGAGCTTAAAACGTGACCGTAAAGTCCCGTTTCAACGTTTTTGGACACGTATACGTAAAATAAAGTTTTTATCCACGTTTTTGTCAGAAATGTAATAAAATATTATTACTGACTCAAAAATATATTTATTTGATTGTTACAATGTGTACAGTGCTGTCGGTACGCGCGTGCGGTTGTTTTTCAGAAAAATGCGAGAAAGCTCTCAGTTAATTATGAGACTTGTCAGTAACTATCAGAAATGTGATAATTTAGGTTTACTGACAAAAATACACTTTTTCTGCAGTGACTGTAAGCTACAGTATGCGGGACAGCTTTCAAAAATGCTCAAAAACATTCAGAAACATGCAAATACACATATAAATGCTTAGCTTAAAAGTAATTAATACTCATATAATATAAATTAACAACGTGAAAATTACCATTTGTCACATGAGGCTATGTCCCACTGTCCCTGGTTGAATATAGGTGATCAGTCGATATTCACCCGAGGTTCAATGAATTTCGAGGCCCAAATCCCCTCCGGAATGAAGTTATTGAGGTTTTAAGTTTTCAGACAAAAAATTTCACCATAACAACTTGCATCAACCAAACCAAATCACAACTAAACAACATATCACCTAGTCTATCAAACGATCATCACTTTTAGCACACAATCACTAATCATTGTACCGATCCAACAGTTATCATAACACATATCAATTCACGTCTTACGGTTTCTTCTTGATTTTTTAAAATCCCGTGAAAGATTCTATTTCTCGGTTTAAATCATAGACTTGTAAAATCCCGTGCACGTTGATATCATGTCAAACACTTCGGATTCAGTCATAGCTGAGGTACTCAAATTGTACGGCATGGTTGATAAACATAAGACCTCCAACCCTGTACAACAAATAAACGTGTCTGATTCTGATAATGCTAACATGGAATCGTCGTGCTCGAATTCTCAAGAGAAAGAGTTTCATCAGCCACTAAAATTGCCTGATAATACAAAGGAAAGTTGCATAGAATGTTTTCGACTACTTCACTCACATCTCAAGGTTCTCTTTGAACGACCTGGATACTTGGGAGGATACAAACGTGCATTCGCATCACTCTTTGGTCAAGATGTTCAGACTTTCACAGTCAAAATGATACTGTATTTAGATCAACTTGAACAACAACTTGACAAAGGAGAACTTTCTGAAGGTAGATCCATGGCTGCCTTTTGTGTGATCAACAACCAACTCCAAGTGTTCACTGAGGATTATGATTATGACAGTCAAATGACGAAAAAGTGTTTTGCTAATTACACTGGAATCGAGGTTGACATGTTCAGAGTTACACTACTCCAACTCATGGGTAATGTTAAGGAGTTCATTAATGAAAGGGCGCAGCATCAACAATGCAGTGACACTATGTTTGATAAGCAGGATACAAACGACAGTTCTGGGACTTATACCACACTTGACATGGATACAGATCACAGACCAGAAAATGACCAAGTTCCATCTGCTGAGGTACATGTCACTGATCAACACAATGTGCTCCCTAATGAACGACTGCATACTGATCAAGTTATGCCCACTTATGACACATATTTGTTGGAAAATACTGATAGCAATACCATTTCTAATTCAACAAATATGAATCATAAAGGGGGAGAAAGTGATCAGGATGATGCTGAACATGATGATGAGTCAAGTTCTTTGTTTACGGCTGAGACTTTTGAATCAAATGATGTGGTTGATAAAGAATTTTTTAATGAACTTTCAAACAGATTTTTACAGCTTGAAAAACATTGTACTTCACTTGAAATCGCAATGCAAAAAAAGGAAGAAAGTTTTCAAACTAACCTACCATGTAAAAATCCGAAACTCTCTGATTTCCGTGAATTCTTTATGATAAATGATTTGAAAGCTTAGCTAGAAGCCAAAAACTTAACGATCAACAACCTGAAAAAATGTATTGCTGAGATGTGTGATATGTGTAATGAAGTAAATGATAAACATGTCAGAGATGCAATTGCAATTAGAAATAGTGAATTGGAACTTAAAGTGGCTGAATTACTTAATGAAAATGAGACTTTGAAATTTCATTGCAAAGAACTGTGTGATTCAATCAAAGAAACGAAAACTAAGACTATAGTTCAAACAACCTCTTTGATTGCCAAAAATGATGAATTCAAAGCTCAAATTCAGGAAAAGGGTTTTACAATTGCAGCTTTAAAAAACGAGCTAAGAAAAATAACAAGAAATAGTGTGAACACTAAGTTTGCAAAACCATCAATCTTGGGAAAACCAACTTCACAACCAGTTAGAAACCAATCAGTTGTTAGGCAACCGACTGCGTTTAGATCAGAACGACCAAAATCTTCAAAACAATGGTTTGCCCCCCAAGTTGATGCGAATCAAGTTTTGTCAAAACCAGTCACTTCACAATCAAGACCTAATGAAAAGATAGCAGATACTCGTTCTAAGGCTCAATCTTCTAAGGCTAATGAAAAGGAAGAGAATACTAGTGCTCAGGTTCAATCCCCTAAGACTAGATACATCAACATGCCCGTAGGATCTAAGAGCTTTACTCAGAAAACTGGTAGGCAAACTGCTGTAGGAAGTAGGTCCTCTCTCAACAAGTCTTCCACTGTGCATGAGAAACCAAACACTCCTAAGTCTTGCCTTAGGTGGATTCCAACGGGCAGAATTTTTAAGATGGTTGGGCTTAGATGGATACCTACTAGTAAGTTGTTCACAAACTGCAAAACCAAGGTTGCCTGTGAAACCCCAAATGGTCTGTAGGCTGATATCACTAACCCACATAGATACAAACAAACTCGTCATATTAGTGCAGGTCATCCTTACCAAATTGCACGTACATCGGTCATTCCTATCAAGGAAAGACTCAGAGTTTGGCGGCCAAAAGAACTGAAATCTCCTAGTTTAGGGGTTAAGGAAACTCAACAGTGATGTATACATGTAATGACGTTTGAACACATCAGTTCAACCCTCGTTCTTCATCGAAAATGATGTTTGAACACATCAGTTCAAGCCTCGCTCTTCAACGACAATGACGTTTGAACACATCAGTTCAAGCCTCGTTCTTCAGCGATATATGAAGTTTGAACACTACAGTTCAAGCCTCAGGCCTCAATGTCAACATAATGGCGTCTGCTGAAAACACTCCAGGCCCGTTCCTCAAAGAAAAGAAAGGCGTACGCGTGAGTGCGCTTTATCTTCAGAAGAAGAGAAATCTTCTTGTTTCTGACTATTCTCATCAACAAGCTTCATACTTGTTCCATGCTCGTTCAGTCATCAAGTGGATCTACTTTCATTAGATTGTATTTTTATTCACTCGATCAAAAATGGCAACCTCAAATGCAATTTTTGAGGGGGAGAAGTGTGAACAGTGGATCAACCTCATATGTACTTGTTTAATCAAAAATGGCAACCTCATATGCAATTTTTGAGGGGGAGAAGTGTGAACAGTGGATCGACGTACATTTGATTGTATGTTCACTCACTTGTTGGGCATGTGACTCTAATTGTGACTACGGAGTTGATCATGTATCACTTATTGAAATTGAAGTTAACTTTCACAAAGGCGTGTTCTTATTTTATCTTGAAGTCGGGATTGGCTGGATGCATTACTTTCAATGATAACTTGCTCGTGCTTAAGATTTAAGTTGAAGACTTGGTTTATCTAGTTACCAGCAGTCGGGGTAGATGGTGGAAGACCTGGTTAACTATCACTTAAAGGAGTTACGTTGTAATACTCAGAGTCATACGCAGATGATGTTGTGGATAATCGCAAGAGGTGTTAATGTCTCATGCTTTGGTTGGGTATTGAGTACTTAGAGATTTGCTTGGAGCATAAATTCTCTACACCGTTTTTCCAACATTAGTGCAAGCTTAAGTCACAAGAATGGGGAATTCTACTTCAGTTTCAAGTTTGGTATATTGGGTTTTCTCCATCAGTGGTCACTTCAAATAGCCTACACAAGGGTTGGTAAAGATAGTCAGAGAGAGTTTCTGTAGCAGTTGATTCTCACAGGATACATTTGAGCCAATTTTGTTATTCTCACAAGATTTCAAGTATATGTGCGTAAAATGTGTTGCTGATTCTGAGGTATCAAAACTAGCAAGGGGGAAGGAGACATACATCTGAACGCACAACGAGTACACGTAATGAACTTTATACTTCTTCATAGTTGAAGTTATTCCGGGAAGACAAATTTCATCACCGCAGAGAAAATCAGTGTTTTAACTCGTGGCTTTTGGTGTATTATTCCAACTACGTGGGGGAAGAGATGTAAGAAACAGTTTCTGATGATAAAGGAGGTACACAATTGTATGATGATTCCTCTAGTTAGTCTGTATCCTACTGAAGGAAATGTGTTCATCCGGGACTTACTTGATTTTTACGGTACTGTTTTGGTGTTATCACTTCGACTACATCCGATACTTAGTTGCTTTTGTGGTACTGTCTTGGTGTTATCATTTCGACTACATATGGGATAAATTGCTTACACTCGGGACTTAGTTGACTTTGGTGTAGCAATTTTCATCTGCAATTTCCTGAAGGGAGAAAAGTGCATTCCGGGTCTTAATTGATTTTGATGTTACATTTTCGACTTCATTAATGGGATTGAGTGTGTACTTCGGGTTTTTGAGCTTCATACAATGAGACTGATTGCATCACTTCAACTACTTGGGGGAAGTGGCCTCTTGATACTTTTGGTATGCATTACTTCAGCCTTCAGCGGGAAGAAATATGAGAAGAATTACTCATGCGTGAGATGATACGTTGCTGATCTATTTGATGATCCCCCGAACGGATAATCACGATGATTATTCTTAAAAGGAGCAGCAATATTTGATGTGGTTTGCTACGGATTCCGCTGTGAGCTTAACTAATGTAAGCTTGAAAGAGAGCTTTGAAACTGCTCAAAAAGAAGATTGTCGGTTTGGGGGGAAGCTATCAAAGCTTCACATTGAGAAGGCTCAAGTTCAGACGATTATTCAGGAGCCTCGAAAGCTTTGGTGGTGAAAGTTTAAGAGATGTTGACTACAGACTTCTACAACGTACAGAACGATATCCTTATTTCGGTATTCATGTCAACATCTTCTTAAATTGAATAATATATTTTGTACATAGCTTAAACCAAAATGTAAATAGAAAAATATAAAACCAATAAAAACCATAAAAAAAATAAGAAAATCACAAAAATACCAAAAATAGTTCCTCTAGGCATGTCTTCTGTTTATCGATAACATTTACGGTCCTAGAAATGTCATTCAACAATGACACGGACTTTAAATGAAGCTCGAGTAGAAGTTAAAATGAATTGTTAAAACATGTCATGATGGCTTGCAGTTACTTCAGACTGTAACCCGTTCCTCATTATGGGAAAAGTACGTCGCCAAAAAGACGTCTATTCCTCTCACTGGGTGAAGTTCACCCGGGCATGGATTACTTTATATCCATGTTTCTTCGATTTGATGTACGTTTCAATGCATCATTTCTCGTATAAGAAGAGAAGTCTTCTTTACATCGCAAATACTTTTTCTATCTATGATTCTCCAAGAAAGTATTTGTGCTAAACTTGGTGGTACCATGAATTATTTTTGGAAATCAATCAGACGTGAAGTTTTTCATAAAATTTGTCACTCAATCAATGACTACAGCTCTTTAAATAGAAAATGGGTCATCGATTGAGGGGGAGAGTGATTTCAAAAATTTTATATCATCAAAACAAGTCACTTTATACATAATAAGAAGTGAATTTAATGAAACTTGGTGTTATGTGTCAGTGTGTGATTTCTTTTAATTCAAATATCTTTCAAACTTATCATACCTGACACTAACATTCTCCCTCATTGATTGAGGGGGAGCATTAGTATGTTCCATTATCAGCACATATTAAACCAGACCACATTTTGTCCCATATTTTCTAAACTTATTTAAATCAATTGGGATCACAAAATCTCAAAAGGTTTGAAATTTCTGATCGGGGGAGAGAATGTGATTTAAATATGCAATCTGATAAAAATGTGATGTTTTGGACTTAAATGTAAGCTCTCCCATATGTGCTAAACTCTTTTGTATATCAATGCACATATTGAGGGGGAGCAAATGGTTTGTGGTCACAAAAAGGATATGGCATCTCATGTGAGCGCGACTCAGACTTCACAAATGAATTGACGAAACAAAAACTGTCATTAATCGAAAGGACTTGTCCTGGCCGGGTAATAATTTCAAGCTGGTCTAACCAGTGATGTAAGCGTGTCTCGAAGAAGACTTGCCTGAGTAGAGTGTATCATTTCGAGAAACCTTCTGTGGACTTGACCAGGCCGGGTAATAATTTCAAGCTAGTCTAACTAGTGATGTAAGCGTGTCTCGAATCGGTCATGTTTACTGAAAGTGGATCAATTCAAAAAGTGCAAGCTCTACCCAACATGTGCAAATTTATAATAAAAACACCTGAGCACATGTTAAGGGGGAGCATTTGAAAAGTTCAAAACTCTCAAAGTGTTAGCAAAAAGTGTTTCTTAATTATAAACACTTTGAGAGATTTTTCAAATAAATGGTTTACGGCAACATAGGATAGTCATGGTGTTATAAGGTGGCTAAGGTTAGGAAAACCGTCCTACGATCCGCCAGATCCGGAGGGATCTACCCAAGGACAATACCGAATAGTTAGTATTAGAAAGTCCTTAGGTATGATTATGAAAGAAGGAGTAATATGAGAAAGGAGAAAGAAGGGGTTGAAGAATTAAAAAGAAATGTAATGAGAAAGGGTGAAAAGAAATAGCCCTCCAATTATTCAACCTTAGGGCAGAAACCGGGTTCAACTCATATGCTACTGGTGGTTACTAAGGTAACACTAGTATTGAAGACAAGACGTCATGGACCTAGTGACGCACTGCACTAAACCTTCTAGCCACTCAAGTTCTCTTAAAAGGACTTGTTTCATTCTCACGGGGAACCCTGCATATTCTATCGACCACTCTTTACGAGTTATGTTGATATTGAAACAGGAGACACCGTTCCAGTCTCCGACTACCAAAAATGCACTTATCGAGTCTAGAGCCACGAGATGCATCATAAGATCTCATAGGAACACATGCTACTTCTACACTGGTTGTTCAACATTAAGGACACGAGTTGTAAACTTATGAGTCCTACGCAGATCTTAGCAATCTGCCAGAACATTTATGAGGGAATTTACAAATGTAATTCTCAGTGATTGAATGGAAATTCCTGCCAGGGTCAACATTAAATAGCCCTGAAAGCAGGTCACTTCGGTAATTCCTTGTGGATTACGCTTAGTGGTCGCGCCGGTTTCAAACGGTCTACAGTCGTGGAGTGAACTCCAGCGACTCACCTAATCGTTGATGTACTTCGGTAGATCTTGTAAGCCCTCTCGGGGGTATCCGATTTAGGAACGGCCTTGGAAAGGATTAGAGAAAGTTTTCACACTATGCTGTTAACAATCTTGAAGTCCGAACCTGTAAGTACCGGATATTTTATTGCTAACTGTCGTATGCAGGAATCCCTGGCGATTGCAGCTGATTGCCGAAAAGATGCCGATCCATCACCCCATGCTCACACTTCCCCATCATAAACAAAGAAATCATGATAATTGAAAGGCCTTCATCACTGCTTTCGCAACTCTGATGCTGAAAATCATGATCCAGAAAAGTGTGAGCATGTCGGTCCAAAGATCACAACATCACATGGAAACAATACTGCTACAAGATGACTTGAAGACGTATGTTGGATGATGACCTCAAAGAACATCCAAGACAAATGAACAGTCTTTAAAAGTCCACTACTGAAAGTACAATGATTAAAGACTTAGAAGAATCAAAGACTACGAGCTAGGAACTCAAATCTATGTAATAGAATGCTAGAATTCGAAGTGTAATTTCCGGGGTGACCTCCCTTAGGGGGAGATTGTTAGGAATATAAATATTCACATGAAAGACTCGGTCACCCCGAGTATCTATTAGCATTAAGTAGCTCGTAGGATTAATCATATTAGTTTAGACTTCGTAACACCATGGAGTCGGGTCGGGTCTTTACCCACTGTCAGCCTGGTCCATAGCCTACTAGAGGCGTTCTTGTAGCCACTATATAAGCCCTCTCCTACCAAAGGAGAGGGTTGGAACTTCATTTACAATCTAATACATCTTTACTTTCTCTCACTAGAAGTTTCCCTCTTCTCTCTTTCTCTCTCTACAAATTCGGCTAAATCACAAGTGTACAAGTGTGTTATGATTTCGAATATCTTACAAATACCAACTCAAAATAAATTGTCGTTTCTTCGAATAGAACATGTCGGGAAAATTTATTGGGTATTACAAAATCGGTGTAATAAGACCAACAACTTTACCACCAAAACATATGTTGTAAATTTAGTGCAATTGAGGGTTTCAGGTCACATATGGTAATAAGCTAGGAGGTACGAAGTGTACACCCATTAGGTTACTGAACTACCCTGACTCTGATAGTGGTAAAGTGGAATTCAGGTGGCTTATGGAGTTCGGTGAGTTTACTCTTCACTGAGCAAAGCTTTGAACGATATCACCAGGCTAGTTTGTTCATTGTCATATTCTTCATTTAGTAGAACGTTGAAGGATCTCATAAAGGAGTTGTCTCGCCAGAGGGTTCATCTCTTTAGTGAGAGAACTTCTTAGGGAGTAAGCTTGGTATGTGTGAATTCACATACCTTTTCTTTATAAAAAACGGACTCAAAAGAACAAAAACGTATCATAAATGCCAAATATATGCTTGTTTTTGTATTTGTGTATATGCATGTAACAGATATGAGAAAAGGACAAAAAGAAAGACAAAACGAATTAAAACGAGCACAAGATTGGAAAGAGCGGGAAAAGTCAAAGACGGGAATGAATGTCTACAGTTTGGATCATGCCTAAACCCAAAACTATTAAACCTAAACCTTATTGTTAAATCATTTTTCACCAAAAGTCCAAAAACAATTTCACCCATAGTCCCTAAACCTATTACACCGTTAGTCCTTATCTATTTCAAAGTTAGTCCAAACTAACGGGTGTTAAATCCTAAAACTAATACTATTCTCAGCCCAACCCCTAATAAACAAACCCAATTTTAAACCCAAAAGCCCAATCCAATAAACCATACCCTATCCCAGTCAAATTAAAAAAAGGTGCGAATGCCCTTTTTACTGTTCACCAGTCTCCCCCAAACTTACCCTGCACTTCCCCACCTAAATTACATCACTTAAGTACAATTCACCCTTCTAGAAGGCTGACACGACTGACAAGTCAGAGAGAATGACGTCTAAGGCCTCCAAGCTGGCAATCTCCAAGGATATGATTGGTCAAGATATGGCATTCAATCTAAGGGTTATCAATGATTGGAATGATTGAAGGGCCAGGATTAGAAGGATGAGGGGCTCTCCAAACCCTAGAAGGATCCTCAGTTGGCTATAAATAGAGCCTCTCCTCACCTCACACAAGGATCTAGTTTTTACCTATTAGTCGTGTAGTATTTTAGCTTATTGTTTAGCTCATTTACTTAAATTGTCTTTTAAATTCTGTCTTTCTTTCAAAGTATTGTAATCATTCCAAGTTATTAATAAAAGTTCATTTTATCTTAATTTGTGTTCAAATTTACTTTATGCTTGTATCATGTTTTCTTTTGGTTAATAAGCTGTTAAATAAACTCTCATTACTTTCACTTATACTCAAACAAGCTTCTCAATAGCTTGTTTGAGTTTGAGTAGCTTGTGGTTTGATTTAAAAACAGTTTGTTTAGTAAGTTTGATTTTAACACAAAATAAGCTAAGTTTGGAAGATAAGCCAGAAATGGAAGGGCTTATAGGGTCTCACCAGCTTATCAATTGATAAGCTGGAGCTTGTAGAGTAGCTCCTCGAGCTTTTTTGATCCTTGTTGAGCTAGGATCAAGGTAACAGTTCCTATTTCCATTTTTAGCTTTTAAACTGCTTATTGCTTATTATCTGCTTGTCTTGCTTTTATTTGTCCTATTTGAGCTTTTGATTGTTATATCTTACTATTTTATAGCTTATTTCATAGTTTAGAAGTTATTTGTTCTTATAAGTGATTTAACTGTCAAAATAGCCAATAAGCTTTGCTTATTGGTTAAGTGCTTATTTCAAATAAATTTTTGCTTAAAAACCTTTTAATACACTTAATGTTAATCTGTTTTCAATAAAACAATGAGTTTTATAGTTTAATTCAGTTTTAAAAAGCAATTTAGAATTTTAAAGGGGTGTTTGGTTGGCAATTTTAAACAAGGGTTAAAACTGTTTTAGCTTGTTTTGGTTCAATTCTTACTTTGATTTAGCTTTTATATATTATAATTAGCAGTTTTAGATTAGTGTAGATCAGATTTAGCATGTTTTTTTAGGTTTTAGCTAAATTTCCAAAAGTTAGTAGTCTAAATCTGTTTCTTTTAACTTATTTTGTTAAGTTTTTAAAAAGTTCTTTAGTTGAAGTTTTTAATGTTCAAAATCAGTTTAAAATTCATGTTACAACTTCTGGTTAAGTGTCAAAAAGAGTTGAGTCATTTTTTTTTATCAAGAATTCAGTTTTCAAAATTGGATCAGCATAGGTTTTTCATAGCTTATTTTTTCAGCTTATTTATGGTTCAAAGTGTCTAAAAATTGTTCCTAGGTGTTCATTAGTGGTAGATCTTAATCTGTTTTAAGTTTTTTAGGTTTGATTATAGCTTATAGTAGCTTATTTTTGGTCTTAAAAAGTAGAATTTTCAGGTTTTGCAAAAATCCAATCAGTATACACTCATTCATCAGCATAGGTTTTCATAAGTTTTTATCAGCTTATTTTTAGTCCAAATTATATGAAAATTGTTTTATGTGCTCTTTAGTTGGTGTTCTTTGCTGTTTTAAAGTTTTAGCTTATTTTATTAGCTTTTAGTAGCTTATTCTTAGCCTAGAAAGTAGTCATTCAACATAAAAATTCTAAAAAAAAAAACAATAATAATATTCTTAGTAGCAGTTTTCACAGCTTATTTTTAAGCTCAAATTAAGCTCAAATTGTCTGAAATTTATTTTGAGAGTTCATTTGCATTTAAGCTTGATCTGTTTTAGGTTTGATAGTCTAGCTTATTGCTTTAGTAGCTTATTTAGAAGCTTAAAAATACCCCTTTACGCTGTTTGGATATCAGATTTACCTAAATTACTTATTTGAGTATTTTTGCTTTTTACTTGTTTAGAATTGCTTATTAGAGATTAGATTTGATTTTTAAGTTGGCTTTTAGGTTTTAGTAGCTTATTAGGATTTAGCACAAGCTTATAGAAGCTTGTGCCATATAATCAGTTAATCCTTTTAGCTTTAAAATTTCTAGTGTAATTGTTCAGCTTTTATAGCTTTTTCTGGCTTATTAGAAACTTTATAAAAATAGTGTTTTCACAAAAGTTGCTTATTTTTAGCTTATTAAAAAGTTTCAAAAAGAAATTTTGCAAAATATAAAATATGGGAAGCTGTGGAAGCCAAGGGTGAGACAGGCTCGAACCCGAGACCTCGACCCAGCCTCAACCATATTACATACACTCAATACCATCCACGCCCTTGGGTCTTTTTCGTTTAGGTTTATATACCTTTTATACTTATGTCATTTTTCAGTTTTTACCTTTCAGCCCCTTTTTGCTTATTTTCAGATTATTTGAATAAACTGGATCACCAGTTTTATTTTTCCTAGAATCCTTATAGATTAAAGTACTTTTCATAAATTTTTCAGATTTTTCTTAATTAGTTTAGTATTTTTAATAATATTTTTAGATTAAAAGTGTTTTTAATTCATAATAAATAAAATAAAAATCAAAAAAATATAATTCTTTTTTTCTAAAATTATTTGTCATTTAGGACTTTAGGCTCGTTGAATTCCCGTTAAGTGCCCGTTTTAAGTTTAGTTTGCATTAGGACTTATTTGTGCTTTGTTTTATTGTTTTATGTGCTTATTATTTACTTCTTTGTTTACGTATTCTATTTTAAGTAGCATAATTCCAAAATATCTTGCTTATTCAAATCACCCGATCACGAACCGAACCCGATTTTCCATTCACACTTCGTTGGGACATAAACGACCCGGGAATATCTAATACTTCCGGAAATATATATAGTTTAACTTTCTTTGACCGTTTGGGATTTTCACTCTTGGTTAGAGAGCGAATTAACTAATTGGTCGGTTTTTGGTCTTATTATATATATACTTTGATATCATATCAAGTTTTTGGCGCCGCTGCCGGGGAAGTGTGTAAACGAATTTCAAATTCCCGTTCGAAGATTAGTGATTTAAAGATCCTTCCCCATGAAGTTATCGTTTTATCTTGTGAATATTTTCGTATTATAAAAACCAAAAAAAATAAAATAAAGAAATCACGAATACTTTTCCTAAAGTATTTAAAATACCCAAAAAAAAACAAAAACAAAAGAAATCGTGAAGTCAATTGTTACGTCGGCTCACCTTTATATTACAAACTATAAGAGATGTATAAGGAGGGACGATCCAACGAACTTCGACCCGAAAAGAGAAATATTCTTCTCTTCCGCTTCTTTGTGAGTATTCTAGAGAGCTACCGAGCACCGGTTGACGAATCGATTACCAAAAAATATTTGTTTTTCCATTTTTCTAAAAATAAAAACCAAAAAATATTTTATTTTTCAAAATTTATTTTTCTTTTTGTTTTTAGTGCATGCGCACTCGTTCTCAATCGAATTTAATCGATAAATCTCCCACTATACCGACTCAATGTTATCGTCGACGTAACAAACGAGTAAACGTACCCGAGATACGTACTCTTGTTGAAGATCCCGTTCCAGAAATGGCGGATACGCGTACTATGTCGGAATTGCTCCATGCACCCACCGAGGGTTACGGAGATGCTATTGTTTTACCACCGATTATTTCCATAAATTTTGAGTTAAAAATTGGTTTAATTCAGCTTGTTACGTCAAATCCATTTCATGGTTTCGAGAGGGACGATCCTCACGCTCACATCCGATGGTTTAATAAGTTGACTTCGACTATGAAATATCGGGATGTTCCTCATAGCACGATTAAGTTGATGTTATTCCCATTTTCTCTCGAGGGGGCAGCCCGGATTTGGCTCGAAAAAGAACCCCCTCGTTCCATTACAACTTGGGAAGATCTCGTCTCTAAATTCGTGAATCATTTCTTTCCTCCTTCTAAGACGATGAACCTTAAGAACAATATTACGAATTTTCAACAACGTTTTGATGAAAATTTTGGTGAGGCATGGGAACGTTTCAAGGATCTCCTTCGTAAATGCCCACATCACGGTTTTTTGGAATTGCACCAAATCGATACATTTTACAATGCTTTGACGCAAACCGATCAAGATTCGCTTAATGCAGCCGCCGGTGGCAATATGTTGAATCAAACTCCGAGAGATATTATGATTATTATCGAGAACAAATCGAAAGTTCCCACTTCACGAAACAAACCGGTTGTTTCCAAAGTGAGTACTCCTACTTCTTCGTCTACACCGGCACATCCATCGAAGATGGCCAAACTTACGGATGCTATAAGATGTATGATGAGAGAGATTAAGATTCAAAACCAAAAATCAGAGCCTGTTAAAGCCGTTATCGAAAAATGTATTATATGCGGTGGTCCCCATCCTTATTATGATTGTCAAGCCACCGATAGCACGTTTTCAATGCTACCGCAGCAGCAGCGAATTACAATCAAAATTACGGATTTCACCCTCAAGGAGAAATTAATTACCGTTCTAGTAACCAAATGGGACCACCCAGTTTTCCTTCCGTTCAAAACAATCAAAATATTTTCAATCAAAATAACCAAGGTTACAATGTTAATCAAGGTTACAATCAAAACCGTGGAACAAATTTCAATCAAGGAAACCAAAATTACCAAGCTCCACCTCATTATCAACCTCCTCCTTAAGTCAGACCGTCTAATGATTTTTCGAACTACATGAAGACGAATGATGATAGCCTGAGAGCTATGCAAAATGAACTTAACAATATGAAGGTCGAGCTTAGGAAAGAAATCGATACTTCATTGACTAGACAAACGAATGAGCTTAAGAACATGATGAGTAGTTTTATGCAAATGAAATGATCCTCGGGTTCGGGATCTCTTCCAAAGAATACCGTTGCTAACCCGAGAAGTGACATGAGCGCTATCACCACCCGGAGTGGTGTTACTTATGAGGGACCTACGATTCCTACTACTTCTTCTTCTCCTCCTAAAGTAGTGGAACTTGAAACTGAGGTGACAAAGAACACGGTGCCTCCTACTAATAAGGGAAGTACCAAAGACGTCCAACCTCCGGTTGTCCAAACTTCTAAGCCCAAAGTTGCTCCCGTTAATACTCTTAAGTCTGAACCTAAACCGTCAATACCTTACCCGTCAAGACTTAACGATCAAAAGCTCCGCGAAAAAGCTAATAATCAAATGGAGAAGTTCTTCCAAATATTTCAAGATTTACACTTCGATATTAGCTTCGTAGATGCTCTTATTCTCATGCCTAAATTTGCTCCGATAATTAAGAATTTGCTGAGTAATAAGGAAAAATTATTTGAATTGGCTAAAACCCCATTAGATAAGCATTGTTCGGCGGTTCTCCTCAAGAAGTTACCCGAAAAACTTGAAGACCTCGACAAGTTTCTTATTCCATGTGAATTTTCGGGAATGGCTGAATGCTTAGCCTTGGCCGATCTTGGCGCTAGCATTAACTTGATGCCACTTTCCGTATGAAAGAAGCTTTCCCTTCCCGAACTTACTCCTACTCAAATGACTCTCGAACTTGCGGATTGTTCAATTACTCGTCCAATCAGTGTCGCCAAAGATGTCTTCGTTAAAGTAGGAAAGTTCCATTTTTCGGCCAAATTTGTAGTCGTAGATTTTGATGCCGATCCTTGGGTTCCCCTCATTCTCGGGAGAGCTTTCTTGAGGACGGGACGTGCTTTAATTGATGTTTATGGTAAAGAAATAACCCTTCATGTTAATGATGAAGCTGTAACTTTTAATCTCGATCAAACTTCGAGATACTCCTCTAATTATGATGATATATCGGTTAACCGGATCGATGTCATAGATATTTCTTGTGAGGAGTATGCTCAGGAAGTTCTTGGATTTTCGGATAATTCTCCGAGTGGCAATCCTACTCTATCTTCTGATCCTGTTTTCGCATCTCTCTCCCCATCTCTTACCCCCTTCGGGGATAGTGATTTTCTCTTGGAGGAGACCGGCGCTTTTCTTGCTCTAGATGATTCAATTTCACCGGAAATTGATGATACCTATTTGGATCCGGAGGGAGATATTCTGTTACTCGAGAAATTGTTAAACGATGACCCGTCACCTTCACTCCCTCAGAAGGAAATTAAAATTGAGGAAATAAAAGAAGTTAAGACGTCTAATGATAATCCTCCGGAGCTCGGGCTCAAGGATTTACCTCCTCATCTCGAATACGCATTTTTAGAAGGAACCGACCAATTTCCCGTCATTATTGCTAAAGATTATAAAGACGAGGAGAAGACCCAACTTTTAGAAGTGCTTAAGAATCATAAGAGTACCATCGTTTGGAAAATTTCTGACATTAAGGGCATTGACCCTCGTTTTTGTACTCATAAGATTTTAATGGAAGATGATTTCAAACCCGCGGTGCAACAACAAAGAAGGGTAAACCCGAAAATTCATGAGGTTATCAAAAAGGAAGTTCTCAAACTCCTTGATGCCGGAATGATTTACCCTATTTTCGATAGCCCGTGGGTTAGTCCCGTTCATTGTGTACCCAAGAAAGGGGGTATGACCATCGTCACCGGATGAAGAGTGTGTATTGACTATCGTAAGCTTAATGATGCAACTCGTAAAGATCATTTCCTGCTCCCTTTTATGTACCAAATGCTTGAATGTTTAGCGGAAAATGAGTATTATTGTTTTCTCGATGGATTTTCTGGATATTTTCAAATCCCAATTGACCCACAAGACCAAGAAAAGACTACCTTCACTTGCCCTTATGGTACGTTTGCCTACCGACGTATGCCCTTCGGCTTATGCAATGCTCCGGGCACGTTCCAAAGGTGCATGATGGCCATTTTTCATGATATGATCGAGAAAACAATGGAAGTTTTATGGATGATTTTTTGGTTTATGGCGAGTCTTTTACTTCTTGCCTCACCCATTAAGACAAAATGCTAAAACGGTGTGAAGACACCAACTTAGTTCTAAATTGGGAGAAGTGCCACTTCATGATTAAAGAGGGCATTGTCCTCGGCCATAAGATTTCCAAAGCCGGGATTGAGGTCGATCTAGCTAAAGTCGATGTTATCTCTAAGCTACCTCATCCCACCACCGTCAAAGGAATCGAAGTTTCCTTGGTCATGCCGGTTTTTACCGTCGATTTATTCAAGATTTTTCTAAAATCGCCCGGCTAATGACCCGTCTTTGAGAAAAAGATAATCCATTTTTCTTATCTAAAGAATGCATCGAAGCATTTGAAATTCTTAAGAAGAAATTAACGGAAGCACCGATTTTAGTTGCCTCCGATTGGGACTTTCCCTTTGAAATTATGTGTGATGCTAGTGATTTTGCTATTGGGGCCGTCCTGGGGCAACATAAGACCAAATATTTTCAGCCGATACACTATGCGAGTAAGACGATGACCGATGCCCAATCTCATTATACCACTACAGAAAAAGAGTTATTAGCCGTCGTCTATGCTTTTGAGAAATTTAGACCTTATCTCGTCTTATCGAAGACCAAAGTGTATAGAGATAATTCGGCTCTTAAATATCTCCTTGCTAAGCAAGATGCTAAGCCAAGATTGCTTCACTGGATTCTCCTTCTCCAAGAATGTGACGTCATTATTCGTGATAAAAAAGGAGCGGAGAATCTCACCGCCAACCATTTGTCTAGACTAGAAAATCCTCATCAAGGTGTTCTCGAGAAAAAGGAAATTACCGAAACATTTCCTCCCGAGACACTTGGAATGATATCGCTTAGAGGTGATTCTAGTAGCCCATGGTTTGCCCATTTTGCAAATTACCATGCGGGGAATTTTATTGTGAAAGGGATGTTGTCCCAACAAAAGAAAAAATTCTTTAAGGACGTAAAACATTATTTTTGGGACGACCCCTATTTGTTTAAGATTTGTGCGGATCAAGTGATTAGACGATGTGTACACGGCCAAGAAGCCATTGATATCCTCACGGCTTGCCATAATGGACCCACCGGGGGACATCATGGTGCCAACTACACCGCTAAGAAAGTCTTTGATTCTGGATTTTATTGGCCGACTATTTACCATGATGCCCATGACTTGGTAAAGTCATGTGACTCTTGCCAACGTCAAGGAAAAATCTCGCAAAAGGATGAAATGCCTCAAAATGCAATCCAAGTTTGCGAGATCTTTGATGTTTGGGGCATCGATTTTATGGGACCATTCCCGTCTTCTCAAGGGAACAAGTATATTCTCGTGGCCGTCGATTATTTGTCTAAATGGGTTGAAGCAAAGGCGCTCCCCACTAATGACGCCCGAATTGTTGTGAAATTTTTGAAGAGTCTATTTTCCCGATTTGGAACTCCTCGTGCTATTATAAGTGATCGCGGTACTCATTTTTGTAATGATCAATTTACGAAAGTTATGCTTAAATATGGAGTTACTTACCGTCTTTCTACCGCGTATCACCCGAAGACAAGCGGACAAGTTGAGGTTTCCAATCGTGGTTTAAAGTGTATTTTAGAAAGGACCGTAGGTGAAAATCGGGCCTCATGGGCCGATAAGTTAGATGATGCATTATGGGCCTTCCGTACCGCCTTCAAAACACCCATTGGGTGCACCCCTTATAAGTTAGTTTACGGAAAGGCTTGTCATCTCCCCATAGAGCATGAACATAAGGCCTATTGGGCCTTGAAACATTGTAATTTTCACCTTAAGACCGCGGGTGATCACCGAAAAGTTCAAATGAACTTAGGGATCAAGCTTACGAGAACTCTTTGATCTACAAAGAGAAAACGAAGAAGATTCATGACTCGAAAATTAAGAACGGCGTCTTTAACATTGGTGATCGAGTCCTTCTCTTCAATTCTCGATTAAAGATTTTCTCGGGCAAACTCAAAACCCGTTGGTCTGGACCGTTCACCGTTGCTCAAGTTTTCCCTTATGGAACCGTCGAGTTATCTCAACCCGACGGCCCTAACTTCAAGGTGAACGGTCATAGACTCAAACACTATTTTGGAGGGGACATACCATCCATGGTTGTCCCGGATCTCCAAACTTTCCCCATGGACAATTAAATTCGGGGCAAGTCAAGCTAAACGACTCGATAATAAACAAGCGCTTCTCGGGAGGCAACCCGTGTTTCTATATTCGTTCTATTTTCTAATAAGTGTAACGTGAGGAGGTCCACCTCTTCCATTTCTCGTGTTTTGTGCTTGTTGTTTTTTTCCAGGATTTGCCCGAATTATGAAGACTCTCGTGCTCGTGGTTTTGTCTTTCATCCACTCGAGTTTCATCCTTCAGTGCTTATTGGGAAATCCGATATCCTAAATCTTATCGATTAATGTTTATCTATTAACATAATTTATAAATGGCTTTAGATTTGCGTAAGAGAACCGTTATTTCAAAACATTGAGGACAATGTTTCGTTTTAGTCTGGGGGGAGGAGGGGGGTAATCTTTCGATTTGATTTTACCTTACATTTTTGCCTTATACTCTCGCAACCCCGTTTTTCCTCCAAAATAAAAAATAAAAATAAAAAATGAAAAATTTAAAAATTTTGAAAAAATATAATAAGTGTTTTAACACATTGTTGACTTTCCGTTGGTGAGAGTAGGAATAAAATTTTGACTTGACCGAGCGTGTTGAGCTCTAGCTTGTCCCTTTAACCTTTATAATTGAAAAGCTTTTGCTAGACTTTTATACAAGAAGCTATAAAACGCGAATTCTAGCTTAACAAAGCCAAGAATTTGCAAGTTTCCATAATTAACTTTGAATATGCAAAAGCTTGATTTTATTCGACTAAGCATTCGCGGATCTTATTATTTAGGATTTTAAATTTGCGAATAACTAAAAATGATAGAGTTAAATATAAGTTAGATGCTAAGCGTGGATGTAGTTGGATCTCTTTAGAGCTCATAGAGGATAGTTATGGCTTTTTGCTCCCATCAGCTAAATAAACACCAAAATAAAAAATTTCAAAATAATTAAAGGTGCACGGTTTTGGCGATAATTAGTTTTTACTCATTCTTTAGAGAATTCTTGCTTATGAGAGTTGGGTACACATCAAGGTACTGCCAGCGTTACGGGGAAATAATACAACTGATTCCTGATAGTTAGCTGCTATTGTTTCGGATGTTGAAAGACCGTAGGACTCGGGATTTGGCACCCAACATATGTGTAATAATAAACCGAAGACATAATAGACTACTATGCCCTGACAGTTCATTCCCTTTGACATGGTTGTTCAAAAGGTGGAAGTAAATAAATTAAATAATCCAAAGCTATAAAATTTTTCTGTTTCCTGACGGTTCGCTCCTGTTGACTCAGACTTCAAAAAGGCAAAGGAAAATTAATGTGCTTAATGATGTTAATAATGCCAAATTTCGACTCCAGGGATATCTAAATAAAGCTTCTGTCTCTGGACTCGTAGATGAGTTGTTTTGGTCGAAATAAAATGGATATCCCCTAAATCGTGTTAAATTAGGACCTTGATGTGGACCTCATTTTTATTTGCAGCGATTCTCGAGGGAAGGATTTTAAACTAGTTAGCGTCTAAACTGGGTGTCTTTATCGGACTAAAAATCTATCGAAATAAGAAAAAAAATCATTTTTCAAAATAAAATCCTTAGAGGAAATAGGAATAAGGGAGCAAGGAGTAGCTACGCGTACACAATTAGCAAGCATCTAACTTGTATTGAACATTGATTTTGTTTTTAAGCTTGGTTTGGGGACTTGTGAAAAATCAAGGACGATGAAATTTATCCATATGGACGCTTTTTCTTGAAAAGTGTTTCTTACTCCGTGATCCTAAAAGTTATTTATTAAATAATGAAAGTCAACATCCCGTCATAAAAAGAGAAAAATACAAAAAGATATTATACACAATGGTCAAACGGGGCGTTTTTAGAGCTATTGATTTCTTAATCTCTTTTAAGGAACACTTTGCTACTTTTCAAAGTTTTAGTAAAAAGAGGTTTGAAATTTTTGGTTTCAAAAGCGTGATGTGATGACATTGCGTGAGGGCACGACAATACCTTAGTCTGGGAGATTTTGGTATGTGTGAATTCACATACCTTTTCTTTATAAAAAACGGACTCAAAAGACCAAAAACGTATCATAAATGCCAGATATATGCTTATTTTTGTGTTTGTGTATGTGCAGGTAACGGATATGAGATAAAGACAAAACGAACAAAAACGAGCACGAGATTGGAAAGAGCGTGAAAAGCCGAAGACGGGAATGAAAGTCTACAGTTTGGATCATGCCTAAACCCAAAACTATTAAACCTAAACCTTATTGTTTAATCATTTTTCAACAAAAGTCCAAAAATAATTTCACCCATAGTCCCTAAACCTATTACACCGTTAGTCCTTATCTATTTCAAAGTTAGTCCTAACTAACGGGTGTTAAATCCTAAAACTAACACTATTCTCAGCCCGATCCCTAATAAACAAACCCAATTTTAAACCCAAAAGCCCAATCCAATAAACCATACCCCATCCCAGTCAAATTAAAAAAGGCGCGAATGCCCTTTTTACTGTTCACTCGTCTCCCCCAAACTTACCCTGCACTTCCCCACCTAAATTACCTCACTTAAGTACAATTCACCCTACTAGAAGGCTGAAACAACTGAAAAATCAGAGAGAATGACGTCTAAGGTCTCCAAGCTGACAATCTCCAAGGATATGATTGGTCGAGACACATGGCACTCAATCTAAGGGTTTTCAATGATTGGAAATGATTGAAGGGCTAGGATTAGAAGGATGAGGCGATCTCCAAACCCTAGATGGATCCTCAGTTGGCTATAAATAGAGCCTCTCCTCACCTCACACAAGGATCTAGTTTTTATATATTAGTCGTGTAGTATTTTAGCTTATTGTTTAGCTCATTTACTTAAATTGACTTTTAAATTATGTCTTTCTTTCAAAGTATTGCAATCATTCAAAGTTATTAATAAAAGTTCATTTTATCTTAATTTGTGTTCAAATTTACTTTATGCTTTTATCATGTTTTCTTTTGGTTAATAAGCTGTTAAATAAGCTCTCATTACTTTCACTTATACTCAAACAAGCTTCTCAATAGCTTGTTTGAGTTTGAGTAGCTTGTGGTTTGATTTAAAAACAGTTTGTTTAGTAAGTTTGATTTTAAGACAAAATAAGCTAAGTTTGGAAGATAAGCCAGAAAATGAAGGGCTTATAGGGTCTTATCAGCTTATCAATTGATAAGCTGGAGCTTGTAGAGTAGCTCCTCGAGCTTGTTTGATCCTTGTTGAGCTAGAATCAAGGTAACAGTTCCTATTTTCATTTTTAGCTTTCAAACTACTTATTGCTTATTAGATCTGCTTATTATCTGCTTGTCTTGCTTTTATTTGTCCTATTTGAGCTTTTGATTGTTATATCTTACTGTTTTATAGCTTATTTCATAGTTTAGAAGTTATTTGTTCTTATAAGTGATTTAACTATCAAAATAGCCAATAAGCCTTGCTTATTAGTTAAGTGCTTATTTCTTATAAACTTTTGCTTAAAAACCTTTTAATATACTTAATGTGAATCTGTTTTCAATAAAACAATGAGTTTTATAGTTTAATTCAGTATTAAAAAGCAATTTAGAATTTTAAAGGGGTATTTGGCTAGCAGTTTTAAACAAGGGTTAAAACTGTTTTATTTTGTTTTGGTTCAATTCTTATTTTGATTTAACATTTATATATCATAATTAGCAGTTTTAGATTAGTGTAGATCAGATTTAGCTAGTTTTTTAGGTTTTAGCTAAATTTCCAAAAGTTAGTAGTCTAAATCTGTTTCTATTATCATACTTTGTTAAGTTTTTAAAAAGTTCTTTAGTTGAAGTTTTTTAGGTTCAAAATTAGTTTAAAACTCGTATTACAACTTCTAGTTAAGTGTAAAAAAGAGTTGATTCATTTTTAACCAATAGTTCAGTATTCAAAATTGGATCAGCATAGGTTTTTCATAGCTTATTTTTTTCAGCTTATTTCTGGTTCAAAGTGTCTAAAAATTGTTCCTAGGTGTTCATTAGTGGTAGATCTTAATCTGTTTTAAGTTTTTTTGATTTGATTATAGCTTATAATAGCTTATTTTTTGTCTTAAAAAGTAGCATTTTCAGGTTTTGCAAAAATCCAATCAGTATACACTGATTCATCAGCATAGGTTTTCATAAGTTTTTATCAGCTTATTTTTAAGCTTATTTTTAGTCCAAATTATCTGAAAATTGTTTTATGTGCTCTTTAGTTGGTGTTCTTTGCTGTTTTAAAGTTTTAGCTTATTTCATTAGCTTTTAGTAGCTTATTCTTAGCCTAGAAAGTAGTCATTCAACATAAAAATACTTAAAAAAAAACCAAAAATATTATTCTGAGTAGCATTTTTCACAGCTTATTTTTAAGCTCAAATTAAGCTCAAATTTTCTGAAATTTATTTTAAGAGTTCATTTGCATATAAGCTCGATATGTTTTTAGGTTTGATAGTCTAGCTTATTACTTTAGTAGCTTATTTAGAAGCTTAAAAATACCCCTTTAGGCTGTTTGGATATCAGATTTACATAAATTACTTATTTGAGTATTTTTGCTTTTTACTTGTTTAGAATTGCTTATTAGAGATTAGATTTGCTTTTTAAGTTGGCTTTTAGGTTTTAGTAGCTTATTAGGATTTAGTACAAGTGTTGCTGCAAATAATGTTCTAAAAACGTTATTTATATCTTTCGATAACTTCACGTTTTGATGATAACAAAATGTGAAAACACATTACGTTAAAATTAACGTAAACAAGTTTTTAGTCGAAAGATCCCATTTCTACGCAAATCACTCTAGGCATGAACAAACAAATTTACAACTTGACAAATGATCAAAGAAGTGAATTTGTGTTTAAAACTTCACATTTTTAATGTGACAAAACATTTTTTCAAAAATACAATTTACAAGTTATTTTTGAATTATTAAGAAATGTTTTATTGGAAAAATAAGTTTAAATATCATAACAGCTATTTTCCCCCCAAAATCAGCTCCAAACTTCCCCAAATAAACTTTCACCACTAAAAACAAAAAAATAGAGCGTTCTTGCCTGGCACGGTACCACTAAATTTAGTGGTATCGTGTGACATTTAGTGGTGCCGTGTACCTATAATGGTCAGATTTCTTCTGCCTATAAATACCAGCCCTCTTCACAGTTTTTGGGCATCCTTTTTCACACATACTTTTCTGAGTTCAATACTCTTATCACATCTTCCCTTCTTGATCATTTAGTTTAGTTTTATTTTGTTTAAAGAGTGATCCAATCATCCAACCAAGTGATCACCTTCATTCCTCTACTAGTGCAAGAGAAGAACACAAGGTATCAAAGAAGATACAAAGTGTTGTAGTTATAGTTAGTGCACTTGTAACACTTGTTACATACTTGTTGTATCCTTGCATACATCAACTTCATTTTTCATTTGAGAGTTTGTGAGAGTAGATCATTATGATCTTGTTGAGATCTTGAAGATCTCTTATAGCTTGTGAGCTTGTGAGTTGATCAAGTTGATCAAGGGTAGATAGGGTAGATTGATTCAAGAGAGAGTAGATCATTGTGATCGTGTTGAGATCTTGGAGATCTCTTGTAGCTTGTGGGCTTGTGTGTTGATCAAGTGGATCAAGGGTAGATCGAGTCAAGTGTGTTGATTGTGTGAAGTAGAAAGGATCGTGTGGATCGTGGTAGATTGGTACTAGCTAAGATTAGTACTCGACATTTAGCTTAGTGTCGGAAATTAGGATAAGCGACGTTGTACGGTTTTCTCCGCCTGAAGGGAGCTTTGTTGACATAGTGCTTGAAACTCTCGAGTGTGGTACTCGGGGAGTGGAGTAGGGCGAAGAAGAGCTTCGTGACCGAACCACTATAAATCTCTTTGTCCCAGTTTGATCTTTCCATCTCTCTTCATTATAATTATTGTTTATATTAGTTAGTATTGTTTAGTGTTCATATTGGTGTTGATTGATTTCATAAAAGAATCGAATCAAAGTCTTTCACAAGTAAAGTTTTAAACAAATTAAAAACCGGTAAACTATTCAACCCCCCCTTCTAGTTTTCCATTATTGGTACCAGAGCCAGGTTAGTCAAGATTTTAAAATAAATTGTATTTTAAAACATGAATCGATCAATGGATCTTGACAAATTTCAAGAAGGGAAATCTATGCAAAGACCACCACTTTTTGAAACTGATTGTTTTATATATTGGAAAACAAGATTCGAAACGTATGTGAAATCAAAAGACATTGATCTTTGGCATATTATTACCGACGGTGACTTTCAACCGATTCAAAAGAATCCGGAAACTAAAAGGGATGATATAGTTCCTTATAGTAAACAAAGTGATGAACTTAAAAGAAAACTACCCAAAAATGATGAGGTTAAAATGATGATTTATAATGCTTTGCCGAAAAAGGAATTTGAAAGAATTTTTATTTGTAATACGGCAAAAGAAATTTGGATAACTTTGTTAGTCAATCACCAAGGTAATAATTGTTGGGAATTAAATGTTCTAAAGATTAGTATTGGGAATTAAATGTTCACAAGGTTAGTACTGCTCAAGGAAATACACTAAGTGTTGATACTACTGCTAGTGTATTTAATACTACTGCTAGTGTATTAGATTCTACTGCTAGTATACCAAATACTACTGTTGAAGTGACTCATACTACTGCTGAATGGATAAGTGTCGCGTATACTATTGCTGGATGGATAAGTATAAAAAGATATTTTGTGTATAAAAGTCAAATATATACGGTAGATAATATCTTTGATATGTGTTCAGTCAACAAGTTAGATACACAGAACAAGTTGTATCTTAGCTACTGACACACTTAACAAGCAAGTAGTTTGACAAGACTTATCTATATTTTAAAGATCTCTTTTGGACTATAAAATGGAGATCTTAGCTTAGATTAAGTGTCTAAGTAAGTGAAATAGTGACTAGTTGAAAGCTAAGAAAACATACATTGTGTTGAACATAACAGAAATAGTTTTCTTTGTAATAGAGATTCAAGGTTTTGTAACCCTAGTGATAGTGAAGATCACTCGTATTATTCTTAATAATATTGAATCGTTTGGTGTTATACTTTCTGTGTTCATTATCAAATTCAACAACCACCATTGTTCCATTATGCTCAAACCAATATTCTTCTAAGTGTGGTTAAGTAGATTCCACATACTTAATCATATTCACTCAAAGTATCCCATACACACGTTATAAAGGACTAACATCCTCAGAGTGTATTACAACATCCTCACAAGTGGTATCAGAGAAAGGTTTGATATCTTTGATTTAGAAGAAGAAATGGACATGGAGTCTATTCAAACGAATGTTGCTGCTAAGTTGCCAATGCTCAAGCAGAATGAGTTTGATATGTGGAGGCTAAGGATAGAGCAATATTTCCAAGTGCAAGACTATACACATTGGGAAATTATTGAAGAAGGAAACTCTTACAAGCCTACAACCACTACATCAACAGTTGAGGGTAAGGATGAGGTAACTGTGCTGATCAATCCAATGACTGGAGAAGAGAGGATAAAGAAGAAGAATGACCTCAAGGCCAGAAGTATGCTGATGATGACCATTCCAAATGATCAACTTTTAAACTTTAGCAAGTTCAAAGATGCCAAGTCATTATTTGAGGCCATTGTTGCAAGGTATGGTGGGAATGAAGCCACCAAGAAGACCCAGAAGACTCTTCTCAAACAGAACTTTGAAAACTTCTCTTCAACAAGCAATGAATCTTTAGACCACATGTTTAACAGGCTTCAGAAAATTGTGAGCCAATACCTCAAGAAGATTTAAACTCAAAATTTCTGAGAAGCTTACCTGAAGAGTGGGCTATGCATGTTGTTGTCTGGAAAAACAAGCCAGACATTGACACCATGAATCTAATGGACTTGTATAGCAACTTCAAGATTATGGCATTTGTGTCATCTCCTAGTACCTCAAATCCAGTTGAAGATGTCAAGATTGATGTTGGAGTTAGTGCTGCTAGTTCATCAAGCAGTACTATTGGTATAATGGATGAGAAAACTTGTTGTGCTTTTCTAACAAGTCAGAATGATGGGTCCATGCTTACTCATGAAGACCTCCAGGAAATCAATGATGATGATTTGGAGGAGATGGACCTAAAATGGCAAATTTCTCTTCTTAGCATGAGGGCTAAGAAGTTCTATCAAAGAACAGGGAAGAAAATCACTATCAGCAGCAATGATACTGCTGGTTTTGACAAATCAAAGATAGAATGCTACAACTGCCACATGATGGGGTACTTCTCAAGGGAATGTAGAAGACCTAGGCAGCAGAATAGCAAGAGCAAAGGTTATGGAAGCAAGAACAAGGATGTGGAGGTCACTGAGCCAAACTCAAAAGCTATGGTAGCTATTGATGGCTTAGGACTTGATTGGAGTTTCATGGCAGATGAAGAAGAAGCTTCTACTCAGATGGCACTCATGGCTTTCTCTGAGGTAAAATCTGATAAAGTTTGTTCAAATACTTGTACTACTCTTAAAGATCTAGAAACTTTAAAAAAACGTTATGAAGATCAAAGGATAGAACTAACCAAAAAGATTCATAACTTAGCAAATCATAAGAGAGGTTTAGCTGTCCTAGAAGAGCAGATCATCCACTATAAGACCAATGAAGCTACTTTTACTGATGCCAAAATTCTTCTTAACAGGGAAATACTAATTCAAAATGTAGAAATTAGTAATTTGAAAGCTGAATTAGACATAATTAAGAAGGCTAAAGAAAACATTCAATTAAGTGTAGAAACATTAGATTATGCATCTAAGGGTGTAACCAAATTAATTGAATGTCAAATAATAAACAAGGTAAAGTCTGGGTTAGGATACAAGAATGTCCCACCTCCTTACAGAGGAATCCCTGCACCCCCAGGGATAGACCTAGAGCACACAGGCTTGTCTGAATTTCAACTACCAAAGTTAGAATATGGTGCACAGCCAAAAGAAAATGTAGTTGTTGATAAGCTTGAAAGTAGAAGTGATACTTCACTTCCTGAGGACAAGGTGTCCTCTGGTAGGAAATCAGATGGTCCAATCATTGAGGACTGGACATCTGATGATGATGAAGAAGATCAGGTTATGTCTAAACCTGATGTTGTTAAGATAGTAGGAACAAGTGTTCCTAAGTTGGTCAAGAATGATACTGTTAGGCCTAAAACAAATGTTAAACATATTAGGCAACCAGTAAGATATTGTGAACAATATAGAACCACAAACAAGCCTAAAGGTAACCAAAGGAATTGGAGTGACTCTGTCTTCTATAACAAAGCTTGTTTCGTTTGTGGAGATTTTGACCATCTTGCAGCCTTCTGCAACCTAAGGGTATCTGGGTATTCAAACCATAGGGTGAATTTAAAAAGGCATACAACTAAAAGTCACTCTAATTTTACTAGAACAACACCCAGAGCAAGTTTCTTAAAGTCTGGCCCAAAACAAGTTCCTACTGCTAGACAAGCAGTTACTACTGCCAGACCATTTAACTCTGTTTACCCAAAACCATCAATTAAAGGTGCAAAAACAACTTTCAAACATGCACCAATAACTGCTAAAAGGCCTTTTCTAACAAGAGCAGTGATACAAAAACAAATTTGGATGCCAAAGGGTACTGACAACATTAAATATACTACTAGGGAAAAGAGGGCTAATGCTGTTAAGGCCTCAGCATGTTGGATTTGGAGACCTCTTAAATCCAATGGTGCATCAACTGTTCTCAAAAGATTTAATTACATTGATGCACGAGGCAAATCCAAGTCAGTAATGGCTTGGGTTCCCCAAGAAAACTAATTTTCTTATATTTGTGCAGGGACATTCACTAGCAGATGATGAAGATCAAGGATATTCAGATAGTGGGTGTTCAAGGCACATGACAGGCAACATGTCTTATCTTTCAGACTTTCAATCATTATATGGAGGATATGTTACCTTTGGTGGAGGAATAGGAGGAAGAATTACTGGTAAAGGTACTCTTAAAACCGGTAAATTGGATTTTGAAGATGTTTACTATGTACAAGAGCTTAAGTATAACCTATTTAGTGTCTCACAAATGTGTGACAAAAAGAACAAAGTTCTTTTTACTGACACTGAATGTCTTGTGCTTTCTTCTGATTTTAAGATGCCTAATGAAAGTCAAGTACTTCTTAAAATTCCAAGAAATGGCAACATGTACAGTGTTGATATGAAGAAGATTGTTCCTAAAGAGGCCCTTAAGGCCACATTGGATGAATCTATGAAATGGCATAGGAGGCTTGGTCACATTAATTTCAAAACCATAAATAAAATTGTCAAAAATGGTTTGGTAAGAGGCTTGCCTCAGAAAAGATTTGAAAATGACCAAACATGCGTTGCTTGTCTCAAAGGCAAACAACATAAAGCCACTTGTTTATGCTTCATGTGGACTTATTTGGGAATTAAATGTTCTGAAGATTAGTATTAGGAATTGAATGTTCACAAGGTTAGTACTGCTAAAGGAAATACACTAAGTGTTGATACTACTGCTAGTGTATTAGATTCTACTACTAGTATATCAGATACTATTGTTGGAGTGACTCATACTACTGCTGAATGGATAAGTGTCGCGTATACTACTGCTGGATGGATAAGTATAAAAAGATATTTTGTGTATAAAAGTCAAATATATACGGTAGATAATATCTTTGATATGTGTTCAGTCAACAAGTTGGATACACAGAACAAGTTGTATCTTAGCTACTAACACACTTAACAAGCAAGTAGTTTGACAAGACTTATCTATATTGTAAAGATCTCCTTTGGACTATAAAATGGAGATCTTAGCTTAGATATTAAGTGTCTAAGTGAGTGAAATAGTGACTAGTTGAAAGCTAAGAAAAAATACATTATGTTGAACATAACATAAATAGTTTTCTTTGTAATAGAGATTCAAGGTTTTGTAACCCTAGTGATAGTAAAGATCAGTCGTATTATTCTCAATAATATTGAATCGTTTGGTGTTATACTTTCTGTGTTCATTATCAAATTCAACAACCACCACTGTTCCATTATACTCAAACTAATATTCTTCTAAGTGTGGTTAAGTAGATTCCTCATACTTAATCATATTCACTCAAAGTATCCCATACACACATTATAAAGGACTAACATCCTCAGAGTGTATTACAACATCCTCACAATAATCAAGTCAAAGAGAACAAGATAGATCTTCTTGTGCAAAAATATGAACAATTTTCTATTCCGAAAGATTAATCTATTGATAATGCTTTTGCTAGATTTAATACTATTATTACTAGTCTTAAAGCTCTTGATGAAAGTTATTCTAGCAAGAACTATGTTAGGAAGTTTCTTAGGGCTCTACATCCCAAATGGAGAGCAAAGGTCACCGTCATTGACGAGTCAAAGAACTTGGCAACATTATCACTTGATGAACTAATAGGAAACTTGAAGGTTCATGAGATGATAATCAAGAAAGACTCCGATATAGTCAAAGGCAAAAGCGAGAGAGTTAGATCTCTAGCATTGAAAGCCAAAAAGGAGTCTAGTGATGAGGAAAGTTCGGATTCCGATAGTGAAGACAAAGAATATGCACTAGCCATTAGATATTTTAAGAAGTTCTTTAGGAGAAGAGGTAGGTTCGTTAGACAACCTCATGATGAAAAGAAGTCATCACAAAAGAACCGAAATGAGAAGAAAGGAAAGAGTGATAGGAGATGTATTAGATACGGAGATTCCAATCATCTCATAGGAGAATGTCCTAAACCACCAAAAACCAACAACCAAAAAGCTTTCATAGGAGGCTCTTGGAGTGATAGCGGTGAAGAAGAAGAGAAGAAGCCCAACGACAAAACATGTCTAATGGCCCAGGCTTCAAATGAGGTACATTCTGACTCTTCTTATTATAGTGATGATAATTCGTCAATGGAAGATAATAGACTATATGACGAATATAATAAACTATGTGAAGTAAGTTCTAAAATCATAAGTAGAAACAAAACACTAAAAGGAACATTGCATGAACTCGAAGTGCAAATTTTAGAACTAAAGGATCAAATAAAAAGACTTGAGAAAAATAAAGAAATAGATGTAGGATGTAAATCATGCATGTGTCTTCGAGTAGAAAATGAAAAACTTAAAGAAAACACTTTAAGGATCATTAAGTTTGAAAAAGGGACAAAGTCACTTAATGATGTGCTTGATAACGTTAGGTATAGAAAACATGCCGAAGTGGGCTTAGGATTTGACCCAAATAAAGCTTCGACAAGTAAAATGAAATAAGGAAAATTTGTCAAACCCACAATTTCTGTCGAAAATGTGGACGGTACCATTAAAGGTACAGACGGCACCACTAAAGTTAGTGGTACCGTGGTACCGTCTGGTACTTGAGACAGAACTGAGTCGAATCTGAAAAATAATTCAAGTCCTAAACCAAGTCACATAGTTGTTAATAGTGTCAAAGTACCTATTGCTAGTAAACAGGAAGTCAAAAGCGTTTACAAACCTTTGTCAAACCCCGGGCTTGGCTTTGTAAAACCCGACACTAGGTCAAAGACTCCTCCACCTAGAAAAACTAATGTTCCTAAACCTCGGTCAAGAACTCCTCTACCGAGAGGTAACTCTAGAAGACCAAGTTATCCAAGTAACTATCCCGTAACTTGGAATAACCGTCAACTACAAAGTTACTTACCATGGGAAATTTGTCCTTCGTTCCAACATCCTAACCAAATGCAACTAATGCATGGGATGTTTAATACTAACAACTTTGGACCCATGAGATATTGGGGACCAAATGTTTGAATGTTTGTCTTATTCAATAGATATGCTTGGGAATCGACTTGGAGCCCGATGAATGGGTCAAGGATAGTGGATGCACTAATCATATGACGGATAACCGAAGTCTATTCTCATCATACAAGGCGAACAACGGAGGTAATGTCACTTTCGATAGCAAACTTAAGGGCAACGTCATAGGCAAAGGTACAATTACTCAAAACTCCCTCACTATTAGAAATGTTGAGCATGTAGATAACTTAGGATTTAACTTGCTTAGCATTAGTCAAATGATAGACAATAAGTGTAGAGTTATATTCTTCGAAGAGGGTAGTGAGATCACTAAGAGTGGTAAAACCATAGGCAAAGGAGTTAGGAAGAATTGCTTATTTGTTATGAAAATAGGAAATAAGCCTCAGGATAAGATTTACCTAGCAACCATAGATGATAATTCCACTCCATGGCATAGGAGACTAGGTTACGCCAATATGCGCCTGATACAATCATTGGCGTCTAAGGAACAAGTTAGAAACCTACCTAAGATTAAGTTTGATAAACACTTTTGTGAAGCTTGTAAAGTTGGAAAACAAGCTCATTCTAGTCACAAAGCAAAGAATATGGTATCGACCTCTAGATTCCTAGAACTCCTTCACATGGACTTATTAGGTCCATCCGCCGTACGGAGCTACGGAGGAAATTACTACACCTTAGTAATAGTTGATGACTACTCTAGGTATACTTGGACTAGATTTCTTAAGAATAAGATACAAGCTTTCGAGGAATTCAAAATCTTTAGTAAGAAGGTCCAAAATCAACTAGGGTGTAAAATTGTCTCAATTAGGACGGATCATGGTCGAGAATTTGATAATGAAGTCTAATTTGGAGCATATTGTGATGCTAATGGTATTATACACAATTTCTTGGCTCCACGAACTCCACAATCAAATGGGGTAGTTGAGCGGAAAAATCGTACTCTACAAGATATGAGTAGAACGATCTTGAATGAACAATCAATTCCGCAAAAGTTTTGGTGTAATGCGGTGGACACCTCAACTTACATACTATATAGGATTCTAATTAGACCTATCTTAGGAAAAACACCATACGAAATCTTGAAAGGTAGAAAACCTACTCTAGATTACTTTAGAGTGTTTGGAAGCAAGTGCTTCATACTAAACACTAAAGACTACCTCACCAAGTTTAACCCAAAGTCTTACGAAGGTGTATTCCTAGGTTACTCCCAAAATAGTAAAGCCTATGTTGTCCTAAACAAGGAAACAATGAAAGCCAAAGAATCACTCAACGTGACATTCGATGAAAGTCCTCCACCAACTAAGACATCACCCTTGGTGGATGATGACTTAGATGAGGAAGAAGCCATTAAGGTCAATGGAAAGAATACCTTAGAAGATGACATTGAGGATGAAATAGTTGAAGTTGATGAAGTTGTCAACATTAAGGAATCCAAGAACCATCCTATTGAAAATTTCATAGGAAACCTAAACCAAAGAACTCTTAGGTCACAAGCACAAAACAAAAGTAATTTCTTTTGTTTTATATCTACCGTAGAACCTAAGAATGTCGGTGAAGCAATTAAGGATGAAAGCTGGGTAGTTGCCATGCAAGAAGAGTTAAATCAATTCACCGCAAACCAAGTTTGGGATTTAGTACCTCCACCTAAGAATCAAACCATCATAGGAACTAAGTGGGTGTTTAGAAATAAACTAGACGAAAATGGCATCGTAACTAGGAACAAGGCAAGGTTGGTAGCACAAGGCTATAACCAACAAGAAGGAATAGATTACGATGAAACTTATGCACCCGTAGCTAGATTAGAGTCTATTAGGATACTCCTTGCCTATGCTTGCGCCTTAGACTTTAAATTATACCAAATGGACGTGAAAAGTGCATTTCTAATTGGTTATATCAACGAGGAGGTATACGTTACACAACCTCCAGGATTCGTTGATTTCGAGAAACCGAATCATGTTTATAAACTCGAGAAAGCACTCTATGGTCTTAAACAAGCTCCTAAAGCTTGGTACGATAGACTAAAAGCATTCTTGATTGAACATGAATATACCATGGGAATGGTTGACAACACACTTTTCACGAAGAAACGTAATTCACATCTCATCATTGTTCAAATATATGTCAATGACATCATATTTGGCTCAACTTGTCCAGAACTGTGCGATGATTTCTCTAAGATCATGCGTGACGAGTTTGAGATGAGCATGATGGGCGAATTAAATTTCTTCCTTGGTCTACAAATAAAACAAATGGAAGATGATATCTTCTTTAATCAATCTAAGTATAGTAAGGAGATGCTTAAGAAATTTAGTTTAGAAGAGTCTAAGCCCATGAAAACTCCCATGTCCACGGAAACGAAAATCACAAAAGATGAAGAAGGTGAGTCCATGGATAGCACTAAGTATAGAGGTATGATAGGAAGCTTATTATACCTCACGGAAAGTAGGCCCGATATCATGTTTATTGTCTGCCTTTGTGCTCACTTCCAAGAGGATCCCAAAACCTCTCACCTTGAAGGGGTTAAGCGTATCTTCCGATACATTAAAGGCACTATACACTTGGGATTATTCTATCCCAAGGGGACCGGTGTAGAAACTGTTATCTATGCCGACTCTGATCTTGCTGGAGATTATGTGGATCGAAAAAGTACGAGTGGCGTTTGTACCTTCATGGGTTGTTGTCTAACTTCTTGGTTCTCCAAGAAACAAACGGCTCTTGCTATCTCCATGACCGAAGCCGAGTACGTAAGCGCCGGAAAGGCATGTCAACAAGTACTAAAGGCGCTATACACTTGGGATTATTCTATCCCAAGGGGACCGTGTAGAAACTGTTGTCTATGCCGACTCTGATCTTGCGGGAGATTATGTGGATCGAAAAAGTACGAGTGGCGTTTGTACCTTCATGGGTTGTTGTCTAACTTCTTGGTTCTCCAAGAAACAAACGGCTCTTACTATCTCTATGACCAAAGCCGAGTACGTAAGCGCTGGAAAGGCATGTCAACAAGTACTATGGATGAAAAAAGCTCTTATTGACTATGTCATCCATCTAGATGACGTTCCTATTATGTGCGATAACAAAGTGCTATTGACTTGAGCAAAAACCCCGTTCAACACTCTCATACTAAACACATCGAAATTCGTCACCACTTCCTTCGCGATAACATTCAGAAAGGAAACATTTCTATTGAGAAAGTTCCCTCTCAAGACAATATCGCCGACATCTTGACCAAACCTCTCAAACGAGAATCCTTCAACTATCTTCGTCTAGGTCTAGGAATGATGGAACATATTCCATAAATCTTATGACTATTTAAATATTTCACTGGAAATATTGAAGTCATCTTGTGTGTCTCGTCTCATGACTCTTTAAATATTTCACTGGAAATATTGAGTCATTCTTCACATCCCTCGTATGACTACTTGAATATTTCACTGGAAATATTAAAGTCATCTCCTTTCGTCTAGTCTAGGTTCTCCTCGTCAAAAGAATTTATTAGGTATAAATTCTTTCCTCGTGTCAAAAAGTCTCACTAAAACAGCGAGACTTATTCGTCAAAAATCAAAATGGGATGAAAATTCATCCCAGCAGATCACAGCACCACTAAAGTGGCACGGTACCATTAAATTTAATGGTACTGTGGTACCGTGTATCTGATAATGCTCGTATTTTCAATCCACTCTTCCCACATTATTCACTTTTAAACTTTCCCAACTTCTGCAATTGCTGTCAAAACCAAACCTCACAACCCAAAATTCAATTACACCCTTTCAAGATCATATTCAAGGCATTAATTTTCAAGATTATCAACTATTTCCACATTTTCAACATAAATTGTAAGTCATTTAACTCTAATCTTCTTTAATCTTGAGTCTAGGGTTTGTTCTTACCCAAAAAAAAAAATGAATTGGATTGGGGTTTTTCAATTTTGATTGAGTCTTTAGGAAATTAGGACTAGGAGTAGACAATGTATAAAAATCATGATTCCCTTAACTTAGGATTTGCATAAACCCATCTACATCACAAATTTTGGTCCAAATTTTGTTTTTGAGAAAATAGCTTTAAGAGGAATCATGTCTAGAATACTTGCAATTAGGATTAGGAGTCATTAACATTCTAAGTTTTCAAAATTTTTGGTGCCAAAACATTGAAGTCGCCAAACACCCCAATTTCATTGTTTTTGTAAAATTTCATGAAACTAGGATCATGAAACATTTTTCATGCATTGTTGATACAAACTAAAAACGTTTTTCTCATACATACATGGTCTCACGAATATTGATCGAATTACATAACTAATATGGATTTATCGACATATTCGTTTGAGCTAAAGTTAAGTTAGGAGCGTTTGGGTAATCTCATTATTTTTAGTTCTAGAGTCAAGATTACGGCACCTCCACATGGTTTGCATATAGGCACACACTAGGCACGTGTCTTTAAAGCAACTATTCTCAATCTTATTTTTTTTAATTCTATTATAGGTAACAAAAATGTCACATGAGTATGGTTTTGATCATCTTCTAACTGACACCTATACTCCCGAAATCTCTCGTGAGCCTACAACACCCGGTAGTCACATTCGTGCCTATGTTAATCTTGAAACCCATCGGTTTCATGAAGGTCGAGTCGTTGATCCATCCTTAGTTTATCATAGGGATATCAACACCTCATTTAGAGCTATAGGATTCGATTGCTTACTACACATCAACGAGCACATTTTTCCTTGTTTTGTGTTGAAATTATTTCGACAAGTTGAACTCGTACATAACGAGGATCAATCTCTGTCACTTTGGTTTTGGATCCGAAACTTCAAATTCGTCTTGACTCTTGAGCAATTTGCTCAAATTCTCCGAATCCCCAATCATGGGTAATGTGCCTATACTGAAGATTGGTGTCTTGAGTCCCTCTTCAACTATCAAGAAGAGGATAGTCCGTATTGTTCCTACATACCCTCTCCAACCGAACTTACCAAACTCATTCGTACTCATAAGTACTCTTCTTACCCAAATCCAACGAAAATTCGTTTGGAAGAGGTTCGTTATGAACTACTTTCTTGGGCAGTCATCCTGCGAGAAAATGTTCTCAGTCTAAAAGGAAATCATGAGCAACTTCCGGCGTGTTGTGCTCATATGATTTACTGTCTTCATACTCAACAACCGTACAATCTCGCGTACTTCTTCGCTAAGCGAATTGATACCCTATGGGATGTTTCTAACTCGTCTTTATCACCACTTCATGAACTCTCATCCTTACCTTCGTGGTCCTCAATATTCACTCTTCAATCCCGTCATGAAACCCCTAAATGAGTCATATATCTCATCCATTCTCATTTCCGAATCTTCCACCCACTATGCACCCTTTGATGATCCGAATCATGAGAAAGAGATGCATGCTCAAGACGAGAGTGTAATGAAAACGGGAGCAAGCTCAAGTCATAAGTAGTTAAGGAGGGATTAGTACTCCTATTAGAATTTATCCTTGGTAGATTATATTAGGACTTAATACTCCTATCTATCTTGCATGCTTGACATTTTTTCTATCACCTTGCATGATTTTCAATTAAATGATTCTTGGATGATAGCTCATTTTGTCCTTTTTGCATGCTTATAGATTATCTTAGAAAAATGCTTGATAATCTTTAATTGCTAGGAGTAGCTTAATATGGGACATATTAGGCAAATAAATCTTTAGTGGTTTGAGGCACTAACATTTCCTGCAAATAGTTCCCCTAGAAAACTTCCCTTTAGCTGCCCAGAACTAGGCTGCACAGGAAAATTCGTGACTTCCAGGTCACGGTACCGTTAAATAGGCCACGGTACCGTTAAATTTAACGGTACCGTGTGGTATTTAGTGGTACCGTGCCCTTGTTTGACGAATTTTCACTGTTTCCTCTAGATCCCTGTATCCCTAACCTCAAACCTGCAAAATTTTGCAAACTCACATACACCTTAAGATTCCCTCACTACATCATAGGACACTACCACCAACTTTAATTCAAATCCTACAACTCTTGCCTATATAAGGCCTCACCATTGCAAGCTTATCTTGCATCTCATCTTCAACCTCACACCACTCAATCACCATGTCTTCCATACAAGGATCAACAACCCACATCTCCAAGAAACCTAGGATAACCGTAAGACCACCATCCAAACCTCTCTTTATTGATCTCACAAAAGATGATGAAGTCACAACACCACCTTCCCAAGCCACTCCTCACTCACCATCTCCACCTAATGCTCCTTCCAAAACATCTTCCACTAGAACCACATCTTCATCATCTCCCTCTCTCAACACCATGCCATCATCCATGGACTACACACTCTCACCCATCACTCCATTAGATTATGCCATGCCAACCCCATCAACAACAAACTCACCACCACCTCCTTCTTCAATCATAGGCCAACCTATCCAACCTCATCCATTTGATCTACATAGTGCTAATTGCCTATGTTGCCTTCACAACTGTAACCTCATCTTCTCCTTGAGAGATGAGATACACTTCATGTTCTCCTATGTGGAGCATCTCTTGACACCACCACCACCTCCAATCATGTCACCCTCTCCACCTCCTCCTAGCCCACTTAACTAAACATGTTCATGTTTAGTTTCCAACAATAAACCTTTAGGACCCCTTTTGGAAATGAAGCTTATCTTAGGGCCTCTTGTCACTCAAGATTTATTTATGCTTCTTGTTGTTTGTCTCTATGTTTGTGATGTAGTCATACTTATGAATGACATTTTTTTTAATGAATGGATGGGCATGTTATGTGGTTGTTTTATTTTATGGTGTTTGGCTACTTAGCCATTTTCTTGTTTGTGGTTAGATATTTGTCTTGATTGCTACATGTTAGATATTGTATGTATGTCATCTAACTTTGTTTTGTAGCAAGAACCATTGCTCAATTCCTTGGTGCCCTCCAAACAAGGGGGAGTATACATCAAGGGGGAGCTTTAGCAACCTTTTTTGCTTCGACAAAAAGGGGGAGAAATGGGATGTAAACTCATTAAAAATTTGTTAAAATTAATTTTAACTTAAAATGAGTTTAAGTTTTGTCATCATCAAAAAGGGGGAGATTGTTGATGCAAATAATGTTCTAAAAACGTTATTTATATCTTTCGATAACTTCATGTTTTGATGATAACAAAAGGTGAAAACACTTTACGTTAAAATTAACGTAAACAAGTTTTTAGTCGAAAGATCCCATTTCTACGCAAATCACTCTGGGTATGAACAAACAAATTTACAACTTGACAAATGATCAAAGAAGTGAATTTGTGTTTAAAACTTCACATTTTTAATGTGACAAAATATTTTTTCAAAAATACACTTTACAAGTTATTTTTGAATTATTAAGAAATGTTTTATTGGAAAAATAAGTTTAATATCATAACAGCTATTTTCCCCCCCAAAATCAGCTCCAAACTTCCCCAAATAAACTTTCACCACTAAAAACAAAAAATAGAGCGTTCTTGTCTGGCACGGTACCACTAAATTTAGTGGTACCGTGTGACATTTAGTGGTGTCGTGTACCTATAACAGTCAGATTTCTTTTGCCTATAAATACCAGCCCTCTTCACAGTTTTTGGGCATCCTTTTTCACACATATTTTTTTGAGTTCAATACTCTTATCACATCTTCCCTTCTTGATCATTTAGTTTAGTTTTCTTTTTTTTAAAGAGTGATCCAACCATCCAACCAAGTGATCACCTTCATTCCTCTACTAGTGCAAGAGAAGAACACAAGGTATCAAAGAAGATACAAAGTGTTGTAGTTATAGTTAGTGCACTTGTAACACTTGTTACATACTTGTTGTATCCTTTCATACATCAAGTTCATTTTTCTTTTGAGAGTTTGTGAGAGTAGATCATTGTGATCTTGTTGAGATCTTGAAGATCTCTTATAGTTTGTGAGCTTGTGAGTTGATCAAGTTGATCAAGGGTAGATAGGGTAGATTGAGTCAAGAGAGAGTAGATCATTGTGATCGTGTTGAGATCTTGGAGATCTCTTGTAGCTTGTGGCTTGTGTGTTGATCAAGTGGATCAAGGGTAGATCGGGTAGATCGAGTCAAGTGTGTTGATTATGTGAAGTAGAAAGGATCGTGTGGATCGTGGTAGATTAGTACTAGCTAAGATTAGTACTCGACATTTAGCTTAGTGTCGGAAATTAGGATAAGCGACATTGTACGGTTTTTTTCTGCTTGAAGGGAGCCTTGTTGACATAGTGCTTGAAACTCTCGAGTGTGGTACTCGGGGAGTGGAGTAGGGCGAAAAAGATCTTCGTGACCGAACCACTATAAATCTCTTTGTCCCGGTTTGATCTTTCCATCTCTCTTCTTTATAATTATTGTTTATATTAGTTAGTATTGTTTAGTGTTCATGTTGGTGTTGATTGATTTCACAAAAGAATCGAATCAAAGTCTTTCACAAGTAAAGTTTTGAAACAAATAAAAGACCGGTAAAACTATTCAACCCCTCTCCTTCTAGTTTTCCACAACAAGCTTATAGAAGCTTGTGCCATATTAATCCTTTTAGCTTTAAAATTTCTAGTGTAACTGTTCCGCTTTTATAGCTTTTTCTGGCTTATTAGAACTTTATAAAAATAGTGTTTTCACAAAAGTTGCTTATTTTTAGCTTATTAAAAAGTTTCAAAAAGAAATTTTGCAAAATAAAAAATATGGGAAGCTGGGGAAGCCAAGGGTGAGATAGGCTCGAACCCGAGACCTCGACCCAGCCTTAACCATATTACACACACTCAATACCATCCGCGCCCTTGGGTCTTTTTTGTTTAGGTTTGTATACCTTTTATACTTAAGTCATTTTTCAGTTTTTACCTTTCAGCCCCTTTTTGATTATTTCCAGCTTATTTGAATAAGTTGGATCATCAGTTTTATTTTTCCTAGAATCCTTATAGATTAAAGTACTTTTCATAAATTTTTTGGATTTTTCTTAATCAGTTTAGTATTTTTAATAATATTTTTAGATTAAAAGTGTTTTTAATTCATAATAAATAAAATTAAAATCAAAAAAATATAATTCTTTTTTTCTAAAATTATTTTTAGTCATTTAGGACTTTTAGAAATTAAATATGCACTTCTAGGGTTAAAATTTGATAATTTAGGTTTTTAGGCCCGTTGAATTCCCGTTAAGTGCCCGTTTAAATTTAGTTTGCATTAGGACTTATTTGTGCTTTGTTTTCTTGGTTTATGTGCTTATTATTTACTTCTTTGTTTACGTATTATATTTTAGGTAGCATAATTCCAAAATATCTTGCTTATTCAAATCACCCGATCACGAACCGAACCCAATTTTCCATTCATACTTTGTTGGGACATAAACGACCCGGGAATATCTAATACTTCCGGAAATATATATAGTTTGACTTTCTTTGACCGTTTGGGATTTTCACTCTTGGTTAGAGAGCGAATTGACTAATTGGTCGATTTTTGGTCTTATTATATATATATATATATATACTTTGATATCATATCAAAGCTCGTTAGCGTGTTTAACTGAATTCAAATTAACTTGTAACTTCTTTGACTTATTCAAGGGAAGTTATAACTACAACTTAATGACCATGCTTAATTGATCGTGTAACAACTAATACCTATAATGAAGGAATACTATGATGTGATTAATGGGCCAATTAATTATCATAACTCAATTGGGCTTTGAGTTTTTCCTATAAATAGGAACACACATCTGCATGGAAAATATACATATTACCTAAGACACTTAGAAGCGAAAAGGTTCTTTGATTTATGCCTAAGTCAAGAACAAACACTTGATCTTATCTAAAGGAGATATTCGTGTAACCAGACATTAGGATTGAATAGTTTCATTAGGAAAGTGATTACACGATTCTAAGTGATATCCGGCTACATTGATTATCTTCACCCTATTAGGTTAGCTGATTTAAACACACAAATCCACCAACAATCTAAGGAAACTACTATTGATAATCAATGGCTGCTACCATGAAGCATCTGGAGGCTAACTTTTGCAAGTTGGACAAGTTTGAAGGAATAGATTTTAGGAGGTGACAAAAGAAAATGCACTTCTTCTTGACTAGCATGAGTGTGGTGTTTGTTCTTAGCACACCTATTCCAGATGATGGTGATTATGCCATTGTGAACTCGATAAGGAAGAGGAGTAAGTGGGAAAACGATGTCTATGTTTCTTGTGGCTTAATTCTCAATGGTATGTCTAATCCTTTATTTGATATTTACAAAAATCTTGAATCTCCTAAGGAACTATAGGATTCTTTGGAGGCTTAGTATATGGCTGAGGGTGCCTCTAGCAAGAAGTTCCTTGTAATTAATTTTAATAATTACAAAATGGTCAATTCAAGACCTTTCATGGAGCAATACAATGAATTTCTTCGTATACTTGGTCAGTTCACACAACATAAAATGAAAATGGATGAGGCTATTTCAATATCTTGTGTTATTAATAAACTTCCCCCTTTTTGGAAAGATTTCAAGCATACCTTGAAACATAAAAAAATTGGAATTAACTCTTGTTGAGTTGAGCAGTCATTTGCGTATTGAGAAATCCCTTAGGGTGCATGAAAGTGACAATCCAAAGAGCAACAATGTTCTTGGTCCATCTGTTGTCAATATAGTGAAACATAACAATTCCACAAGCTACAATGACAGCAAGAGCAAACGTAACATCAAGACACCAAAGCTGATCCTAACAAGAAGTTGAAGTTGACTTGTTGGAAGTGTGAGGAACCCGGACACTTAAAAAAGGATTGAAGGGGTGTTAAAATTGGTAATAAAGCCAATGGTTCAGGTACAAGTGGTTCAGGGAGTAACGGCCATGGTCTGATTATCATATTAACTTTGATAATACCCCATGAATCATTCATTGTCATTAATTCATAGTGAGTAATATATACTTTACATAGATTGGATAATAAGATAACTAAGTGCGCTACCCATACCAATAATATATATACTAAATAGTCTAATAATATAATATGCTAATAATATTATGCTCTAATGTTTGTTAAAGCTAAATAGTCTAATAATATAATATGCTAATAATATTATGCTCTAACGTTTGTTAAAGCTAAATAGTCTAATAATATAATATGCTAATAATATTATGCTCTAATGTTTGTTAAAGCTGGTTTGTTAGAATACTACATTTTTTTTCAATTGTAGATATGATAGATTTTTCATCATTATGGTTAGGTTTTATTTATTTATTTATTTTTTTTTTAAGCAAAATCATTATGGTTAATTATCATAAAAACAATTGTACAATCGTTAGCTTACTTGCGGGCTGTTACTCAAAAAAAAAAAAAAAAAAAAAAAAAAAAAGGATTCAATGAATGTTGAAGAGTTACATACTTGTACTTGATTGACGCCCTACGAAATATACATGCATTTGTCGACATGCAGCAATCACATTACTATATATATTAAATCAGAACACAAACGATGCCGTTTTGCGTCTGAGTTTCCCGCCAAAAATCGTGGGCTTATAAGGCCCAGCTTTCTTAGCCTGTTTAACCTTCGACAATGACCCACCTTTTGATAGATTAATTGCTGGAATCTTCCCGAATACTCACACACATACACAATCAAAATAGATAATCAAAAGCCGCATCCTAGGGTTTGATGTTTTGGGGTTTTTGTTGTGTGCTTCAAGATTCTATGATGGTTAACAATCAATTTTGAAGGGGTTTTGGTGCTGGAACGTTTTTCGGATGTCTCTACAGTTACGGAGCTTCCGTTTTGTTGTTGTTGGCCAATTGGTGTTACGGACCTTCCATTTTGTTTTTGTTGGCCAATTGGTGATGCCATGTTCTATGCTTTTCTGGAATGGAATGTTTCTCTATGTTGCTTCAAATTAAGGTATGTATTTTTTTTCTTTAAAAAAAAAAAAAAAAAATGGGATTCAACAAATGTGCGGATAAAAATATTAGATTTTCGTTTAAGAAAAATTATCTTTTGGTTGAATATGTTATTTGATCCGATGGAATCAACACATATTTTTCTCCAAAGATTTACAAAGGAAATATGTAAACCCGAGTCGTTTTCCCAACGAATGATTGAATGGAATTTGTTATCTCGATTCGTGAAACGTGTTTGAATAAGGAAAATAAAGGGATTTTGGGATTTTAAACTAAAATAAGTGAACATGAACTAAAAATGATTTAATAAACAATAAAAATGATAATCTAAAGTGCTCGTAATTAAAAACGTAAAGAAAATCTAAAAATACGTTTAAACCGGGAAATCCCGAGCCTAAAACGTCAAAACGATGAAATATTAACTCTACGGGTACAAATCTATTTTTCCTAAGTTCTAATTAATAAAAGAAAATTTTAGAAAAAAGAATTATATTTTTTTGACTTTTATATTTTTTATTATGAATTAAAAACAAAATTAATCTAACTAAATGATTAAAAATATTAAACCTATTTAGAAAAATCTAAAACTTTTCTGGAAATTACTTTAACTTAATCTTGTCCTAGGAAAAATAAGAAAAATGAAATTGCTTACTGGAATAAGCAGTAAATAAGCAAAACAACCTAAATAAGCTAAAAGAACAAAAGGGTGTTAAATAAAAAACTAAGGAAGGAATAACTGAAATAAGACCCTAGGGCAGTTGGTATGGTGCGTGTGTGGTGAGCTAAGAGACCAGGGTTCGAATCCCTTGGTTCTCTTTTTTGAAAACATTTTTTTATTTTTATTTTTCTTTTGCAAACTCAAAAATTACAACATAATAAGCATTTTACGTAACTACAACTATTATCAGAAACCTCAGATAAGCCCAGAAATAAGCTGTAAAAACTTATCAGTGGGTATAAAAGGAAATAAGCTAAGGTTTTTGAGCATAATGACTGTTAAGCTATCTATAAGCTAACTAGAAATGAAATAAGCTAAGGCAATTAAATCACACTCTATATAAACTAGGAAAGTAGCTTAAGCAATAGGCAAAAACAGAATAAGCACTGATGAGCCATTAAGCCAAAGGCTACTGAGTGCACAGGGCATTAGCAGTCAAAATGGGGCTTTTTGAGCTAAAAAATAAGCTAGGAAACAATAAGCCATTCCATATTAAGTTGAACAAAAGTAAAGTTCATACTCTGAACTTCTACAAAAAAACTAAAAGCTAGACTTAGGGGAGCTTAATAGGGGCTTAAGATGGGCTTAAAAGAACTGATGCAGACTGCATAAAGGGTCAGTACAGACTGGAATAAAAGATTGAACAAGGGAAATACAAACTCTATTGGATTGCAACTATCTATTCTACTGACTACTTACCAATCTAGAATGGGTTAAGAAAAGCCAAAGATCAAAAGCCAAATAGCTTATCTGATCAGTAAGCTCAATAAGCAACTCCAAACAGATAAGACCCTATCCTATTTAAATCTAAGAAAAACTTGAAAATGGCTTAACTCCTGTTACAAACAACTTATATACACTAAATCAATGCAGATTAACATTCCCCAATTGACACATGAACAGTGCCATAGCTTTTTGACCCGTTTGACCACTAATCCAAACACCCCTTTAGGGACTGTTATGGTAATTTAAACTAGCAAAGACCTAAAATAAACTATAATTCTGAACTAAAAATGATTAACTGACTAATTTAACTCTAATGAGCAGCTTTCCAAGGTAAATAAGCTAGGCCTTATCATAACTGTTTTTGGCTTATTTAAGCTATAATGAGATGAAACTGGTATAAACTCTAACACCCTATCAAATTAAACTCAATTAACATTAATTAGATCAATTACTCACAGAAAAAGAAAATAAGCTAAAAAATAAGCACTCACACAGTAACAGTGAACCAGTTGACTTTTGTTGACCTTTTTGGAACTTTTGGAATAGAACTGAATTAAGCTAGAATAAACTCACAAAAAGCTATAATAAGCTTACATGAGTTTATTCAATCAATAAAGAAGCTTTTTCAATCACTAATTAATTTAATTCGAATTAACAGTGGACTTTTGAAACTAGAAATTTCATTAACTTTCAAAATTAGTACAATGCTTAATAAGTTAAGGACAATTGAGCTTAAACAAACTTAGATTATTACTGAAAGCTTAAATTTCAACTAATTACAGACTTAAACTAAAATACGACTATAAAATAAAAACTACTTGCCAGTTATGGCTACAAAAGGTGCTATTTATACTAAAAATGAGCTGGGTTCTTCTTCCTATCTTCTTCTGATCACTTTTGAACCGTTGGATTGGCCTCTTATCATCACAGCCACTCATTCCAATTTTGGCGCCTAAATGGTACTTCTGAGTTAGTGGAATGGAGTTGACCTTTTAAGAGGGGGGAAAGGATGGTGGCTATGGCAGAGAAAAAGGGGGAGACAAAATTGTCTTGGGAGCATGGGGGGGAAACATTGTTGTCTGGTGTGGTTTTTCTGGGGAAGGGGAAAAGTGAGCGGGAAGGGGATGGTTGACTTGGGTTGACTATTTTGGTTAGTTAAACAAAACAGACGGGGTTGGGTTGGGTTTGTGTGGGATAAGGATTGGGTTTTTTTTATTTGTTTTGGATTAAAAGAGATAAGGGGTTTATTTGTTTAGGATTAGAATTTGTTAAAGTTTAAGGACCAATTTTGTCATTTCTGAAAATCCAGGGACCAAACTTGTCATTTTTGCAAAAATAATTCCAAGGGCCAATCTTGACAACTTGATATTCTTGAATGTTGATTTTGATAGCTTGAGCAATATCCCGGTCCAAACTCGTAAATTTCTTCCCCGTCCTCGGCTTTTCACGATTTTCCAATCTTGTGCTCGGTTTTGTTTGTTTTTGATCCTTTTGTACCTGAAACACATAAAACACAAACCAAGAATATTTGCAACAATATTTGATCTATTTGGGTGTTTTTGGTCATTTTTGTGTCTTATATGGGTACAAAATGATGAGTATTTACACACTCATCTTTTGGTTGATTATATTATTTCATAGGGTGATTGTAATATTAACGAGGTTGTTTGGTTCCAGAAGTTCCACCGTTTCTACATTTTTCTCCAAACGCCTTTCTTTCTTTCCTGCGGCTTGGTCGGATTCTAGGGCTTTCAGTGGTAACTTGCTGCAAGATCAGACTTCCATTTATTGGTGTTTTATGCTCTCCGTGTTTTTTTATTGCTTATTAATTTTTGTTCTTTTTTTAGGTGAAAAGATGCTGATTATTTATATGACGCATAAGAAAGCAAGAGTGAAGAAATGAAAATTTGGTTAGCTGTTCTTTGTTTGCACAGGTATTGAGTGATTTGTTCATTTTCTAATTTTTTTAAGGGTTTTAATTTCTGAATTTTAGGTGCCTGATGAAGAAATGTAAATTTCAGAACCGAATTTCTGGGATGCAACGAAGAATCGATGAGGAAAAAAAGCCGCGTTTGTTTGTTAGTCTGAAAACGATGAAACAAAAAATTGTACCAAGGTATGCTTTAGTTTATTATTGACGTTTATTGTTTTGTTCATATGTTAGTTAAGCTAATATAGTTTTAACTTGAGTACTGTCATGCCTAGGCAGTGCTTCTTGGTGTATAGTAGAGTCTTGAATTGTGACAGGGTTTAGCCCACCGTCTGCTCACCAAACTTACGATAACGAAAGGTTGTTACATAGATAAGTATCTTAAAAGTTAATAGTTGTGTTTTTTGCTGATGCAGGGCGTTATTTAGAAATACAAAGGTTTCAGGCAGCCGGGAGAAAGGTATCGGTCATGGGCAAGGTACTATCCTTCTTTATGTTGAATATATTAGTGTTGATGCGCGTGATGTGTCGTTGCGGTTTAGCAGTATTAATGCCTACTCAAGTTTTAAATTTATATTTAGCCGACTTATCAATAACACACACACTTAACGAGCAGTGTACCCGTCAGTATGAATATAATGGTAAGTAGAGTGTTGATCACTAAGAGTGGAACGTATTATCTAGTCATTCTAATCAGTATTTTAATATTCTAAGTTAACTATACAACCTAATCTAACGCAAGGGGGTTCAGCCTGAGAGACTGGCACGTTTTGGTTGCAATTAAATAATAAACTAAACTAATGAGCACGAATCAGCGATAGGCATGCACGTACACAGATAAATACTCGAGACAATAAGAAGACCTGTCCTGATGATTAAGTAGATTGTCACTTGTTTTATTGATAGTTTTATATGAAGTGTATGTAATTAACCCTTTCTCGTTGGCCCTAATCTTATCGGCGAGTAAACCCTTAATGATTACTTATGTCTAAAAGTTATTCCTAAGTGATCAATTTAGTAACAACCGTGGGAGCCACATTCTCTTCCGTAGTCAAATGCGCAGGCCACTAATAAACACAGAGGTTATCAATGCACTAATAAGTAGTAACCAAAGACATCAACATATAAACTTTAATTGATGGGAAAGTAGTTTTAAGGGAGTGCAATCTTTCTCGTCACATTACACAAGCCACCAATCCTGATGAATTAAAGTTTACTAACACAATAAAACAAAACTACTTAATGAATTAAATACATGCAGGACCTTCTTACAACTCTTGTATCTTCGTTCGGGTGTGTCTTGTGCTGCCTAATCGTCTGAATTCGGCCTTAGGTTTCTGTGGTCTTCGTACTTCGTATATATTATATGTTCTCGAAATTCGTCTGGTCTTGGGGTATTTATAGTTTCTGTCTGAGGGTAAGATGCGGCGCATCTAATAAGTGGATGCGGCGCATTGACTTAACTTCGCGTGGGGTCCAAGATTAATATATTCAGGAATATTCGTACACCGCCAGAAGATGCGGCGTAACTCCATTCTCAGATGCGGCGCATGTCCTTGCTGTCTTGGATCGTATCTTGTGAAATCTTGATAGTGATGCGCCGTATGTAATAAGCAAGATGCGGCGTATCTGGAGCAGAATGTCTTGATCTTGTACATTTCAGTAGACTCTTATCTTCTTGCTTGTTTTGCTCCATAATTAGTCCAAAATCGCCAAGTTTCACCAAATGCTTGTTTTTAACTGAGAATTACAAAAGTAAACGATTAAGTATCAATTCTCACAGATAATATAATAAAACAAGTCAAATAAATAGGATAAATGACGGTAATAAAATGTACTTATCTGAGTTCATCAAATATCCCCCCACTTGAACTTTACTTGTCCCCAAGTAAACCTTAGAATTAATCTTATGAAAATGTATCCTAAAAGATATTAGGATTTATTTTTATATTTAAGCATGTATTCATTTTTGTCATAATCACACAACCAAACACTTAACGAATTAGAAGTTAAATAAAATAATTTGATAAAAGCAAATCTAATTGTTTAAATGTCCAGTCGTGACGAATATTCTATCATAAGCTTGGCAAGTATACACATCTCCCCCACTAAAGCCAAGTGATGAACTCAAATAAGTACATATTATTACTATCATTTATCCTATTAATTTGACTTGTTTTATTATATTATGTATGAGGATTGATACTTAATCGTTTACTTTTGTAATTCTCAGGTAAAAACAAGCATTTGGTGAAACTTGGCGATTTTGGACTAATTATAGAGCAAAACATGCAAGAAGTTAAGAGTCTACCGAAATGTACAAGATCAAGACTATTCTGCTCCAGATGCGCCGCATCTCACTTATGACATGCGCCGCATCACTATCAATATTTCACCAGATACGATCCAAGATACAAGAGGACATGCGCCGCATCCTAGAATGGAGTTACGCCGCATCTTCTGGCGGTGTACGAATATTCCTGAATATATTAATCTTGGACCCCACGCGAAGTTAAGTCAATGCACCGCATCTACTTACTAGATGCGCCGCATCCTACCCTCAGACAGAAACTATAAATACCCCAAGACCAGACGAATTTCAGGGTGACATATTATTATATCCGAAGACCGAAGTACAGAAACCTAGGACGAATTCAGTCGATTAAGGCAGCACAAGACACACCCAAACGAAGATACAAGAGCTGTAAGAAGGTGCTGCATGTGTTTAATTCATTAAGAAGTTTTGTTTCATTGTGTTAGTAAACTTTAATTCATCAAGATTGGTGACTTGTGTAATGTGACAACGGAAAGATTGCACTCCCTTAAAACTGCTTTCTCATTAATTAAAGTTTATATGTTGATGTCTTTGGTGACTTTTATTAGTGCATTGATAACCTCTGTGTCTAGCTGAGCGTTGATCGGGTCGCCATGCCTCTACCCTCGCCTATTTATTAGATCGCCTATGCATTCTATGGTCTGTAGAAAAGTAGGAAGAAAGATAAATAGGATAGTCATAAGTAATCATTAAGGGTTTACTCGCCGATAAGATTAGAACCAACGAGAAAGGACTTAATCTCGGTGCATTGCATCGAACTATACACTTCATATAAAACTAGCAATAAAACAAGTGACAAACTACTTATCTATCAGGACAGCCCTCTTATTGTCTCAAGTATTTATCTGTGTACGTGTGTGCTATTCGCTGATTCGTGCCTATTGGTTTATTTTATTATTTAATTGCAACCAAATCGTGCCAGTCTCTCAGGCTGACCCCCCTTGCGTTAGAATAGGTTGTATAGCTAACTTAATTTATTAAAATACTGATTAGAATAACTAGATAATACGTTCCACTCTTAGTGATCGACACTCTACTTACCGTTATATTCATACTGACCGGGTACACTGCTCGTTAAGTGTGTGTGTTATTGATAAGTCGGCTAAATATAAATTTAAAACTTGATAAGGCATTAATACTGCTAAACCGCAACGACACATCGCACGCATCAAGTTTTTGGCGCCGCTGCCGGGGAGTGAATTGTTATTATCTGTTAATTTGATTAGTATTTTAATTAGGTTTTTTATTTTTAATCTAACCGCTAATTTTGTTGTGTATTAGATTAATTTGCATTCGTTGTAATATTTTGCATATTTTCTGTTTTTGTGTGCTATTTATTTGTTTTTATTTTTGTTTTTATTTTCGTTTGTGTTTTATTTGTTTTTAATTTTTCGTATTTTTTGTATTCTGCTATCGTTGTACTGAGCTAAATCGAACGATACGGCGCATCTGATTTCTCAGATACGGCGTATTGCGTTTAATTTTTTAAAATACAACGCGTTTAATTAATTCGATACGACGCATCTTTTCCCCAAGATATGGCGTATCTGTTTTTGATAAAAAATTTTTCTAAACGTTAACGCCATACGACGCATCTGCTTTAGCAGATACGGCGTATCTATTATTTAATTAAAAACAGTTTTCGAATTATTAAACAGATACGGCGTATCGATTTTTATCGATACGGCGCATCTTCTGAATCAAAAATCTTATATTTTGAAACGTAACGAAAATACGGCGCATTAACTTTTGTTAATACGACGCATTTAATTTTAAATAAATATCGATTTTTGATTATTAAAATTGATACGGCGCATTCAAATTTCTAAGCGGCGTATCTATTTTCTGAATAAAGTCTGATTTAATTTTAACGATTATAAGATACGGCGTATCCAACTTTTTGGATACGGCGCATCGTCTGCAGATATCAGTTATTTTTATTCTTATATCCGTTTCTATATTCATTAATTTCTCTTCTAGCGAACAAATCCTACTGATGATTTTACCTTTGATGACAGATTTTGCTATGGAAGACATGTCAGTTGACGGATATCTTGCTAAGGAATTCTTGCTTTCGGATTCATTCAATGTACTCAAGATTGATACGGATTTATTCTCTTGGGAGACCCCTCTTGAAGCTGCTTTTAAGGAATTCATGCGTTTATGCAACATTGACAAAGGGGTATTCTCTTATGACGTATTTGTGAGGTACACTGGAGATGAATTGTCGCTCTTATGGCCTATCATTGAATCCAAAGGATTGAACTGGACTACTATCGAAGAAGATGACGGGAAATTCTATCTTGCATACATGGACTCAAGCAACCAAAGCTGTGGTGGAGGCAATACCCAAATCTCTTACATGCCTTATTCCGAACAGTACTGGGGGTTAAATGAGAACTATCTGGACGATGAAAGAATTTATGCTGTGGCGGAGTTACTATTTCATGGCAAGTTGGTAAGATTGATGGACCTCTCCCTCAATGATTGGCTTGAACTTAAATATGGTAGTCCGGAATTTGCCCCTGCAAATGAAGTTAAGCGGATTATGACTTCATGGTTGACACGTAGTTTTAAGGAGCAATTTAACGAGTTCATGGAGATAAGGAGGAACATGATTGGAAAAGCTTGCTTTGACGTTGACCATGATCCTAACGATGTTGATTTTTCAGAGTGGTTGGCTAGTAAGTTTAATAACCATAAGAGTATGGATCGAGCTACTAAGGATGCGTTATGGGTATATTGGATGAGAGGTGAAGACGAAGAAGTGGAGAGCGACTATGGGTCTTCACTTCATGATTCAACAGTCGATGAGGGCATTGAAGAATTATTCAGAATAGACATTGACGTGTTCGATTATGAGACACCCTTATGCAAGCAATTCAAGGAATTTAACTACCTTCTTCAAGTCGACGATGATGTGCTAACTGGAGATCTACCAGGATTCAAGACTTATGATGATTTCAAAAACACCTGGTACTACGAATGGAATGATCAAATACCATGGGTTTGGGATAAACCATGGGAATTTGAGCACATTAATCACACCTGTACACCTTTCGTTTTCAAGGACGGGAGTAGTGTTTGGCCGACCTGTGATTATAAGAGTGACGGAACCTGTAATGGGGGAAGTATTATTGGGATGAAACGGGTTGGAAAAGATGTAACCTTTGAAGATTATGAGTGGTACGATAATGTTGAAGACTGCCCACAAAAAGCGGAGGCTTTGCAAGAAAAGGGTAGAATTGAATACTTGAAAGGACTTAAGGGAACATCGGACACTACTTTCTGGGAATGGGTGCATGAACAATTTGATGATTACACGAAGCTTAGTCGACGGTTACAATGGGAATTAGAAAGAGAGTGGGAGGCAATTCAAGATGATAAGTCATTAATTGATGAACTAGATGACTATTTGATTAAGGATCCTTATTTTAAGTTTGTTGATAAGGACGAGGAAGAATTCACCAAAAGAAAGTGTCAACTACTTGGGATTCCTTATAATGAGCCACCCATGATTATTTCTGAAAAATTTAAAATCATCAAATATTCTTTGGGACCAGATGAAGAGTATGTTGCGACGAAGACCAAGAGTTATAGAAGATTAAGCCGAATGGAAGAAAACGTCGCAAAGCTATACGGGAACATCTTTCGGATGAAGGAAGAAGGATGGACCGTGACAAGGACTAAATGAAGAGCTGAACGTGAGTCTAACTTGAAGACTCTGGAATAAAGACAAGTGCTGACCGGGAGACAACCCGGATTTATCTTTCTGTTTTTGTGTCGAGTCAGTCAGGCCGCAGAGGATACGGCGCATCTCAATCCTGAGATGCGACGCATCTCCTGCAATGGTCATATCTTTATTTTTCTGCATTTTTTATTTTCGACTTTAAAACTTTTTATCAGTTTATTTTAATGCGGCGCATCCCTGGTTAAGGATGCGGCGCATCTTTTATTCTGATCCGTAATTATTCCAGGCTCGATACGGCGTATCTTCTTCCATAAGATACGGCGCATCGACTGACCTGATGATTTTCATTTTTAATTTTTATGTTTTATTTTTATCTAACTACTAATGTGTTATGCAAAGTTTGAACCTTTCTTAACTTAGGTGTGTTTTAAAGCCTTGGTGGTATTATAGATTCCTGCATTTCCTGTGGATACATCTAATATGAAGCTTAAACGTTCTAATCCACAAGAAAGATGATTTTTGCTCTTATACAAATGGAGGATCATACCGAGCAAATCTCAGGGGAGTTTTTCTGTTCTAATTCTTTTATTTTCCAGTTTTTAACCTTTGATACAAACAACGAGGACGTTGTTTAACTTAAGTGGGGGGATTGGAGAATTAGAACACTTAACATTTACTTGTCCTAAACTTTTTAAAATATGCTTAAAATGTGCTTAATATATCAAAATTTAAATTTTTTAGCATGTTTTTGTTTAAAGTCTAAGTTGCATAGCTGCACACATGACGTTATTTTCAAAAATTGTGATTTTTTTCAAAATTCACAAATCTATGAGTGTGCCGGTGACTTGTAAACTTTAGAACTTGGCTTGTATACTATTCGAGACCACCATAATAAGTATTATTTATATAATTGGAAGGACTTGTCTAAATTGGTAAAATTTCTAGGATTACACCCAAATAGCCTTATATGTTATGTGTTATTAGCTAACTACACTGGTTAGTTAACCACCGTATAAACCCTTTTGTTACTCTCATTTTTAGAGTAAGATACCCCTAGAAAAACACTCAGAGCCATTCCTTTCGTTTCTTACACCTTTGTTAAAATGTTTCGTTACACCTTAAACCTTAGCCTACCCTGTAGATTAAAATCCGTGGTTAGTTAATTGCTATAGGCAAAGTGTGTTTCCTTACATTACCTGTGTTCGCGTGCGTAATTCATTATCTATTGTTAGGTCGGGAAATTGCACAATGCAATTGGAGTGAAAGTAAATATTGTATATCTTTGAGTTTATTTTTCGTGTGTTTACTACTTTCACTATTACCGTTATTTCTGAAGTCATGAAAAGTATGGAAAAATTATCCAGAATTATTGTTTTGGTGATGTGGTGAAATTTTACACATCTTTGTTTATGTTTCTTTAAAAAAAAAAAAAAAAAAAAAAAAAAAAAAAAAAAAAAAAATTGAAAAAAAATGAGAAAAGAAAAAGAAAAAAGAAAGAAAGTTGGATGTTTGTTTTAACCAACAATGTAAAGTTATGTAAGTGGTCGATATCACCACTAGTTGTTGTATATTATATCTATGGATTGAATGGGAGTTGGCAGTTATGGGAACGCCAACTAAGGTTTATTCTATGATTAAGATCTTGTTGAGTATAATTCGTGTCTACCTAAAGCGTGTGTTTCAAGTGTTAAAGCGTGAGTTATTCTATGATATGAGTCTTATTCATGGGATGGTTGGGATAGTGATTAACCACACTTAGGATTTTAATTTATCTGTTTTGTTTATTTTTCGTTTTACACCAATTTATATCCCAAAAATTATCCATACCCTTTATTATTCTTTATCCAACCAAACCTTTGATTTATTGAGATTAGGGATTTGAGCAATCTTAAGTATCGTAGTCGTGGATTCGGCTATGTATTTATGATTTTGTCGCCCTTTTTGATATATTATTATTGGTGAAGTTTGGAACTATCTTTAGCCTATTCGAGTTAAGGATTTGAGCAATTGCAAGTATCGTGTTCGTGGATTCGATCATGTATTTGTGATTTTGTCGCCTTTTCTGGAATTTGAGATCGATAGAGATTAAGAATGATTAATCCTTTAAGCCTCAAAACCCTTTTTTACCGCTTTAGACTTGTTATTCCTTTGCTTTAGTGGGGGAGATGTGTATACTTGCCAAGCTTATGATAGAATATTCGTCACGACTGGACAGTTAAACGATTAGATTTGCTTTTATCAAATTATTTTATTCTACTTCTAATTCGTTAAGTGTTTAGTTGTGTGATTATGGCAAAAACGAATACATGCTTAAATATAAAAATAAATCCTAACATCTTTAGGATACATTTTCATAAGATTAAATCTAAGGTTTACTTGGGGACAAGTAAAGTTCAAGTGGGGGGATATTTGATGAACTCAAATAAGTACATATTATTACTATCATTTATCCTATTAATTTGACTTGTTTTATTATATTATGTATGAGGATTGATACTTAATCGTTTACTTTTGTAATTCTCAGGTAAAAACAAGCATTTGGTGAAACTTGGCGATTTTGGACTAATTATGGAGCAAAACATGCAAGAAGTTAAGAGTCTACCGAAATGTACAAGATCAAGACTATTCTGCTCCAGATGCGCCACATCTCACTTATGACATGCGCCGCATCACTATCAATATTTCACCAGATACGATCCAAGATACAAGAGGACATGCGCCGCATCCTAGAATGGAGTTACGCCGCATCTTCTGGCGGTGTACGAATATTCCTGAATATATTAATCTTGGACCCCACGCGAAGTTAAGTCAATGCGCCGCATCTACTGATGAAGCGAAAAGTGTACCGCTTTTAAGGGGTCATTTAAGCCCTAAATCGTATTTATTTGATCAAATATTGCCCTAAATCGTTCCTTTTGTCATTTTAGGTACTTTTGAGGAGAAATCTGGAAAAGGAGGCATTTTGGACGTTTTTGGAGCATAAAAGTGAAGAAAACGACAAAGTCTCAAAAATCGGCTAAAAGTTACCCTTGACGGCGTCAGATTCTACTCTGGACGGCGTCATGGCTTGGCAAGAAAAGGTGGATGTGAAATTTACTCATGATAAGCCAGTGAAAATTGCATGTAAATTCTGATGGCGTCACGCTTTAACCTGATCAAGGGCGTCACGGCTTAAATCAAAGAGGGACGGCGTCACGTTCAAGAGCTGACGGCGTCAAGCCTTGATAAGCCAGAACGGATTTTGGAGAGCTAAAGAGGGACGGCGTCAAGAAGGCCATCCGGGAACCCTAAAAGCGGCGAGGTGACGGCGTCACACTCCATAAGGTGACGCCGTCAGATGTAAAAATCTATATATAGTTTTCTAATTTTTTGTCATTAGGAGAGAGCTTAGTGTGGAATTTTTGGGAGAAAACCCTAAGACGATTTTAGCATCTTTTTCAAGGCTTTTTGCCTTTAGATCTTCCATGTTACATTGAAAGATAAGTTATCAATTAATCATTCAATATGTCTATGTGTTGTTTGATTTTATCTTGTTCTTGTCTTTTGTTTAACATGTTAGGCTAGATTTATCTTGTGTTTGCTTAGATCTAATGAAACCTAGCTATTGATTATTGGTTATTAGTGTGTTATTAGTTGTATTGGATGATTGTTTATCTATGTTAGGCTTAAGAAAACTGGCTAACTTCCTATTCGGTAACTTGCTTGAACGTCTTAAGAAACATGAACCAAATGCGTACTAAAGATTTTTATGGTTGTATTTAATGCACAAGCGAATTCTAGTGATCCCATGTTAGGAGCTTCCTAGCCGGCTCGACATAGGAGTGAAGTAGGAGCTTGTAGAGTTGGGGAAGTACGTACGCCACCCCACGATTGGTATTAAGGAATACACCCGTCATCCACGCGACTAATACACACTAATCAACCGGTAAAAGATAGTTAGGGAGTAAGGAAATCTAAGTAAACACATTTCTCTACACTTAAGTCTTCTCCAACATTTTCATTTTTGTTATTTTATTTTATTTGCATTCGTAGTAATTTGGGTTAGTTGACTAGCAACTAATTCCGCCCACTCCTTCAAACCCGAGATTTTACTTGCTTTCATAAAATTATAAAAACACAAAAAGAATCTTCCTCAACCCTTAGACCTATTAGAGTAGTTTTTCATACCTAACGAACACTATTCCCTGTGGAGAACGATCAATCCCCCGTACTTACCACTACACTATACTACATCGGTCAGGTACACTGCCTGGTGGGGTTGTAAGCCTCTTGAGATCCCTCGAGAGGTAAAACCTGTTGTAAGGTTGCAAAACCACGCATCATCTACTTACTAGATGCGCCGCATCCTACCCTCAGACAGAAACTATAAATACCCCAAGACCAGACGAATTTCGGGGTGACATATTATTATATCCGAAGACCGAAGTACAGAAACCTAGGACGAATTCAGTCGATTAAGGCAGCACAAGACACACCCAAACGAAGATACAAGAGCTGTAAGAAGGTGCTGCATGTGTTTAATTCATTAAGAAGTTTTGTTTTATTGTGTTAGTAAACTTTAATTCATCAAGATTGGTGGCTTGTGTAATGTGACAACGGGAAGATTGCACTCCCTTAAAATTGCTTTCTCATTAATTAAAGTTTATATGTTGATGTCTTTGGTTACTTTTATTAGTGCATTGATAACCTCTGTGTCTAGCTGAGCGTTGATCGGGTCGCCATGCCTCTGCCCTCGCCTATTTATTAGATCGCCTATGCATTCTATGGTCTGTAGAAAAGTAGGAAGAAAGATAAATAGGATAGTCATAAGTAATCATTAAGGGTTTACTCGCCGATAAGATTAGAACCAACGAGAAAGGACTTAATCTCGGTGCGTTGCATCGAACTATACACTTCATATAAAACTAGCAATAAAACAAGTGACAAACTACTTATCTATCAGGACAGCCCTCTTATTGTCTCAAGTATTTATCTGTGTACGTGTGTGCTATTCGCTGATTCGTGCCTATTGGTTTAGTTTATTATTTAATTGCAACCAAATCGTGCCAGTCTCTCAGGCTGACCCCCCCTTGCGTTAGAATAGGTTGTATAGCTAACTTAATTTATTAAAATACTGATTAGAATAACTAGATAATACGTTCCACTCTTAGTGATTGACACTCTACTTACCATTATATTCATACTGACCGGGTACACTGCTCGTTAAGTGTGTGTGTTATTGATAAGTCGGCTAAATATAAATTTAAAACTTGATAAGGCATTAATACTGCTAAACCGCAACGACACATCGCACGCATCACCAAGGAATAACAAGTCTAAAGCGGTAAAAAGGGTTTGTAGGTTTAAGGGTTAATCATTCTCCTTAATCTCTATCGATCTCAAATTCCAGAAAAGGCGACAAAATCACAAATACATGATCGAATCCACGAACACGATACTTGTAATTGCTCAAATCCTTAACTCGAATAGGCTAAAGATAGGACCAAGTAATCTTTACCAATAATATTATATCAAAAAGGGCGACAAAATCATAAATACATAGCCGAATCCACGACTACGATACTTAAGATTGCTCAAATCCCTAATCTCAATAAATCAAAGGTTTGGATAAAGAATAATATAGGGTATGGATAATATTTGGGATATAAATTGGTGTAAAATGAAAAATAAACAAAACAAATAAATTAAAATCCTAAGTGTGGTTAATCACTATCCCAACCATCCCATGAATAAGACTCATATCATAGAATAACTCACGCTTTAACACTTGAAAACACACGCTTTAGGTAGACACGAATTATACTCAACAAGATCTTAATCAAAGAATAACCTTAAGTTGGTGTTCCCATAACTGCCAACTCCCATTCAATCCTTAGATATAATAAACAACAAATAGTGGTGATATCGACCACTTAATACAAAACTTTACATAAGTTGGTTAAATCAAACATCCAACTTTTCCTTTTTTCTTTTTCTTTTCTATTTTTTCGATTTTTTTTTTCAACATAAACAAAGATGTGTAAAATTTCACCACATCACTATAATGATAATTCTGGATAATTTTTCCATACTTTTCATGACTTCAGAAATAACGGTAATAGTGAAAGTAGTAAACACACGAAAAATAAACTCAAAGATATACAATATTTACTTTCACTCCAATTGCATTGTGCAATTTCCCGACCTAACCAAAGATAATGAATTACGCACGCGAACACAGGTAATGTAAGGAAACTCACTTTGCCTAAAGCAATTAACCAACCACGGATTTTAATCTACTGGGTAGGCTAAGGTGTAAGGGTGTAACGAAACATTATAACAAAGGTGTAAGAAACGAAAGGAATGGCTCTGAGTGTTTTTCTAGGGGTATCTTACTCTAAAAGTGAGAGTAACAAAAGGGTTTATACGGGGGTTAACTAACCAGTGTAGTTAGCTAATAACATATAACATATAAAGGCTATTTGGGTGTAATCCTAGAAATTTACCAATTTAGACAAGTCATTCCAATTATATAAATAATACTTATTATGGTGGTCTCGAATAGTATACAAGCCAAGTTCTAAAGTTTACAAGTCACCGGCACACTCATAGATTTGTGAATTTTGAAAAAATCACAATTTTTGAAAATAACGTCATGTGTGCAGCTATGTAACTTAGACTTTAAACAAAAACATGCTAAAAATTTTTAATTTTGATATATTAAGCACATTTTAAGCATAATTTTGAAAAAGTTTAGGACAAGTAAGTGTTCTAATTCTCCAATCCCCCCACTTAAGTTAAACAACGTCCTCGTTGTTTGTATAAAAGGTTAAAAACTGGAAAATAAAAGAATTAGAACAGAAAAACTCCCCTGAGATTTGCTCGGTATGATCCTCCATTATTTGTATAAGAGCAAAAATCATCTTTCTTGTGGATGAGAACGTTTAAGCTTCATAATAGATGTATCCACAGGAAATGCAGGAATCTATAATACCACCAAGGCTTTAAACACACCTAAGTTAAGAAGGTTCAAACTTGCATAATACATTAGTAGTTAGTAAAAATAAAACATAAAAATTAAAATGAAAATCATCAGGTCAGTCGATGCGCCGTATCTTATGGAAGAAGATACGCCGTATCGAGCCTGGAATAAATACGAATCAGAATAAAAGATGCGCCGCATCCTTAACCAGGGATGCGCCGCATTAAAATAAACTGATAAAAAGTTTTAAAGTCGAAAATAAAAAATGCAGAAAAATAAAGTAAGATATGACCAGTGCAGGAGATACGTCGCATCTCAGAATTGAGATGTGCCATATCTGCTGCGGGCCTGACTGACTCGACACAGAATAGAATAATAAAAAAATTTCGGGTTGTCTCCCGGTCAGCACTTGTCTTTATTCCAGAGTCTTCAAGTTAGACTCACGTTCAGCTCTTTAATATCGATCATTGAAGGAGTCGGAAACATCGCGCTCCCTCATCGCCAATTCAGTAACATTGAACACTCCTTGCTCGTCCTTAATTTCCACGCCGTTCTTCTTTAATATCTGTATAAACAAAGTTCTGTCCCTTTCGGGCAGAGATGACAAAATGATAGACGGGAAATTCTTATTATTAAATAGGCACAAATATGCAAGGTGGGGTGGTAGTTCAATAAACACATCATTATTCAAATTCGTTTTCTCAACTATTCTCCTACGTTTGTTAATTACTACGCAATCATACCACTCATCATCAGAATCATTAACAACATCGCGTCTAAGTTCGGTAGGTACATTAAGGTCAATAAATTCCTCAAAGTTCTCATGATTAGGAGTAGTTGAGTTGTTTTGAATCAATGTTTCTCCCATAAGCCTAGCTTCAAGATCGACGTCCATACGCTCTCTTAATCCTAGCACATAGACACCTCTAATTATGCTTTTAACAGGATCTTGGCACTTATAGACTAGTTTATTATTCCCTACCCTTAATGAGATTTTTCTTTTAAACACATCAATCTTAGCACGGGCGGTAGACAAGAAAGGTCTTCCAAGGATTAAAGGAATCTTAACATCCTCGGGCATATCTAATATAACAAAGTCTACAGGGAAAATAAACTTCTCAATCTTAACTAGCACATTATTAGCAATCCCTTCAGGTCGTTTTACCGTTTTATCAGCCAATTCAATAAGCAACTTAGTTGGTGCTAATTTTCCTAGTCCTAGGGTAGTGAATGTCTTAAGGGGCATTACACTAACGCTAGCTCCTAAGTCAGCTAACACATTATTGAAAGATATATCATTAATTGAACAAGGTAAAGTAAAACTTCCTGGGTCTTTTTCTTTATGAGGCAAGGCATTTAAGTCGGTTGCAGAGCTCTCTTCTTTCATTGTAGCCTTGATCTCCTCTTCAATCTTTGTCTTCTCTTTTAGTAACCTCCTTAAACTGATTGAAGAATTAAAGAAAAATTCGGGTCTTGCACCATCATTACCATTCATCAATCTTCTAGGTATGTTAGGAGTGACTTCTTCAGTGGTGCTTATGGCCTTGACATGATCTCTTGGGTTGGTTTCAGTTGAGCTAGGTAAACTTCCGTATCCCCTTTCTTGAAGAACTTTGCTCATTTGACCAATTTGTTGTTCCAATGCTTTGATCGAAGCTCCTTGATTTCTTGTAATAGTATCCGTTGAAGCTCGGATTTCTTTGATCATAGCAGTGTTCTCATCATGTCTTTTAGCAGCATCGGCTATAATCTGCTTTAGAGTGTCATCCAAAGTCTGCCTCCTTTCTTGATAAGCGGGATTGAATTTGTTCTTTTGATAGAATCCCGGGGTGGCTTCCCTAAATCTTCCTGAAGGTCGGAATGGTTGTCTAAATTGTGTGTAGTATGCTTCTTCAAACGTCTCACTTTCATTCTTATTCGGGCAATCTTTAGTGTAGTGAGGTCCTTCGCATTTTTCACATCCAACTTGGGCAGCATATACTTTTTCATCACGCTTCTTCATCTCTCTACTAATTTTATCCAATTGAGCTTGAATACCAGCAAACCCGTCAAAATTAGTGCTGCTCTTAGATCTAGTAGAGGTTCCATCGTGCCAATTTTTGAGAATGATCAGCGGCATCTTGGATAGCTTTCCTAGCATTAGCTGCACTCATTTGAGGCACAGCTCCCTTAGCGTCCAAGATCTGTCTATTAGGCACGTCCAATCCTTGATAAAACAATATTATCTCCTGCATAGGGGTTAGATAGTGTTGAGGACATTTTATCAGTAAATCTTTAAATCGTTCCCAAGCTTGATAAAGAGTTTCATCAGGCTCTTGCTTGAAACTGTTGATAGCCTCCATCTTTTTAGCAGTCTTAGCAGGTGGACAATATCTCTTCAGGAATTTGCTCTTCAAATCTTCCCATGTAGTGATTGAACTAGCAGGTTCATTCCTTAGCCACTTGTTAGCAGCTCCTTTTAGCGAGATTGGAAAGATTCTTAGCATGAGTTGATCGTCAGTGACTCCTTCTGAAGTAAACACATCCGCAATCTCGAGGACCTTTTCAACATGCTCATTAGCATCCTCATGTTCCGATCCTCTGAAAGCATTCTCTCTTAGCTCCTTGAGAAACTGACCCTTCAATTCAAATTTTGACTTATCATCAAACTTTGGTCTAGCAACTCCTGAAGTGTAATCAGCACGGGTACTGTTCATGTATTCCTCCATAGTAGTGTTTTCGCCCATTGTTTCTGTTTCTTCTTCCTTTTTCTCTTCAGAAAAGTAATCAAGCTCGAACGAACTTGAAGTATCAAAGCTTTTTGTGTTGAAAAGCCTTTTAAGCGAATGAAAGGCTCGTTCAGGATCTTCGAAGGGTTGAATCAAGTTCTCAGTTGAACTCCTGGTCATGCACTTCCTGAAATCAACACAAAAACATTAGTAGGGTATGCTCAAGAAAGTAATATATCAGAAAATTAACAACGAAAACGGAATACGAAAAATAAAAGTTACTGATATCTGCTGACGATGCGCCGTATCCAAAAAGTTGGATACGCCGTATCTTATCATTTTAAAATTTAATCAGACTTTATTCAGAAAATAGATACGCCGCTTATAAAGTAGAATGCGCCGTATCAGTTTTAATTATCAAAAATCGATATTTATCTAAAATTAAATGCGTCGTATTAACAGAAGTTAATGCGCCGTATTTTCGTTACGTTTCAAAATACAAGATTTTTGATTCAGAAGATACGCCGTATCGACAGAGATCGATGCGTCGTATCTGTTTAATAATTCGAAAACTGTTTTTAATTAAAACAATAGATACGCCGTATCTGCTAAAGCAGATGCGTCGTATGGCGTTAACGTTTAGAAAAAATTTCTTATTAAAAACAGATACGCCGTATCTTGGGGAAAGATGCGTCGTATCGAATTAATTAAACGCGTTGTATTTTATAAAAATTAAACGCAATACGCCGTATCTACGAAAATAGATGCGCCGTATCGTTTGAATAAGCTCAGTACAACGATAGCAGTATGCAGAAAATACGAAAAATAAAAACAAATAAAAAACAAACGAAAATAAACAAAAATAAAACACACAAAAACAGAAAATATGCAAAATAATACAATGAATGCAATTTAACTAATATACAACAGAGTTAGCGGTTAGATTAAAAACCTAATTAAAATACTAATCAAATTAACAGATAATAACAATTCACTCCCCGGCAGCGGCGCCAAAAACTTGATGCGCGTGATGTGTCGTTGCGGTTTAGCAGTATTAATGCCTACTCAAGTTTTAAATTTATATTTAGCCGACTTATCAATAACACACACACTTAATGAGCAGTGTACCCGGTCAGTATGAATATAATGGTAAGTAGAGTGTCGATCACTAAGAGTGGAACGTATTATCTAGTCATTCTAATCAGTATTTTAATATTCTAAGTTAACTATACAACCTAATCTAACGCAAGGGGGTTCAGCCTGAGAGACTGGCACGTTTTGGTTGCAATTAAATAATAAACTAAACTAATGAGCACGAATCAGCGATAGGCATGCACGTACACAGATAAATACTCGAGACAATAAGAAGACCTGTCCTGATGATTAAGTAGATTGTCACTTGTTTTATTGATAGTTTTATATGAAGTGTATGTAATTAACCCTTTCTCGTTGGCCCTAATCTTATCGGCGAGTAAACCCTTAATGATTACTTATGTCTAAAAGTTATTCCTAAGTGATCAATTTAGTAACAACCGTGGGAGCCACATTCTCTTCCGTAGTCAAATGCGCAGGCCACTAATAAACACAGAGGTTATCAATGCACTAATAAGTAGTAACCAAAGACATCAACATATAAACTTTAATTGATGGGAAAGCAGTTTTAAGGGAGTGCAATCTTTCTCGTCACATTACACAAGCCACCAATCCTGATGAATTAAAGTTTACTAACACAATAAAACAAAACTACTTAATGAATTAAATACATGCAAGACCTTCTTACAGCTCTTGTATCTTCGTTCGGGTGTGTCTTGTGCTGCCTAATCGTCTGAATTCGGCCTTAGGTTTCTATGGTCTTCGTACTTCGTATATATTATATGTTCTCGAAATTCGTCTGGTCTTGGGGTATTTATAGTTTCTGTCTGAGGGTAAGATGGGGCGCATCTAATAAGTGGATGCGGCGCATTGACTTAACTTCTCGTGGGGTCCAAGATTAATATATTCAGGAATATTCATACACCGCCAGAAGATGCGGCGTAACTCCATTCTCAGATGCGGCGCATGTCCTTGCTGTCTTGGATCGTATCTTGTGAAATCTTGATAGTGATGCACCGCATGTAATAAGCAAGATGCGGCGTATCTGGAGCAGAATGTCTTGATCTTGTACATTTCAGTAGACTCTTATCTTCTTGCTTGTTTTGCTCCATAATTAGTCCAAAATCGCCAAGTTTCACCAAATGCTTGTTTTTAACTGAGAATTACAAAAGTAAACGATTAAGTATCAATTCTCACAGATAATATAATAAAACAAGTCAAATAAATAGGATAAATGACGGTAATAAAATGTACTTATTTGAGTTCATCAAGTGTATAAATTGTTATTTCTCTAATAAAATAGTAATCGATTTTCAGGGGAAAAAATGGGCTGCAGACCATGAAAAGTATGTCTCAGTTTAAAATTACACCAGACCACAAGGCCTCTTGGGTTATAGATCAACAACCTTCAGTTTCGAAGACGTGAGGAAAAAATCTCTGTTAGGTGAGCCGTATTCTTATAGTCTTTCGGAAAGTTTATTTCAGTAAATGCACTTTAAAGCTCCCGACTCGAAGTCGTGCGAAACACCACGACAAAGACGGTTTCATTATAATTAATTCATTTATTTTCAGATTGTTTTTTATATTATAGTTAATTTATTTATTTTCTTTATACAGTATGCTGATTGTTTGTAATGGTGACTTGGTTGATTGCGGAAACTGAGAAGTCTTACGGAGATGTGAGACACTTGCTGATATCCAACCTGGTAAGATTGTGGCCTTTAAGTTTGTTGCCTTTTCTCTTCGAAAATTGAGAATTCATGTTTTTTTAATGTAATAAAATGATACTGCAGAGGCGTTTGCTGTTGTACGTGGAGCCGCAGAAAGGAAGCTTGGTATGCGTCATTTTGGTGTCCATGTGTCCCTCTTCCTTAGTAAGTCGTGTTTGTTGTTACTGAAGTGTGCCAACACGAGTTGGATAAAGTTGGATGCGGTAACGTGTGTCATGAAATATCAAACTTGATTGATTAACTGATTAGATCTTTGTCTTGCAATTGCTAGAGTATTGGTGGTGCAGTGCTTACGGATGGGTCTATTGCTGAGATGAACACTGGGGTGGGGAAACCAATGGTTTCAATATTCGCTTTCTATCTCAATGCATTGACAGGAGAGGATGTTCAGGGTATGAGTATCGCTATGGTGACAAAAATTGTGAAGTATTCACGGATCGTGGAGGAAATAAGGTTGGTTAATTTTTTCTAAAAATTGTTATGAAATCTTATAAATAATCGATGGTTGAATATCATTAAAGAAGGTATATTATCATAATGGTGATTTAATAATCTTTGGCACATGCATTATTTTTTTTCTGTTTTGTTCATATGATAGCCAAAACACGCTCACCACCTATGATTTCATCTCTTAAAACTCATTGGCTCTTCAAAATTTATTCGCAGATGATGAAGAAGATAAGGAATGACAAATTGAGGAGTCGTGGACAAAATTAAAAGTTGTCAATCGAAAGCAGTTGCCAACAAGTTAGGATGTGCGTTGGTTGGTTTACCTTTTGAAGTTACAATGCGGTGTTTGGATTAGCTGATGGCCTTCTGGAAAAGCCAATAAGGTGCTTTTGAGTTTATGGCTTATTTGCTTATGTTGATAAGCTATTTTTTATTATATGTTACCTATACTGCCAAGAAACACTGCTAACATAGTCTTCATGTTTTCCTTTATTTGCAGACAAGAACGGTTCATCACCGAAATTGTTGCTGCAACATCTGAACCGCGTGAGATCCATTAGGTATTCACAACTTGCGTTACATACTGGTATCAGGTTTCAATCTATTTTCTTCCTTAAATATTACAAATGTGTTGGGTTCCAGTATTGCACATACATACACAGTCACATTTATAGAAGTTGCAAACTAAAATATAGTACTTACATGTCATGCCTATTTGTATAAATGAAGGCCTACCAAAAAGTTGTAGCAGTTCGCAACGGAGTAATGGACGGACGCGGATGACGGAACAGGGTAAGTAAAATTATTAATTCCTGTGTAATCGCCCATACGACGTGGCAATAACCTAATCTAAACACCCCTTTACTGATCTTTGAGTGTCATCTGTTTAGTTCTTGAATAGTTGTTGCTTTTGTGCAGGCGGATACGAATGAAGAAGACCAAACTGCCCAAATGGAAGTGTCTCAGTATGTTGTAATTAGAGTGCTTACGGTTTTTGTTATAAGCAATTTGGCGTCGCGGACTGAAACTCCATCAACAACTGCTGCACAGCAACAGTAACACCAGAAATGTCAGCTACACAAACTCGCACATTACAGCCTCCGCACCAGTGGCTGCACGAACAGGTTCACGCAACATTTCCCAACTACTGTTTTAGTTTTACAGTGGATTGTTTTGGCCTGTGAGAAACTGAGCTACTGTTTACATTAGCATGCATTTTGTTTCTGAATGATAAATGATAAAATTGTTATTCTTACTAACTTATACGTATCAATATGTATCCGTTGAAAAATATAGCAACATGTTCTATTACAAATGGAGGTTACTTCGATCTGTATTATGGTGGTTCGTTGTGGTTAAGTTGTTAAGGGAGTGTTTAGGATCGGTTGGTTATAGTTTCTTATTAATTTTTTTAAGCGATCTGTAACCATCAAAAACAATGGAAAAAAATAAACAGGCACGCCCGCAACGCGGCGACCGTCACCATTCTCTTAAGTTATAAATTCACCGCATCTAGTAACATAATTTTTTACCACCTCTCTAGCCAAGTTGTGGACCCTTTACATATATAACTAAATAGATCTAACTTTGCTAAAAAATAAATTGCAAAACATATAACTAGGGGTGTCAATTCTAGACACGACACGATAAACGACACGAACTCGACACGAAGTTAAACATGTTTGGGTTGAGGCTAAACATGTATGGGTAAAAAAACAGGTCAACCCGTCTAACCCGTTTAATAAACGGGTCGTGTTTGGGTTGAGTAAGTATTAAACAGGTCAACTCGTGAACCCGTTTAAGTATATAAGACTCTAAAAATAAAATATATATAACTTGGTTTTTATGTTGGATGTAGGTTAAATGTATTATGTTATGTACTTAATATGAGTGAGTTATGATTATACCTCAGATATCATCGAAATTGACGCTTATAACTCAGAAAATTGTTGTATAGTTATTTGTATGTTATTTTTATTATATTTTAGATCCTTATATGATTTTCGCATTTAATTTAGTTAAATCAACATACCACCAACCTTATTCACTGCTTGACCTGTTTACTTAAACGGGTTAAACGGGTCACAAATGGGTTACACGTGTTAAGCAGGTCTGGGTAGGGGTGACAATCGAGTCGTGTTCGTGTTAACCTATTCGGGTTCGCGTGTTTGCAGGTTAGTATAACCTCTACCAAAACACGACCCATTTATTAATCGTGTCAAGAAACTCAACCCTAACCCATACCTGCAAAACACGTGTAACCTGTTTGTGACCTGTTTAAGTAAACAGGTCAAGCAGTGAATAGGTTGGTGGTATATTGATTTAACTAAATTAAATGCGAAAATCATATAAGGATCTAAAATGTGATAAAAATAACATACAAATGACTATACAACAATTTTCTGAGTTATAAGCGTCAATTTCGATGATATTTGAGGTATAATCATAACTCACTCATATTAAGTACATAACAGAATATATTTAACCTACATCCAACATAAAAACCAAGTTATATATATTTTATTTTTAGAGTCTTATATACTTAAACGGTTCACGGGTTGACCTGTTCAATACTTACTTAACCCAAACACGACCCGTTTATTAAACGGGTTAGACGGGTTGACCTGTTTTTTACTCATAGATGTTTAGCCTCAACCCAAACATGTCTAAATTCGTGTCGGGATCGTGTCGTTTATCGTGTCATGTCGAGAATTGCCACCCCTAGGTCTGGGTTAGGGTTGAGTTTCTTGACACGATTAATAAATTGGTCATGTTTGGGTAGAGGTTATACTAACCCGCAAACACGCGAAACCGAATAGGTTAACACGAATATGACTCGATTGCCACCCCTACATATAACTTAGCAAACATCTCAATTTGTAGATTACATGCATGAAACATTGAAACTCACCCACGAATCGTATGTCGTACTCCCTCCGTCAAAAAATTATTGTCCCACTTTGACTTTTTTGGTCTTTTTTTATCAACTTTGACTATAAATATTTTTGTTTGTGTAATACAATCTTTGATGAAAATTATACTAATGAAAATACATTTAAAACTCAATCCATTCATATATTTTGCATCAAGTATTATGTAATATAAATAAAATACTTAAGATCAAAGTTGAAAAATGAAGACCAAAAAAGTCAAAAGGGGACAATAATTTTGAGACGGAGGGAGTAGAATATAGTCAAATAGTCAATGCAAAACATTTAAGTGGACTCGAGTAATAAATACATTTTCAGTACATCAAGAAAAATACAATATTTTTGGAAGATAGGAAATAATTGTTAGATATTTTTTTAAGAATTATCTTAAACTAAGCGGGTTATAACTAAAACCTGTAATAATGATTCAAACTATATAGTAAATTCTCTATAAATTAATATTTGATAAATTAATAACTTCGATAAAATTAATAATTTGTCTAGTCTCAACTTGAGACAAGTACAAATTTGGATCCCAATCAATAAAATGATATTGTATTTAATAATTTTTTAAAACCCCAGTGTATATATATTGGTTCCAACGAAACTATAAATTAATAATTACTAAAAATACCACAATTTATTCAATGCCTTGAACCTCGTAACGTTCATTAATATACATTCATTAATTTCTTCGATGCCTTGAATTTATAAAATATTAATTGGAACTTGTTTTTCTAATTTATTTTTCATCTCTAACTAGTATACATTGTAACAAGTATATTGGACTTGAAAATTTAAAAGTCATAAATAAAACCTCTTTAATTTAATAAATTATTAATTTATCAATATAATAATATCTTGCTAAATTTTAATAAAATATCTCGATCCCAACATTATTAATTTATAGAGGTTTTAATGTATTTATTAAGCAAAAAGTTATATATTTTCTTAGTAAAATTGCATAGCAATTTCATTTAGCTACTCAAATAAATGAGGCATAAAATTGAATTAGACACGCATAGTAAACACGTCTCCATCTGCATCTGAACTTTTAACTGATGAACCATTGACAAATGAAAATGATGATGGAAAACAGTGGGTAAACAGTGGTATAATTTTAAAATTTTATGCTTTACGCATTAAAGATTTTAGCAGATTCGTGAATCATGCAGCGGAAGACTTACTTTAAAAACTCAGATTTTCAAAAAGTGTTTTTCAAAAGAATTTCTCATAGAACCACATAAAACCAACTTAATTAATCATGCAGTAAACATAAAAGCATACCTTAAGCGATTCACCAAACACGAACAACAATCTATCTATGCTATTTCCTTCCCACGCCTCATAAAAAAGTCCAAGAACACTTGGATCACAAACTCTGATCTACAGAATGAGAACAGTCCAGTCAGTGTCTACACTAGCACTTAAGCAAACCCGGTAGCTGCTAAGCTTGAGTTACAAACGTCTAATGTTTACGAGAAAAAACAAAAAACGAACACACTATGTGTTCGTGTGGTGTGTTGGATTCGGCCGAATAGAAGAGAGCACAAGAGGAGGGATTTAGGGTTTTTAATCAGATAATGAATCAACATATTTATTTGATATATTTTTGTACCGACGACATGATGTCGGTACAATACTAGAACAATTTTGCTTAACAACTTTGTTACCGACGCTATGTCGCAGGTACCAAAGTTTGACTTTCGTTGACTGTTGTTAATAGCGTAGTTAATTATCAAAAACGTACCGACGACATGGCGTCGGTACAATACTTGTCGGATCCCAAAATTCATTGACTGAAAATGGCTGTGGGACCCACACGAGCGTCGACAAATGTCGTCAGGACAGTAAGTCCCGAAGGGGCATTCTCGACTATCACCGGCCGACATCATTTCGTCGGCATCCACTACGTGCCGACGTCATGTCGCCGGTGTTGAAGTAAAAACCTGCAACTCCTTCGGAGATGGAGTCAGATCTTCCGGACAAGGTCTTGCTGAGGTTCCGAAGTACCTACACACAAGAGACACTCACGTTAGGCTCGCCCCGGGTGTTATCCCCAGGACCAAGCTCTGGCGTGAGGATAAGTATAGGGTAATCCGAAAGGCTTAAACAGTAATTGAGAGTAAATGTGAAAGGTAAAAATCGTTTTAGAGTAGTAAATGAGCTGGGTATTTATACTACCCAGCTACAGTACCTGAAACAGCGGCGGCGGATTTTTCGAATATATGTCGCAGACATAATCCCGTAAATCCTGGGATGGCGGCGGTTGGTCTGCTGTTGCCATCTGTCCAAAGGGTAACGCCACCTGTCCTATTACTTACAGTGATACTGGCCGGGTGAGTTAGGTGCTTTCCGGCCTTCGTCCGGAGAGCTCCATGTCGTTCGGACGGTCGAACCAGATAGGCCGTCCGAACACATACGCCAACATGTCCCCCCCAGTATCATAGTATCGGTTGCACCGATATTGTGATACTTTAAAATTTTTGAAGTCCCGTTTTATCAATTCCGAGGGGTTTAGTCCATTAGGATCCGGTGAGTGGGTTTGATGTACAAACCGCCAAAAATTATTATTGCTTCTTTTTAAGGATAGCCGTTATTTTTACCGGGGTTCTAAGATTAGACACGTGTGCATGTGCGTATCGTATGGGCGAGAGAGTGCCACGTCATTGTTTGACACGACACGTCATTTCATGTTCTTCCTTCTCGCCTATAAATAGCGTCATTTCTATCGTTTTTACCACTGTAATTTTCTGCTCTCTTTGACACACTCTCCGCAGCATATTTCCAAGCGAGTTTTTCTAATTAATCCGAGCGATTTCTGCATTGCCATTCGACTTACGAGGTACGTTCCGAACCATCCACACTTTGTGTTTTCTTTGCTGTCCGGCTATATCCTGTTTCTCCCATTTCAATTCATGAAGAGGATACTCAGGAAGTTGGGGGATTTATACCCAAGTTCGATATTCAAAAATATACCTCTCGGATGGACGAAGGGGCTGTGTATATGGTGACAATGGAATTCGGTATACCCGAAGACCTGCATCCAAGGCTACCTCCGAAGGATATGACGATGGATGAGTTGCCGAATTGTAACACCCCAACCCGATAACGGTAGAAGTATTACGTTATGGTGACATATCAGAACAAACACAAGCATATGACTAATTAATACAAAATGAATTTCAATGGTTACAAGGGAAAATCTGAAACTACAAGGTTACAATGAGAAAATACAATAACTTCTAAGTCTGAAAATAAGCTCTTCCAGTCATCTCTATTCCAAAGTAGCTAGTAAGGTCTTCTAAGTCCAAGGTACTCTCCACTCATACCCATCTTCCTACTAAAACCTGTCGCAGGAAAAGAAATGCGGCTGAGCTACGAAATCTTAGTGAACAGATACAACGGTAACAAAGCAGTAGTACAGAGTAATGAACAGTAAATGAAATACAATCAGTCAAAGTTAAGGCATAAGTAACTGATAACAGTAATGAAAGGTAAAGGTTATAAGGTTATAAGGTGCAGGAAAACAGAAATCCACTACGAGCCCAGTAACAGTAACAGTATCAAATATCAGGATGTATGGAGGGGAGACCTCAGCATACCAAGTACAGGGTGAGGGGATAACCTCCAGGGGTTGGAGTCATGAGCTCCCAGGATGTGAAAGACGTGTATCGCACACACCATCAGTCACCAAGTATAACAGGTAATATAACAAATCAAGTCAGGTCAAATCTAGGATGCATCCATACGCCCCAGGTGGCCAAAGTCTGCCTCTACGTAACAAATCAAATCAGGTCAGGGACGGGACAGGTCATCACTCTCCTGCCCTAGAGTCAAGTCATCGGTGCATCAATGACAGGGACATGAAACCCTCATGCCTAGTGGGTGGCTCGTAGTCTCAAACTGTGGGTCAAGGTCAAGTATCAAGTATCAAGTATCAAGTATCAAGTGTCAAGTATCAGGTATCAAGTGTCAAGTATCAGGTTTCATATCCAGCGGTTCAGGTCAAGTTTCCAATTCAAGTGGTTCAAGTCAAGCTCATATTAAGGTTCAAGACAGGAGATCAATGCAAGGGTTAAAGTAAAGGTTCAAATCAGAAGGTTCATATCAGAGGGTTCAATATCAGAAGGTCCAATATCAGAAAGGTCAAGTATCAGAAGGTCCATATCAATTTGTTCAAAGGTTCATAACAAAGGTTAAATTTAAAGGTTTATATTAAATGTTCATATCATAGTGTTAAAAAGTAATCCTTTAATAATGGCTTTCATAAAAGTGATCTTTAAAACAGTTTTCATAAAGAAAGTCTTTAAAAGTAGTTTTTCCTCAAAACATTTTTATATGTAATTAAGAAAAGTTTTCACATCCGGTTATAAAATCCTATGAACCTTCAAGGTATCCAAGGGTTATAAATATTCATATTACAAGGTGATGAACTGGTTATATCAAGTATCAAAAGAAACATAGCAAGGTTCACGAATCAAGGAAAGCATAGCAAAAGCATAGATTCATTAAGAAAGCCCCAGATACAAGGCTCAGATCATAATCAAACCAATATAAACAGATGTAAGTGAAACATGAAGAACGAATCAAAATATAAAGGAACATAGCAATGGCTTAGGGAATCCTATAGTGAATCAAGATCAAAAGTCAGGAGAAGGACACCCTTACTGAGAAAGGGTAGAATATCTGTACCTTATACCGCAAGTGCAAACATATCTAGAAATATAAAGATCGGAAACAACTCCATCTTCAGCGAATCTACACGAATACATGATCGTCTTATTATTAATATCTTCTTCAAATCAGATTTCTCATTTTAGTCGGCTTTCCATTTTTAGTAACTTTCCATTTATAGCAGGTTTCCAAAATTAGCAAGTTTCCATTTTTAGAAAGTTTCCTTATTTAGCAAGTTTCCAAAAATAGCAAATTTCCACAAGGTAATTAGGTTAAGTCATTTATTAAATATTATTATGGAAATAGGGTTCATTTTAGCAAGTCATGATAGTTTAGGGTTCATTATGACAACTTTCTATATTTTAGGGTTTCAAATGTAAATATGCCAAAGTTAAGGTCCAAAATACAAATATTACAAGTTATTCATTTTAATCCATAAGTTTCCCATAATTACAAATTTTAATCCTTTAGTTTTGGAAAATAAATAAATAACACCTTTTTAATATCTTTACACTTTAACAGATTTTTCGTATGCACTGGACCTGTTTCAAATAATTTATGAATCATATTAGAACTCCGAAATAAAATTCCCAAAAATTCCCAGAGAACCCTATATGCCCCTAGTAATTTACCTAATTTTTCCAGATTTTATTAACTAGTATAGGTATGACTGAAAAATCCATTTCCCTAACATGTTCCATGATCGGATCTGATGAAACACCCGAAAAGTAATTAATTCACTACTCCATCTAGAAAATTTATAAAATTTTTCAAAAAATTCAGTAACTAGTAGATATATCAAATATTACCCATTTCAAAGGACACCTTCTAATTCGAAATGGTTTGAAAATGATAAATGAAAAACACGGACTGTTTTTCCAGACATACGGATTCGATTTGACACTTAATTTTCTAAAAATCAAAAAGTAGTCTTCCAGGCCTCCAAAAATCACAAGGTTAATTTCTACAGAAAGATCTTTCATTGAATTTAATTCTAGAATCAAGAAACTCCCAAAAACACTTAGTTATCATCAAGATTCAATTAATTAAATTCGGTCTAATTTCCTGATCAGAAAACTGGTTCATTAATTCATGTGATCTTTTAGGGTTTTTGGTTCGTTTAATTCCAAACGACCTTAGTAGCGTGCATGGATCATTATAACCATTTTATATAGATCATATATGATGTAAAGATTACTAGAAAAATACCAGATGGGTTTCAAAATGATCGGATCTAGTGCAGAATATTTACACCTCTCGGCTAGCAAAATATGATACAAAGAAAACTCCCACGCGTACACCAGCTATCCCACGACCTTAAGGCTATTTTTACCACCTTCTATAGACTTGATAGAACCCAGGAAAAATAAGAACCAGCCTCCAGAAATTCGTATGGTGATGGAGAGAGTTTTTGTGTCGATTTAGGGATTAAAGAATGTATAAAAAGGAAACAATTATAAAACCGTGTATAGAATGGAGGGGAGGGCATGGATTTCGGCCCAAGGTGATAAAATGAGATCAAATTCTGATTTGTGATTGATTTCCTATTTATTGTGATACTTATCTTATTTTTATTTGATTTAAAATGATTAACAAAATAAATAAATACATTTTCGGCCCATGTATATTTTCTATAAGGTGACAAGTATTTTTTTGTACATGCACCATATTAAAATGTTCATGCAAAAATCATCTTACTTCATATGTTGTTAATTTCCAAGAGTTTGGGATTCCTTTGGCGTTTTATTTACTTATTAATTGAAATTTCAAGTTGCAAGGGCATTTTGGTAATTTTGCATGTTCTGAAATTTTGGGTATTACAACTTCTTCCCCTCTAAAAGAAAATTTTTGTCCTCGAAATTTGAAATTGCAAGGTTAGACGAAGTCGTAGCAATTCGCAAAAAGATCGTTACGAACATTCTCACGCCCGGGGAGGTTCTTCCAAAAAGGATCGTCAAACCAAATAGTTTCTCATGACTCAATCAAAACAAGGTGGGTTCAAGTTTCTCAGACGGAGATAAATTGGGTTGATGTCGATCAAAAAGGCCCATGTAACATAAATGGATGATAGGTGAATCTTCAGGAAAGCTTATATGGAATAAGAACAAGATTTCAAATCGAATTAACTGTATCAACCGTAGAGAGCACTACAAGAGTTCAAGATTTATAATTGAGGTCAACAGAACGCATAACGAGAGTCTAAACTTATCCAGATATCTAATGAACGAAGGCAAGGTATACGCATAGGTGGAATGATCCTAAAGTCTCACTAATCACGGATAATCCAACGGAGATCAAATTCTAAACTTCTTAGGTACTCCCCAAGATATCCTATGGCCACAATGAGGGCACGTTATATGGTGTAAGTATTATCACGTTGGCCAGACGTCATAATACTAGCACCACATAAATATGCCTTCATGATGATCATACTTTATCTCGAGTCGTAAGCAAAACAACCTATCTTAATCCACCTAGTACTTCTATAGTCTCGGAGGTCAACAAAATCAAATGTCATAATCAAGAGGGAAAACCAAACTACTCGCCATGGAGATTCTCAAAATGCCCAAGAGGCATCGAAATGATTAACAAAAGGATCAGAGGTCAGAGTCGGAATCTGAAGGTAAGGATCAAGTAGTGTCAGGCCATTTCTATGCAATTTTCAATGGCTTCAAGATTTATTTAGATTTCAAATCTTAGGTGGTGCAAAGTATAAGCTTTCAATCTTCAAAGTGATCTCAACAGGCTTTAACCAAAAGCAAGGCACGAATCAGAGTGGTGCGGAAGCAATGATACTTAAACAAATGCCTTATAGTCTACCCATTCCTCACTGGTCAAAGCTTAAGTTCATATCAAGAAATCCTAAAGCAAGTTCTCGAGGTGTTCTCCTATGTTCTTACAGTGGAAGCCTAATGGTCCAAAACTCACAGGTCAAGGGTAAATGTATTACGAGTCGCAGCCTATCTCTGATACCATAATTGTAACACCCCAACCCGATAAGGGTAGAAGTATTACGTTATGGTGACATATCAGAACAAACACAAGCATATGACTAATTAATACAAAATGAATTTCAATAGTTACAAGGGAAAATGTGAAACTACAAGGTTACAATGAGAAAATACAATAACTTCTAAGTCTGAAAATAAGCTCTTCTAGTCATCTCTATTCCAAAGTAGCTAGTAAGGTCTTCTAAGTCCAAGGTACTCTCCACACATACCCATCTTCCTACTAAAACCTGCCGCAGGAAAAGAAATGCGGCTGAGCTACGAAAGCTCAGTGAACAGATATAACGGTAACAAAGCAGTAGTACAGAGTAATGAACAGTAAATGAAATACAATCAGTCAAAGTTAAGGCATAAGTAACTGATAACAGTAATGAAAGGTAAAGGTTATAAGGTTATAAGGTTATAAGGTGCAGGAAAACAGAAATCCACTACGAGCCCAGTAACAGTAACAGTATCAAATATCAGGATGTATGGAGGGGAGACCTCAGCATACCAAGTACAGGGTGAGGGGATAACCTCCAGGGGTTGGAGTCATGAGCTCCCAGGATGTGAAAGACGTGTATCGCACACACCATCAGTCACCAAGTATAACAGGTAATATAACAAATCAAGTCAGGTCAAATCTAGGATGCATCCATACGCCCCAGGTGGCCAAAGTCTGCCTCTACGTAACAAATCAAATCAGGTCAGGGACGGGACAGGTCATCACTCTCCTGCCCTAGAGTCAAGTCATCGGTGCATCAATGACAGGGACATGAAACCCTCATGCCTAGTGGGTGGCTCGTACTCTCAAACTGTGGGTCAAGGTCAAGTATCAAGTATCAAGTATCAAGTATCAAGTGTCAAGTATCAGGTATCAAGTGTCAAGTATCAGGTTTCATATCCAGCGGTTCAGGTCAAGTTTCCAATTCAAGTGGTTCAAGTCAAGCTCATATTAAGGTTCAAGACAGGAGATCAATGCAAGGGTTAAAGTAAAGGTTCAAATCAGAAGGTTCATATCAGAGGGTTCAATATCAGAAGGTCCAATATCAGAAAGGTCAAGTATCAGAAGGTCCATATCAATTTGTTCAAAGGTTCATAACAAAGGTTCAATTTAAAGGTTTATATTAAATGTTCATATCATAGTGTTAAAAAGTAATCCTTTAATAATGGCTTTCATAAAAGTGATATTTAAAACAGTTTTCATAAAGAAAGTCTTTAAAAGTAGTTTTTCCTCAAAACATTTTTATATGTAATTAAGAAAAGTTTTCACATACGGTTATAAAATCCTATGAACCTTCAAGGTATCCAAGGGTTATAAATATTCATATTACAAGGTGATGAACTGGTTATATCAAGTATCAAAAGAAACATAGCAAGGTTCACGAATCAAGGAAAGCATATCAAAAGCATAGATTAAGAAAGCCCCAGATACAAGGCTCAGATCATAATCAAACCAATATAAACAGATGTAAGTGAAACATGAAGAACGAATCAAAATATAAAGGAACATAGCAATGGCTTAGGGAATCCTATAGTGAATCAAGATCAAAAGTCAGGAGAAGGACACCCTTACTGAGAAAGGGTAGAATATCTGTACCTTATACCGCAAGTGCAAACATATCTAGAAATATAAAGATCGAAAACAACTCCATCTTCAGCGAATCTACACGAATACATGATCGTCTTATTATTAATATCTTCTTCAAATCAGATTTCTCATTTTAGTTGGCTTTCTATTTTTAGTAACTTTCCATTTATAGCAGGTTTCCAAAATTAGCAAGTTTCCATTTTTAGAAAGTTTTCTTATTTAGCAAGTTTCCAAAAATAGCAAATTTCCACAAGGTAATTAGGTTAAGTCATTTATTAAATATTATTATGGAAATAGGGTTCATTTTAGCAAGTCATGATAGTTTAGGGTTCATTATGACAACTTTTTATATTTTAGGGTTTCAAATATAAATATGCCAAAGTTAAGGTCCAAAATGCAAATATTACAAGTTATTCATTTTAATCCATAAGTTTCCCATAATTACAAATTTTAATCCTTTAGTTTTGGAAAATAAATAAATAACACCTTTTTAATATCTTTACACTTTAACAGATTTTTCGTATGCACTGGACCTGTTTCAAATAATTTATGAATCATATTAGAACTCCGAAATAAAATTCCCAAAAATTCCCAGAGAACCCTATATGCCCCTAGTAATTTACCTAATTTTTCACAATTTTATTAGCTAGTATAGGTACGACTGAAAAATCCATTTCCCTAACATGTTCCATGATCGGATCTGATGAAACACCCGAAAAGTAATTAATTCACTACTCCATCTAGAAAATTTAAAAAATTCTAAAATAATTCCAGTAATTAGTAGACATATCAAATATTACCCAGTTCAAAGGATACCTTCTAATTCGACATGGTTTGAAAATGATAAATGAAAAACACGGACTGTTTTTCCAGACATACGGATTCGATTTGACACTTAATTTTCTAAAAATCAAAAAGTGGTCTTCCAGGCCTCCAAAAATCACAAGGTTAATTTCTACAGAAAGCGCTTTCATTGAATTTAATTCTAGACTCAAGAAACTCCCAAAAACACTTAGTTATCATCAAGATTCAATTAATTAAATTCGGTCTAATTTCCTGATCAGAAAACTGGTTCATTAATTCATGTGATCTTTTAGGGTTTTTGGTTCGTTTAATTCCAAACGACCTTAGTAGCGTGCATGGATCATTATAACCATTTTATATAGATCATATATGATGTAAAGAGTACTAGAAAAATACCAGATGGGTTTCAAAATGATCGGATCTAGTGCAGAATATTTACACCTCTCGGCTAGCAAAATACGATACAAAGAAAACTCCCACGCGTACACCAGCTATCCCACGACCTTAAGGCTATTTTTACCACCTTCTCTAGACTTGATAGAACCCAGGAAAAATAAGAACCAGCCTCCATAAATTCGTATGGTGATGGAGAGAGTTTTTGTGTCGATTTAGGGATTAAAGAATGTATAAAAAGGAAACAATTATAAAACCGTGTATAGAATGGAGGGGAGGGCATGGATTTCAGCCCAAGGTGATAAAATGAGATCAAATTCTGATTTGTGATTGATTTCCTATTAATTGTGATACTTATCTTATTTTTATTTGATTTAAAATGATTAACAAAATAAATAAATACATTTTCGGCCCATGTATATTTTCTATAAGGTGACAAGTATTTTTTTTGTACATGCACCATATTAAAATGTTCATGCAAAAATCATCTTACTTCATATGTTGTTAATTTCCAAGAGTTTGGGATTCCTTTGGCGTTTTATTTACTTATTAATTGAAATTTCAAGTTGCAAGGGCATTTTGGTAATTTTGCATGTTCTGAAATTTTGGGTATTACACGGATGATGCTATTGGTTTGTATTTGGAGTATTTTTATGAGGGTGGTCTTAGCGTACCCTTCTCCACATTTTTGCTGGACATTATTAGATATTACGAGGTACATATTTCTCAGCTGGTTCCGTTGGGTCTGCACCGTGCAACCCTTTTTGAGGTATACAGCCGAAGCTTTCACATCACCCCTACTACTTCTCTATTCCGGGCCTTCTACAAGTTAAGCAAGCAAGGTCACTGGTTCTCTTTTGAGAAGAGGAGCGGCAAGGAGAAGAGGGTTTGTTTCTGGGAGATTCTGACCGGTCTGAAAGGCTGAAAACATAATTTTTTTCAGATAGACAGGCGAGCTATTCCGTTTGCTATGCCTTGCAGGCACCATGACTCTGACATCTCGGACCCCTTTCCGAAAGGTGAGTTTAATGTTGAAGATGCCGAAAGGCTGTCTGAGAATGTGATCGATCTCATTCCGATTCCTCCGGGTTTTCTTTATGCCATGGGGCTGACTTCGCACTGGGAGCATCCCGGTTACCGGGCAGCGCTTAGGGATGCCGAGGGAAAGGGTATAGCCTTACAGCCTTTGCCTTTGCCCCCTTTTTTTTCGTGTTGATGTATTTATGCATGTTTATTTCTAACTGTTTTGCATTCTTTCTTTTCACAGCTATAACAATGTCTGAGTATTTGATCAAGCCAAAGGTGCTTCTATGGTCTAGGGGGATGAATACCGTGAGGGTCAGTCCCACGAGTTACATGTGACCACCCCCGCCCGTCAAATGCCGACATCCCTGAGAAGACGGCCGAACAAAAGAAGGTCGAGGTGGCCGATGAGAGAGTTCTGGAGGCCAAGCGCAAGAAGCAAGAGCAAGCTGCTGCTCGGGAGGCTCTGAAAGCCCAGCAGGGAGTGGGGGCTAGTAAGACAAGAGTGCGCGTTCAGCGCGGCGAGGGAGGCAGCGGTGTGTTCCGTCCGGCTAAACAGAGCAAAACAACGGAGGAGATCCCTGTGGTGGATTTGGATTCTATGGGGCCCATTCCTGCTCCCGCCCCCATTCGATCACTGCGTCCGGAAGAGACTAGGAAGCAGCCGGAGGTCGATGAGGGTGCGAACCCCCTGTTCGGAGCTGCTGACACTGGTAAGCTTATTCGGACGTTTTTGCATGCGCATTTTTTTTTATTCATTGATGTCTATATTTTTTTTTTATAGTTGTAACGGTCGTGTTTGTCTATTCACCTTTCAGGAAGTTCCTTTGGTGCCTCTTCCGGTCGTGGTAAGGAGAAGGCTTCTGGTGATGATGATCCCGAAGCGTTATTTGTCCCGGAGTGGTCAGTTAGGAAGGATGACTGTTTGAACAGCTGGAAAGTTTGTCGAGACATGATGATAAATCTGCCCACTCCTCGGGAGGAATCGTATTTTGAGAACCTGGGTTATGCGGAGGCCTGTAAGAGGGCTTGGATGTTGTTGGGCCGGGGGGCCACAGCTCAGTCGGACATCTTATTCCGATTTGAGTCTCTCCTTCACGAACATAGCGAATTATACCGTGCCCATCAGCAGTGCGAGGATGCGGCCCAAGAGACGGAGGAGCTCAAGAAGTTGAGGCATGAGCATGCTAGCTGCATGGTTAAAGAATCAGATCTCACGAGTCGCATCTCGGAGCTGGAGAAGGAGAGGGATGAAGAGAAGAGAGTTTCTGCGGAGCGGATCAAGGCCTTGGAGGCTGAATTGAATGGGGTCAAGGATAAACTGAGTGTAAAAGAGAGGGAGAACTCGGAACTCCATCAAGAAAAGAAAAACATGGCCGTCAAGCTGGGCCAAACGAAAATGGAGTGGTTCAAAGTGGTTAAAGAGTTCATTCCGAAGATGGTCGGTCGGCTTCTGAACAGTCACGAGTATAAGAAACATTTGGCCGCTCCTTTCAGTCTCTCTTCCCAATCCGGGTTTTTAGATGGTGTTACCTTGGACCGTTCGCTGGAGGATGTGACTAGGGTTCTGGAGGATGTGGATAACTTGGATATGGAAGCTGAAGCCAAGCTCCAACCTCTGTATGATGGACTATTCACCACAGAGTATCCCTATGTCAAGAAGGTCAGCAACGCCTACCATAAGCCTCTCGCGAAAATAATGAACCTGTTCCCTGATCCCGCTCCGTCCAGGCCTGTGATCGCAACTGCAGAGGTTGCTTCCGGACCGACTTCCAAGGTTCCTGTGACCGAAGGGCCTTCTGTTGATGGTTCAGCTGCGGAAGAGAATGCCTCTGCTCCTTAAGAAAGTTTGTTTGTTTGTAATATCTGGGTGTCTCCGTTTGACTACAGATTCAAGCCACTCCGGATGTTATGTGAAGCTTTTATTATCCTTTGTAACTTTTTAGAACTGTTTGGTAATTTGTTATGGGGCCTTCGAGCCCATGTAATGATTCGGATAGTCGTCTGAACAATTTAATGACTCGGATAAATGTAACAACTTTTTGATTAGATTAGATATTATGTTACTTACGTATTTCGAAGCCTTTATTTAGCAAAATCGTCTTGTTAGTTGTAGAATGTGTTTTATCTATTATTTTATTACATGTTACTTACATTCCGCAAGGATTCGATCCTTATGTTGATATGGCCGCTTTGCTTTGCGACTTCCCCTGACTTGAAACATTATTGGCCCTTCGGCCTTTTTGCCTTGGCCCCTTTTTAGGCATCCCCTTTTTGGGCGTGAGTCAACTTTAGGCGTTTTGTCCGAGTTGTGCGGTGACCCCTTTTTGGGTATCTTCCGTCTTTCGGCATCACGTGTCGTTCGGCCTTTTTGCCATGTTTGTGCGGCGACCCTTTTTTGGGTGTCAATCATCTTCGGGCGTCATGCGCCGTTCGGCCTTTTTGCCATAGTTGTGCGGCGACCCCTTTTTGGGTATTTGCCGTCTTTCGGCATCATGTGCCGTTCGGCCTTTTTGCCTTAGTTGTATGGCAACCCCTTTTTGGGTATGAACCATCTTTGAACATTGACCACTGATCTCCGGAGGTCGCGAGCCTCTCGGAGGGGTCACTTTCGGCTTATGTTCAGAACGTAATGAGTAATGTAAGAACATGATATGTAGAGAAAATTGCTTCCCTTTAACTGTGGGACAGCTGCATTTGTCATTCAAATAGTCAATCATGTCCTTTCGGATGTTACATTAGATATATTAGTCATACATTTACAAAAAACACTTTCTAAGGTTGACGGCATGCCATGTTCGTGGCACCTCTTTTTCCTCCATCGTCTCTAATTTGTATGATCCGGTCTGGTATGCTTCCACGACCCGGTACGGTCCTTCCCAATTGGGTCCCAACTTTCCTTGATTTTTGACCCTATTTGCCTCATTCCTTCGGTACACAAAATCACCTACCTTTGATTGTGAAGGTATTTTCATTTCTTACGTTAGTCACAGTAGAAACAAGTTATAATTGGAATGAAATAATTATGTATTGTAACGACATTTCGTTTTAAGAGAGCTGTCTGAATTTGTACACTTACCTTGAACGACTCTGCGTGAACCATTTGGTTATAGTACTGTTCTATCTTCTTCTTGTATTTCGCCTCCCGGATTGCTGCCATCTCTCTTCGCTCTTGTAGTAGGTCAAGGTTTAGGCAGATTCCCTTGTCGTTTTCCTTTTCTTCTGTTACCATAGTCCGAAAGGTTGGCATTCCTATTTCCGCCGGGATAACCGCTTCACTTCCGTACGTGAGTCTGAATGGTGTTTCTCCATTGCTTGTCTTCAGAGAAGTACGGTGTGCCCACAAGATATTCGGCAACTCGTCTACCCATCCAGCTCTCTCCCTGCCGAGTCTTGATTTGAACCCTTTCATAAGACTCTTGTTTGCCCTTTCGACTAACCCGTTAGCTTGAGGATGGGCCACAACAGTGTTTATCTGGGTTATATTTAATCTCTCGCACCAGCTTTTGAAAGGATCGTGAATGAAGTTGCTCCCGTTGTCCGTGACAATTACCCTCGGTAATCTAAACCTGCATACTATGTTCTCCCAGACAAACTTCTTGACATCTTTCCCGGTCGTTCGGACCAACGGCTTAGCCTCCATCCATTTAGTGAAATAGTCGATTGCCACAATAACAAACTTGATTTTCCCCGAAGCTTCTGGCAGAGGCCCCAACACGTCCATACCCCACTGGTAGAATGGCCATGGGGCCATGATTGAAGTCATTACGGTTTTTGGGAGCTTCAGAATAGGTGCGTGTATCTGACAAGAATCACATTTCTGAATCACTTCTCTAGTGTCCCGGTGCATAGTTGGCTAATAATATCCTTGCCGCATCAACTTCGCCACCACGGACCGTGGTCCGGAGTGCATCCCACATGCTCCTTCGTGCACCTCCCGGATTATGTAATTCACCTGAAGTGGTCCGACACATCTTAACATTGGGCCAAGGTAATATTTTTTGAAAAGCACAACGTCAACTAGAGTATACTGGTTTATCTTCATCCGAAGAGCCCGAGCCTCGTTTTGGTCTTCCAGCCAAACGCCTTCCTGTTTACACCGAATGATTGGGGTCATCCAGTTATCTTCCTCTTCTTCCACAATGGCGCTAACAACTTCTTCTTCCGTCGACGGTTTCTCTAGGACTTCCACAAGGATCTCTTTCGTCAGATGATCGAATGCCACGGATGCTAGCTTACTAAGTATATCTGCCTTCTGATTTTGTGCTCTCGGAATGTTCCTGATTTTGAATTGATCAAAGCATGCAATATATTCTTTGGCCTTGGCTAGGTATTGTATCGTGCTTTCTTTGTTTGCAACAAAATCCCCATTAATTTGGCTCGCCACCAAATTAGAATCCACCCTGACTTCCAACACCTGCACTTTCATTTTTCGGGCGATTCTCAACCTCGCCAGTAAGGCCTCGTACTCCGCTTCCTTGTTGGTGCTTTTAAAGTTTAGTCGAATGGCATAGGTGTATTCTGTTTGGTTCGGATCGATTAGCACCAGACCTGCCCCAGCGCCCGACTTGCTAGATGCTCCGTCGGTGTATAACACCCACTCTTTTTTACCGGAGATGTTACATATCTCCTTGCCCCCCTCTGGCACAACCCGGTCGGACGAGTTCAGCGGTATTTCCGCTATGAAGTCCGCTAGGACTTGTCCCTTGACAGCATTCCGGGGTATGTATACAATGTTATAAGCCCCTAGTTCCACAGTATACTTGGCTAATCTCCCGAACGCTTCCGCCTTGTTCAGTATCTGCTTAATGGGTTGATCAGTGATGACTTTTATCGGGTGAGCTTCGAAATATCTCCTGAGTCTTCTTGATAGGTGTAGCAGAGCCAAGGCTAGTTTTTCAATCGGAGCGTAATTCTTTTCGGCCTCATGTAGCGTTCGGCTAACGTAATGTACTGGTATTTGCCTCCCGTCCCTTTCTACCAAAAGTACTCCGCTCATTGCTTCCTTTGATGCCGCTAGGTATACATACAAGTCCTCTTTCGGTTTTGGAGTTGTCAGGTAAGGAAGCTCGAGGATCATCTTTCTCATCTCCTGAAAAGCCGATTCGGCCTGTTCCGTCCAGCGATATTCATCTTGATTCTCCTTCGTGATATTTTTCAATGTGTCGAAAAACGGAAGCGCTCTTTCTGCCGATCTGGATAGGAAACGGTTTAGAGCTACCAGCTTGCCGCTTAAACTCTGCATTTCTTTGAGCGACTTTGGAGATTTCATATCCGCAATGGCCCTAGTTTTCTTCGGATTTTCCCTAATCCCTTCGGATGTTACCATATACCCCAGAAACTTCCCCTCTTCCACACCGAAGGAACACTTCTTCGGGTTCAATTTCATGTTGATCCTTCGGAGATTGTCGAACATTTCTGCTATGTCGGCCAACAATTCTTTTTCTGTCTTGCTTTTTATCACCATGTCGTCCACATATGCCTCCAGGTTTCTCCCTATTTGCGACCGAAAGGCTGAGTCCACCAGACGCTGATACGTGGCTCCAGCGTTTTTTAATCTGAAAGGCATTTTGGTATAACAGTACGTCCCATGTTCGGTATAGAAGGCTGTCTTCTCCTCATCGTCCCTTGCCATTTGCACCTGATGGTATCCCTTATAAGCATCTAAGACACACTTGTACCGGAACCCCATGACCGACTCTATCTTCCAATCAATTTCCGGTAACGGGTAATAATCCTTTCGACAGGATGAGTTGAGATTCTTGAAGTCGATACACATCCTCCAACTACCGTCGGACTTCTTTACTAACACTGGGTTGAAAATCCATGTAGGGTATCGCACCAGCCGAACTATCTCGGCTTTCACCCATTCTTCTACTTCTTTAGTTATGGCCTGGTTTTTTCCTGCCGAAAAGGTCCTTTTCTTTTGAGCTACTGGTCGGTCTTGGACATTCACGTTCAACCTATGCTCTGTGATTCGTCAAGGTATTCCCGTCATATCCGTAGGCTCCCAGGCGAATACGTCTTGACTGTTTTTGAGTAGCGTAATCAACTGCCTTATGCATTCCGGGGAGAAGTTTCCCCCGATGGTTACCAGTTGATCCGGGTATGCCGGATGTACCATCACCTCCTCTGTCTTCCCAGCCAATTCCCCTATTACTTCGGCATCCTGAGGTTCATTCTTTGCCTCTCTTTCAACCATCTATTTTTCCTCCAATTTACGGCATTCCGAAATTATGACCGACCGAGTAACCAACGTCGCTATGCCTCTCGGAGTAGGAAATTTCATCATCGAGTGAATAGTTGAGGGGATGACCCGTAGCTTTTTTAATTTGGAGCGCCCTAATATGATGTTGTATGGGGAGGGAGATCTTATCACAGCGAATTTCATCACCGTCTTATGAAACAAACCTTGACTTCTGAAACAGATTTCCAATTCTATCTTCCCCAACGGCTTAATGGACTCTCCTGCGAACCCAACCAAGGGCGTGTTGGTTTCCTTCAGCTGGGCTTTGATGAAAGGGCATAAATGCTCATAACAGTGTTCATATATTAATTCCACTGACGCGCCTTGGTCTACGTACACCCTCCGTATTGTATAACCCTCCACTTCGGCCTCGACTATTAAAGGTTCGTCCAAAACGTCCCCCGAGAGGATAGGCGGGAAGCTTATCGGGGCGTTCATCCAATCCTCTTCTGCGTCTGCGATCTTTCGTTTTCCTACGGCCATTTGACTTCGGATCATATTGATGACTTTTCCCTTATTTGCATGGTTATCCCCTATTTGCGATGCCCTTCCCCTCTGCCTAACATCTTTCAAGAGGTGGTCCAACTTACCTGTTTCCATGGCCATCCTTATCTGCTCCTTCAGATGCCAACAATCATTGGTGAGATGCCCTTTCTTACCGTGGTAGTCGCAATACTTGTCTAGATTTTCTTTAAGGGGTTTTCCATTCGATGGAGGGGGTTGCGGTAATCTTAACTGGTGTTTAGTGGCAAGAATCACTTTTGGATCCTTTGTAAGAGAGTTCAAATCTACCGGCCGTGTGTCATACCGGCGGACGTCATTGCGGCGAGAATCGGTCCTACCGGCGTTATCATTCCTAACGGGAGCATAAGGAGCATAATGATCCTTCCTGCGAGGTCTAAACACATTCCTGGGATTATTCCGACGGCGATCCGCTCCGACAGGGGCCTTCGGGGTATGGTGTTCATTCCTGTCGTTATATGGGTTGGGACAGTACTCTCCGTGAGCATCCGTTAAATCGTCTTCAAAGTTTATCAACATGGGTTTTATTAGGTCGCGGTTGCCTTGTTGCTTGAGTAACTCCTTAAGAGCCGATATGTGACCCTCCATAACGGTTCGGGTGTCTGGGGGTTTTGACCTCCCCCTCCGGACCCTTCAACTCCCCCCGAATTTCGAACGGGGGTAGTTGGGGTAGGACCAGCCATTCTGAACCTCAGGTAGATCGAATAGTAGGTCCCACGGATGGCGCCAATTTGTTGAAGTAAAAACCTGCAACTCCTTCGGAGATGGAGTCAGATCTTCCGGACAAGGTCTTGTTGAGGTTCCGAAGTACCTGCAACTCCTTTGGAGATGGAGTCAGATCTTCCAGACAAGGTCTTGCTGAGGTTCCGAAGTACCTACACACAAGAGACACTCACGTTAGGCTCGCCCCGGGTGTTATCCCCAGGACCAAGCTCCGGCGTGAGGATAAGTATGGGGTAATCCGAAAGGCTTAAACAATAATTGAGAGTAAATGTGAAAGGTAAAAATCGTTTTAGAGTAGTAAATGAGCTGGGTATTTATACTACCCAGCTACAGTACCTGAAACAGCGGCGGTGGATTTTTCGGATATATGTCGCAGACATAATCCCGTAAATCCTGGGATGGCAGCGGTTGGTCTGCTGTTGCCATCTGTCCAAAGGGTAACGCCACCTGTCCTATTACTTATAGTGATACTGGCCGGGCGAGTTAGGTGCTTTCCGGCCTTCGTCCGGAGAGCTCCATGTCGTTCGGACGGTCGAACCAGATAGGCCGTCCGGACACATACGCCAACAGCTGGCACGACGCTTTTTTGGTCGTCGGGAAACGTCCTGATTGTACTAGTGTTTGGCTAGCTTTTGCGTAGCTATTATATATATATATATATATATATATATATATATATATATATATATATATATATATATATATATATATATATATATATATATATATATATATATATATATATATATATATATTTTTTTTTTTTTTTTTTTTTTTTTTTTTTTTTGAGTAAATTACACGGATGGTCCATGTGGTTTGCCTTGACTTTCTATTTTGCACAGATAGTCCCTAACTCCGAAACCTTTAACACTCATGATCCTTTGACCAAACGACGTCAGTTTTGACCGTTAAAGACCCCTCTCATGTGCATGCCACACGAGGGTATCATCGGGGTTTTATTTATTTATTTATTTTTTTTTATTTTTTATTTTTTTTAATTTCTTTTTCATTTTTCTCATAAAAATACTCACGCTCACAACTTTTCTTATATTACTTTTTCTCTTTTTTAATTGAAATCCAAAACACAAAACTCATTCATTCTTCATATATTCATTTAGATCTGAGGATAAAAAAGATGCCACAACTCACAAACCCGCAACTCACTCAAGAACAAAAATAAGATACACAAAACCCAAAACCTACAACTCACTCAAGAAAAAAATAACTACTTGTTAATTTCTTGTTTGTGTGGTTCCAATCTGTAATGAATCATAACCAATAAAAAAGGTATACCTACCCGAGACCTCCTGTCAGAGATCTTGAAATCGAGACCTAGGGCTTTTGTTTGCTACTCGGTTTACAACAACAAAAAGAAAGCTATAGAACTTTTTTGGTGTTCGATTTTCAGAATAAGGAAATAGAAGGTTTTAGTGATTTTTTGGGTTGTGAGATTCGGTTTGGTGGCGGAATGATGGTGGCAGGGTTGGGGGTTTGGTGGTGGACTGATGATAGCGGGGGTGAGGGTTTAGTGGTGGACTGATGGTGGCGATGTCTGATGGTGGCGGGGTTGGGGGTTCGGTGGCGGACTGATGGTAGCGGGGGTGTGGGTTTAGTGGTGGACTGATGGTGGCGGGGTTGGGGGTTTGGTGGCGGAGTGATGGTGGCGAGGGAAGTGTCGTTGGTATTACAAGGACAAAGATGGATCGAGGAAGTAAAATGCTTTTTGATATCCAAGTAGAAGAGATGTTGCTTCTGTTCTGAACATCTTGTATCCATCGATTAATTGTTAGATGGTGTATGATATTGTTTTGAGAGGGACATTGACTTCAACTTGTTTGGTATAAAAAGACGAGACTATTGTTGTTTTGTTTTACAAATTTAGGTCTGGGTTATTGATACAAGGACTTTTTTTTTTTTTTTTTTTTTTTTTTTTTTTTTTTTTTTTTTTTTAAATTATAGAAATGGAAGTGTCGTTGGTATTGATATAAGTTTAGTTTCTGGTCTTTCTTCCATTGTTGGGACAAGAACAAGAAAATAATGTTTTGTGTAGATGAAATTAATTATAGAAAGTGTATGGAAGTTTTGGGAGTTTGGTGTAAATGAAACTTGTTTGATCAAAGACTTGGTAAATGATTGATGAAATTATTTATAGGAATTACTAGTGGTGTCATGGGTTTAAATTATGGCCATGGTGTATACTACTTTGCATACAGCCATGGTTGATCATTTTGGCTGCAGTTGGTTGTTGCCGCCAACACTGGTGGTTTTGCAGGTTTGGTTATGGAGGCTGGTGGGTTTAGTGATAGAGAGAAAATATATTGTTTGTAAGAGAGAGAGAGAGAATAAATTGTGAGTGGGGTTTGGTATAAATGGATAAGAGTGACCAAGGGCAAAAAAACAATAATACCCTCATGTGCATGTCACATGAGGAATGTTTAACAGTCAAATTGAACGTCGTTTGGTCTAGGGACTATGAGTGTGAAGGATTTCAGAGTTAGTGACTGTATGTGCAAAAAAAAAAAAAAAAAAAAAGTCAAAGGACCAAGAGTGAGAGTCAACGCAAACCACAGGGACCATCTTTGTAATTTACTCTTTTTTTCTTCGCTGAAAGGCAAATTTACACACCAAACTAATACATTCTCACTCAATCATAACAATGTCACTTTTGTCCCTTGTGGGACTTGACCCACAACCACTTGGTTTGGGACATAACCATCTCACGGATACCATTGGACCAAAGTCCCATTCGTCTAATACATATTCTATGTTTACATGTTTGAGATAAAAGTATAAAACATACCCCAAGTCCAGTGGCGTAGCCAGGATTTTACATATGGGTAGGCCGAGATGTAGCACAAAACAATAATAGTCGTTATTTTTTGTCTTTCGATAGACTTAAAAGCTAAATCTCACTAGTGGTTAATGTTTACATTTAATGGGCAAACTAATATACAATATTGCAATTTTTATTGGGTGGGCCATGGCCCACCAAGGCCTCCATGTAGCTACGCCTCTGCCCAAGTCGATCCGTTTATGATTTTGTCGAAATCTTCACATATGAATTTCGCTCACTACGTTCCTCAGTTATTGCAGGCTCCCCTTCTTATTGGACGTGACGTTACAAACATCTCTAAAGAGACTCTCAGTATCCTAAGAAACAAGAGGTCATTGCAGTCAACCAAGGTAAAGTACTTTGTTACACTACTTTTCACTTTAAAGGTCAAACTAATCGTGTATTAGACTTAAAAGGTCAAAGTTATATTTCGTTTGACACCTAAAAACTTTTTGTCATGTATATATATGTTCGAAGTTTGAAGTTATATGTAACCAAGTTTGATATATAAAATGACAATGGGAAAATCGGCAATTGTAGGCTGAAAATCGTCGAAAAGGAAAATATTGCAACTTGTATGGAATGTCCCCAAACGGTTTCTTTGAATTTCCAAGTGTCATAGGGAGCACTAGACTGTCATAATGATTGACAATGATCATATAAAAAAACTCTTCAAACATTTGGCATATTGTGAAACTAGTGATTGCCGTTTGATTCTTCTGTTGTATGTTAAATGGTCTAATGCAATTTGTAACTACACTAGGGGGCTGTTTCTTTTTTTATCCTGTTTGGAAATGATATCTTTTTGCATAATGGTATCTGTTTCGAGTTGGTCCTGAGTGCATAAATTGTGTTTCTTTTTGTTCTTCTCCTGGCCACTCAAGAAAAACAAGAAAGAGAGATATACTCTCTTCTCCCTCCTCTCTCACTCTCACAGCCACACCAACCTCCCAACAACACCACCACCGCCGCGCCTATCGTCTCACCGACACCACCAAACTAACCACCATCACCTCATCAATCTTATACCACACTACACGCGCCACCGTACACCCTCCACCGCCTTTTTATCACCTCGACGCACCACCGTTTCTTGATCTAATCACCACCATCGCTTGTACTATTGAAGAAGAAGGTAAGTACCGAGCTACGCGCTGTGGTGACTCAGTGATTGAGTCGAGTCGTGACCTCCGAGTCACGATATATGTTTATCCGATTTGGGTTAGCTAAACACACGGGGAAAACTAAAGATTTATTAATAATAAAAACGTGTAAAACTTGTTTGGTATCCGTGTGTGTGGTCGTGTTCGAGTCGTGCGGACCGTTGGGAGGGTGGAGGAGGAACGCCGGTGGGTAGGGATTTGGCAGAAAGAGGTTGAGGTGATGGAGGATCGAAGGATCTGCGAAATGGGTTTCTTTCTTTTGTGTCCTGAATGGGAAGGGGTAGGTTTTTTACACCCTTCTACATTAAGACATGTCCTTTGTAGAAAGCAAAAAAGAAACAAGTCTCATTTCTTTGTGTGAGAGGAAATGTTACCAAAAAGACCATTAAGCAAAAAATAAACACACCCTAGGTCCTCCATGAACAATATTTTGCTAATGTTAACTAGTGTATAATAGTTCTCGTAAACGTTTTTGACTATGAACCTAATGCATAAGCCTTCAATTATGAAGTTGAGGCACCGTGTTGCTAGCATAATCAATTCTTACATATATAAAAAGTTACTTGAAAACAAATGTTGAACTTTTTAGACTATGCGTACTGGGGTTTTGTTTGCCCGGTTTTTGCACCAACAGCGCCTTGTTACCCACTACGCACGGGCGTTGTTGCCCAAAAAAACCACCAAGGCTTTGTTCTGACAGCGCCCCGCCCATTTGCTATTTCGAAAAAATACGAACGTTGCAACGGATAGTTTTGACCGGGCATTTCATTTTTTTTTAATCAACTAATTTGTATAACATTTCCACTATAAAACCCCCATCAAACCCTCACTTTTACTCATTATTCTCTCATCTTTTATACATTTCCTCTCAATTTTTATAAACACATCTCCCTCTTTTATACTATAATTTTATAACCATGAATCCCAACCGTCCAACCCGCCCACAAAATTACACAAACCCCGAATACGTTCGTCCTCGTCGTGTTAACGAGTTTAACGAGGGTGCGTATTCAAACCAAGAACTTCTAGATATCATCTCGCATTTGCCACCAAACATGCAACCGCAAACGGGGTTTCAAAACTACGATTACCAAAATTACGGGTTCAACGCATACACCCAACAAAACGCCAGTCCACAATTCTCGTCACAATTCCCGTCACAATTCAACACATCTTCACAATTTTGCCCGCAACAATTCCCTTTGCAACAACAATTCCCTTTGCATACACAATTCCCGTCACAAGAAGACCCGGTAGATGTTGAATCTTACGAGAGTGTCCCGGAGAGTCCTCCAAGCGTTACCCGATCGAAGGGTAAGAAAACCACCGCCGCCGGACCGTCTCAAAAAACAAGGCGGTCGCACAAAAAGAAACCCGACGGCGAGCCGAGAGCTAAGATGACGCGTATGCCGTGGAACGACCACGAGTTGATGTGTTTGGCACGTGCGTGGGTAGAAATTGCGACGGATCCAAACGCCGGTATTATGTTTAACTTATTTTTTTAAAGTTATTATGTAGTTTTTTTTAACTTATTATGTTTAACTAATATTTTTACTAACTTATTATGTTTATTTGTCTATTGTTTAGCGGATTATCAACGGGGACATGTATTTTGGGCTCGAATTCGAGAAGCGTTTTTTAACGCCATGGGTGTCGGACCCGATTATCGTACGCCGGACATGATTCGGGGGAAGTGGACCGACCTCAACAAGGCGTGTCAATTCTTTAACGGTTGCTACAACCGGAAAAAGAATACGCCAGTACCAAGCGGTCAAAGTTTGTTGACGTGGACTTACGAGGCCGCCGACAAGGACTACAAGGCGGTTAAGTTGCAAGCATTCCCACACAAGGCGGTATGGGAGTACCTTCACACCCATCAAAAATGAATCGAGCAACCCGATTTGGAAATTCGTACAACGAGACCATCGAAACGGTTTAAAACCGAATCGTCATCCGCCCCCGAAAGCCAATCGTCCAATGCTCACACGTTGAACCTAAACGACGAGGCGGAATAAGACGAGACCGTGTATGTCGAGCCGCCAAGGCCCCCGGGTAGGCGAAGTGCCAAAGGAAAAGGGGTTTCCTCGTCCTCGTCCGCCGCCACCGACAACAACTCGTTGAGCCAAATTGCGGCTCAACTAGCTAGGCTAGGGGATGAGGCTCGAATGCGTCGTGAGCTTAAAGAAAAAAGATACAAAGACCAAGCAACGCTAATACAAAGGAAAGATTTGGAGCAATTGCGACGAAGTACCGATGGGATGACCGACGAGGAACTAGCAATTAATGAACAAATCAACGAAGCAATCCGCCGAAAATATCGTTTGTAGTGTTTTTTATGTAATATTTAGTTGTCGTTTTTTTAAAATTATGTATGACGTTTTTTTTTTTTTTTTTTTTTTTTTAATTATGTAATGTTTTAGGGTTTATTTTAATGAAATTGTCTTTTTATTTATATTATTTAGTTTTATTTATTAGTTTTTAGTGATTAAAAAAATAAATAAAATAAAATAAAAGGAATGTCACATGTCAAACAATGCCCCACTCACCACTACACAACTTTTTCAACAAAGCCCCCACATGTCACATGTCAAACAACCCCCCATTCTCTACCCATTACCACTGCACATGGTCTTATGGTACACCCGAAAAGAACTCTCATATTGTTTTAAGCCAGGGAGTATGACTTATTCATAGTCATGCACTAAATTTTTACTTCATTCAGTTTTGCAGTTTCACTAGTTGGGTAATCGGCACCACCTGATTTTCTACAAACACTTACATATCTAGTCCTGAGGCACCATCCTAAAATCAGTCGTGTGGACACCATTCGGGCATACACATTTGGTGTTCTCTATTTTGTTGAGGTCTGTTATTCCTTCATACAATCTTGGAAATGTGGGATTCCTTTCAAGTTATATTCTAATACCGTGTGATTTTTATGCTTTAAAACAGGTTGATATAGAATTGCCTGAAGATTTGCCGTTGAAAGAAGCCCATGGGATTGGAGAATCGTTGCAGATCAAGATAGAAGAACGACCAGAAGTGGAGCGAGCATTCATTCATCTTGACTACGAGTGTGATCACAAGCCAGAGCATTCTGTTCTCAGCAGACTTCCCAATAGTCGGCCTTAAAAACATGAAATCGTTGGATGGTTTCTTTACTCAAAGACTCTTTTTGGTTTGATACATGTTTGTGAGATAGGAATCTTTGCTTAAATGTGATATAAAATTTCATCAAACATATTTATTATGGTTTATGGACAAAATTACTTAAAAAGAACATGGGTTCAGTTTTTGTTCATATACATATCTATTTGGAGGGCACAGGTTCGGTTTGCCTTTATCGATATTAAACAAAGTGACGAACTCTTCTGGCTTTTATATTGAGATCACCAAGTATTCCGAACTATAAAATTCCCAGATTCAACTTAAATCCGAGCTAGTTTATTTCAAAACTAAAGTATAAGTTGCTCAACCAGTTTGTTGATTATAAAAACTAGCGCATCGAAACACGTTTCAACTATCCATTTTGTTACAGAAATACGATTAAGTTTGTTGAATATAATATAATCACTTTTAATGGTGTGCATCAATCAACATTTGTATATGCACGTACAGTATGGTTAAAGTTGCAAATGTTCTGTAGCAAAAGGGGAAGAAAAATAGAACATTCATATGACTAATAATCCAAATATATGAAATGACCATTATGCCTTTAACTAAAAACAAAAAAAGCCAGCAAATAACGGTGTTGACTAACGGATTACGGAATAAGGGACTCAATCGGTGTAAAACCCTCAAGTACCCAAGTTTTGGACTCACGGCGACTATCCCAAGTTTTGGACCCAGACGATGTTTTTTGACAAGTTTAGGGACCAACGATGTATTCTTGTCTTATTTTTATTTGTGCGGTCATTTAATTAAAGACCTTAAGTAAGAAAGAATAAAGATTAGGCTAAAATAGTGTCAAAGATCCACTCAAACAAAATGGGACGTAAATTTCTAGTAATCTATACTACATATAATAGAGGGACTCTTTCTCTAAATTTTAATATTTACAAGAAAAAAAGCATAGTGTACAACACTTTAATGCACATAATTTTCAGACGTACAAGACAAGAAGCATAATGTACACCACTTTAGTGCACATATTAAAAAAATAAAACACCACATTAATATTATTTAATGTAGTCAATTAATTAACTAATCAATAAATACAATTAATACAATTATTAAAACACCTTACATAAGAAATACAAATTATCAAACATATTGTACAACCAAATTAAACCCAATTCCTGCATTAAATGTCACTAATACAAATAATAAAGCATATTATACAAATATTTAAGCCCGAACGGGCAACGGGCCAAATGGGCTTGAGCCCGAACGGGCGCGGGCCAAACGGGATCGAGCCCGAACGAGCACGGGCTATACGAAATTCTTGATATCCGTAAATTTATTGTCAAAAAGAACATAATAAACTAAAATACATGATTCGCCGGAAAATTTTATTTCAGGATAACCGCCGCTGCAACGGGCGGGTACCCTGCTAGTGTTATAGAAACTAGAAAGTCATTGCTTCATCTAAAAGTATGTCTTTATTTGGAGCTTCATGTCAAAACATCATTGTTTTATTGCGGAATCTCCGTATCAGATTTCCACTCAAAGATGCAGTTAATTGTGTGTGTATTAGAACTTTAAAAGGGAACCTGGCGGAAGTAATTGCTTACATTTTCCTTCCGTGAACAAATTTTCTATCTCAATATAATAAGATGCACTTAATTGTGTGTGTATTAGAACTTTAAAAGGGGACCTGGCGGAAAATATAATCAAATACAGTAATTGCTTACATTTTCCTTCCGCGAACAAATTTTCTATCTCAATATAATCAAATGATCATCTTATTAAAAAAAAAAAAAAAAAAAAAAAAAAAGAACAAGGCGGCTAGTATTCTCAAGTTCAAATGTTCTCACAAAGTGTGCGAAGCTCAAACCTTGCAAGATACACATGCCGGAAGTGACGAAAAAAAGAAGTTAAAAACGATCATGGAGACACCCCCGTTAAACTATGTATATCTTATTAGACGATAATGACCCAAAACTTGAATAGAAAAAACGTCCTTCGTTTTTAGTTTAAAAAGAGAAAAGAAAATTTATTTGAAAAAAGGACGAAAGTTATTTGGTAAAGCGTTTTTAGTTTAAAAAGAAAAAAAGAAAATTTATTTGAAAAAGGGACAAAAGTTATTTGGCAAAGTGGATGATGACATTTGTTTGCGTGTTTTTTAAAGTATCATGCAAGCTATTCAACATAAGCTCGTCCACGTCGCATAACCTGAATAGGAAAAACATTCTCCATTTTTTGTTTAAAAAGTAAAAAGAAATTTTATATGAAAAAGGGACAAAAGTTATTTGGCAAAGTGGATGATGACATTTGTTTTTGTGTTTTATAAAGTATCATGGTGAGCTATTCATCATAAGCAATTTATATACCAAGGACAACAATCCACAACATCACACACAAATATACTAAACTCACTTGATTACCATTATATTCCCTCGGTTAGTTACTAGACACAACACAAAAATATGGCGACTCGGACGTTCCCAGAGATGCCAACAGCATCGTCGCTGTTGTCAGTGTATGCTTCACTTTCAGCTTCGATAATGATCTTTCGAACTATGTTCGAACAGATTGTCCCAGCACAACTACGACGTTATGCAGTTGACGTTGCAAAACACTACTGGAAACCAAATACCTCTGAACTCATTCTACTTTTCGAAGAGAAAGATGGCTACAACCCAAATGAAATGTTCTATGCAGCCCAACTCTTTCTTTCGACTAGAATCACCCGAGACTCCAAACGCCTCAAGTGAGTCTTTGCCGAATATAATGTGTTTTTTTAGTTTGTAAACTTGTACAATAATATTTTATCTTTTGTACTTGGCGTTTCGATTAGCTTATGTCCAAGAGTTTTTACGACCTCATACATAAATAACCCATAAACTACTAGAGGGCTTTTGCCACGCTTGCTTGAAGGAAACCTTTGGGTTTCTTTGTTGTGGTAGATTAAGTTAGTTTGTTTACATAATATATTGGTCATTTTTTTGTATTTTACAGCTTGTTTTGCTTCTGCTAGCATTTTCTCTTGTTATATAAAAGGAGTGTAAAAATATATAAAACATGTTTATTTTATTTATATGTACTTGTATTGAACCCAGGCCGTCTTTGAGGGTGTGCAAGGTGAGCGACCGCTCAGGGCCTCAAAATTTTTAAGGGCCCCAAAATTTGCCCCGTTAATAATTATATGCATGTGTACACATATTTTTCATGAAGAAAAAAGTATTTAGATGCGAAAATATCTTAAATGAGTAATATGTTAGAACGTTTAGATAACTAATTGCATTATATCTTATAAACGGTGGCACTTTATATATAACATTCCTTATTGAAAGGCCTCATTATTTAATTTTGTCTAGGGCTTTCAAAAATTTCATAAATTCATGGGACGCCCTGATTGAACCCTTGAGTTGTTTTGTTGATTTTAGCTGTGAATTTTGCATATTACTTGTCTGAGATAGCTGTGAATTTTGCATAAACTGTGCAACGTTTTATGAAAACTCATCAAGCTAGAATCATAAACGTATAGTAGTATATTTTTTTTTCAGAAACTCGAAGATAAATCATAAATGTTTCATAGTATTACTCGTAATATTTTAATTTTGTGTAAATTTTTTTTACCCGGCTGGAAAAACTTTCTAACTCTGTCCATTCAAGATTGTGGGTTCCAGTCTCGATTGAGACTTATGTGGTGCATGAAGGTTTATATAGTGGTGATTTAGTTATTTGCTTGACGATGCTTACATTGATTTATAGGATTACCAAATCCATGAAAGAAAAGCACATCAATATCAAGCTTGCAGAGTCCGAGGTGATAGTAGATTCATTTGAAGGAGTTAAGGTTACATGGACATACCTCAGTCAGCAACAAAAGAAATTGAATGGAGACAATGACGACGGTCACCCCTTTGTGTCGGAGAAAAAATATATGGAGCTGAAATTTGACAAAAATTACAAAGACATCATAATTACTTCTTACTTGCCGTTCATAATTAAAAAAGCTCAAGAAGTCATAATCCAGAAGAAAGTCGTGCGGCTTCATAACCTAGGATCTCCACACTCAGCACATTTCAATTATAAGCATACGGTGAATCTGGACCATCCGTCAACATTTGAGACATTGGCGATGGATCAGAAGATGAAGAAGGAAATAATGGACGATTTAGATTTGTTTGTAAGGAGGAAGGAGTTTTACAAAAAAGTAGGGAAGGCATGGAAACGAGGGTATCTACTGTATGGTCCACCAGGGACAGGGAAATCGAGTCTGGTTGCAGCTATGGCGAATTACCTAAAGTTTGACATCTATGATCTACAACTCATGAATGTTAAGGATGATTCAAGTTTGAAAGATATATTGTTAAATACATCAAACCGATCCATACTTCTTATTGAAGACATTGACTGTAGCATACTGCCAGATCGCAAGGGACCAACTTCGCCTAATGCAACCCGTCTTAGTGATCCAAAGGTTTGTACTAAAAACTTCTTTTTATCATTCAGTTATGGTCAAATAATTGATTTCTTTGTCTTCTCATGAACAACTTTTTACCAATTAGATGGCAATATATTTCTGTAAGTTGTTTCCTCTTTTGTCCCTCAAAACCCAAGTCTGACCAGCAGGAACAAACACACGACAGAAACAAGAACAAAACAACTGGAACAAAACAGAAAACTTGCACCAAGTATAAATAGAATTCGCTCTCTATTAATCAGAAACTTACAAGCTCAAGAAAACTGATATCGATTACATACACAAACCACAGCTCGGCTTGTGTTTATATAGGGAATAGAAACACGCTTTCCTAATCCTAATATAACTAGTAAACCGACATTCACCAATGGGCTTGGGTCGGCTGCTGCTGCCCCATGGGCTCGGGTCAGACATTAGCCCAACATTCACCCCCCTAATTTCTGACTCGAGATAGGAAGGTCTTCAACTCCGAGTAACTCTTGCATTTGCTTGAACTTAATCCTTGCGAGAGCTTTTGTCAGAATATCTGCACGTTGCAAATCACCTCTTACAAACTCAACTTGTACTTGGCCTCTTTCAACACATTCTCGGATAAAATGATAACGTGTGTTTATATGCTTGCTTCTCCCGTGAAAGACTGGATTTTTCATAAGTGCAATAGCCGATTTGTTGTCAACAAATAAGACCACCACCTCTTCTTCCATTCCGGTTATTTCACTCAACAATCCACGTAACCATATCCCTTGACACGCGGCTGAGGTTGCTGCCATGAACTCGGCTTCACAAGACGATAGAGCCACCGTGTTTTGCTTTTGTGAGCACCAAGTGATAGGTGATTTACCTAGATAAAATACGTGCCCAGTTGTGCTTCGACCATCATCTTGGTCCATAGCAAAACTACTATCACTAAACCCCACTAACTTCTTGGTTTTCTCTTGGTTATATCGCACTCCAAAATTCAAAGTACCTTGGATATACCTTAGTATTTGTTTCACAGCCGCCATATGTGATTCTTTTGGTTCTTGCATGTAACGACTAACCAAACCAACCGAATAAGATAAATCAGGTCGAGTGTGTAGTAAGTACCTTAAACAACCAACTCGTCGTCTAAACAAAGTTGCATCAACTGGCTTTCCTTCCTTGTCCATGCTTAACTTCATTCCAGGTTCTAATGGACATTGAGTAGGATTCGCTTCATGCATCCCAGCATCTTTCAAGATCTTCTTTGCATAGCTTTCTTGACTTATTGAGATACTTGAATCCTCTTGTTTTACTTCAATGCCAAGATAATAGCTTAACTTTCCCAAGTCACTCATATCGAACCTTTCTTGCATTTGTCTCTTAAATTCACCAATTTCGCCAAGCTTCGAACCGGTTACTAAGAGATCATCTACATAGACCGCAATAATCAAGATTGACTTGTTTGTCTTCTTCACATACACTGCTTGTTCGTGTTGGCATCGCTTGAAAGACATTTGCTTGAGTTCTCTATCAAGTTTTGTATTCCACGCCCTTGGTGCTTGTTTAAGTCCATAAAGCGCCTTTTTCAACTTGTAGATCTTGCTTTCTTCTCCTTTCTTCACGAACCCCTCCGGTTGTGTAACAAACACTTGCTCTTTTAGTTCTCCATGTAAAAAAGCTGACTTTACATCCAGATGATGTAGCTCCCATGCTTCTTTTGCGGCCAATGAGATCAATAAACGCACCGTTTCAATCCGTGCTACGGGCGCAAATACCTCATCATAGTCAATTCCTTCCTTTTGAGCATAACCCTTTGCTACTAACCGAGCTTTGAACTTATTAATTGAACCATCCGGATTTCTCTTAATTTTGAACACCCACTTTAATCCAATGGGATTAACATTACCCGGAGCTTCAACTAATTCCCATGAATCATTCTTCTCGATAGACTCAATCTCTTGCTTCATAGCAACCATCCACTTGCTTGAGACTTTTGCTTCTTGGAACGTTCTTGGTTCATCATCTTCAAGTAAAAGTAGATTTTGATCTTCATTAACAACTGAGGTTCTTGAACTAGATCCCATAACAAAGTCATTAAATCTTGTTGGCCTAGTTGAAACCCTTGAAGAACGCCTCACAATTGATTGAGTTTCTGTCACAGGATTAGGGTCATTATTCGCCTCAATTTCTTGTTCGGTATTGACCGGTTGATTAACATCAACATCATGATGATCTTCAGCCTCTTGATCTTCAGCCTCAACTTCATCGGTCACACCTGGGTTAACAAATCCACAACCCGTATCAATAGAACCGTGCCATTCTATGACAAACATACCTGGGTTTAGCTCGTGTGTTTCGCTTCCAGCAACATACTTCCAGCCAAGTTCCTCATTAAACTCCGCATCACGACATACTACAATCTTCTTTGCTCTTGGATTGAACAATCGAAAACCTTTCGTACCTGGCTCGTTTCCGATATAAATGAGTCGTGTTGACCTGTCGTCTAACTTCTGTAAATATGGCCTTGTACCCGTTGCATAAGCCACACATCCAAATACCCGCAAACCCTCCAAGTTAGGCTTTTTTCCTTTGAAAGCCTCGTATGGAGTTTGATTAACTAGAGCTCGAGTTGAAACTCTATTAATCAAGAACGTGGCGTGTCTAACTCCTTCAGCCCACATATAGTTCGGTACGTCTCGTGCTTTCAAGATGCTTCTAGTCATTCCCATAAGAGTCCGGTTTCGCCTTTCCACGACTCCATTTTGTTGCGGTGTGTAGGGAGTGGTTAGATGTCTTGTTATACCCTCGTTTTCACAAAAGTTGGTAAACTCTTTTGAAGTGAACTCACCTCCTCTATCGGTCCTTAGGGTTATAATCTTCTTTCCCGACATATTCTCAACTAAAGCTTTGAACTTTTTGAAGTATTCAAATGCCTCTCCTTTTTCCTTCAAGGTAAAAGTCCACATAAAGCGTGAGAAGTCATCAATAAGAACAAATATGTACCTGTTGCCCGCTATGGATGGTGGAGAAATTGGTCCACATAAGTCGGCATGTATAAGTTGAAGAGGATGTGTTGCCTTAAATTTTGCAGCTTTAGGAAACACCTTCTTGGTTTGTTTTCCTACCAAGCAAGATTCACACAACTTGTTCTCTTGATGAATTATTGGCAACTTTTCAACCATGCCCTTCCTTGCCATTAATTCCATCGTCTCGAAATTAATGTGACCCATCCTAGCATGCCATAACCAAGCATCATCTTCCATCTTTGCTTTGAGACACACCGGACTTCCAACTTGGAGCTTTATCTTGTAAAGTCTATTACTTGTTCTAGGAACCTTCATCAAAAGCTTTCCATCTGAGTCACGCATAGTAAGAAGATTACCTTTCATACGAATGTCACATCCGCCTTCGGTAGCTTGCCCAAGACTAATTATGTTGCTTTTTAGTTCGGGTAGGTAATAGACTCCAGTGATCAACCGTTGCTCACCCGTTTTCCCTTCAATGATTATCGAACCCTTCCCTTTTATCTCGATGTAGGAGTTATCACCAAACTTCACTCTGCCGGAGATATTCTCATTCAACTCCGAAAAGTATTCTCGAATCCCCGTCATGTGATTACTTGCTCCATTATCCAAATACCAAGTGTCTTCCTCGTTTGGCTTAGTATTCAATTGGTTTGGGATAATCTTTTCTTCATTCAAGAAAACTACTTCTTGAACGCTCTTCATCATAAAAAGTGTCGGGTCATCATCATCCTCCGTTTTCAAAAGGTTTGCTTCATGCTTTTTCTTTTGTTCACGGCGTTCGGGACAATTAGAAGCAAAGTGACCATATTCATCACATCTAAAGCATTGAATCTTAGAAAGGTCTCGACTTTTGTTCTTCTTTTGCTCCGTATTGCTCCCGGAGTTGTTACGGTTGTGGTTATTAGCTTGACCACTACCACGAGATTTGTTTTGAGAAGAAAAGTTTTGACCTTTACCGTTGCCACCAGAGGAATTCCTTCCACGACCTTTCTTATCATATCTTTCAGCCCTTCCGAACATCAACTTGCCTTGATCTTCAGAAGTAGTGTCAACACCCTTCATTCTTCCTTCAAAAGCTTTCAACCTTCCAATTGCTTCTTGAAAAGACATAGTATTCAAGTCAGCAAATTGTTCAATTGAGGCAACAATTGCAACATACCTATCCGGAACGGATGCAAGCAGCTTCTTGACAAGTTTCTTGTTTTCATAAATTGTTCCCAAGCTGTTTACTTCAGTTACAATTTTGCCCATCCTAGCCGCAAAGTCATCGACTGATTCGTTGACTTTCATCTTTAAAGATTCGAATTCCGTCTCCAAGGTTTGCAACCTAGCTTCACGAACCCGATCAACACCCACATACCTGGTCTTTAGAGCTCCCCAGATTTCTTTGGCTGTGTTGAATTGTGAAACTTGAAAAACAAGTTCTTCTGGAATCGCCTGAAAAAGTAACGCCACTGCCATATGATCTTGCTTATCAACGACTGGTGTTTCTTCCTTTGGTTCCAGTGCATCGAGTATTCCATGGACTCGGAATACCGCTTTGACTCTTATTGCCCATATGTTATAGTTCGTGCTTGTTAACATTGGACATTGAAGAGCCGTTTTAGAATCTGGGGCAGGTGGTCGACTAGACTCTCCTTCTACCATCTTTCTTGAACGCCTTTTGTAAGTTACCGGTGTAGTTGGTTCGACTTCCAGCCCTAGAGCTCACTTGATTTACTTCTTGCCTAAGTAAACCAAGTGTAAAGTTTGAAACTTTATCGACTTTCTTGGTGGAATCTTTGTGATCGACTGGCTTTGAATCCCTTGGTGATCGACCTTGTTTGGAAACCCAAGGTGATCGACCTGCTTGGAATCTGTTTGTGAATCGACCCTTGGAAAAACCCCCTTGGCAGACCCTTTAAAGATCGACCCTTGGGAAACCTCCTTGGCAGACCCTTTAAAGATCGACCCTTGGTTTAAAACCTTGCTCTTGATACCAAATCAAAACCCAAGTCTGACCAGCAGGAACAAACACACGACAGAAACAAGAACAAAACAACTGGAACAAAACAGAAAACTTGCACCAAGTATAAATAGAATTCGCTCTCTATTAATCAGAAACTTACAAGCTCAAGAAAACTGATATCGATTACATACACAAACCACAGCTCGGCTTGTGTTTATATAGGGAATAGAAACACGCTTTCCTAATCCTAATATAACTAGTAAACCGACATTCACCAATGGGCTTGGGTCGGCTGCTGCTGCCCCATGGGCTCGGGTCAGACATTAGCCCAACAGTCCCCTTGTCTTAAGTTAATCATTATAAAATATTGACATAAGCTATAATATTAATGACTTTTTTTTACACAATGAAAAGAAAAAAGTTACAATAAAAACCATTTTCACCGACTTTTCAAGTGGCTTTGTGAATGCTATATGATTTTTCTGTCATTTAAGTACACAAATGAACTTAAAACAATTGGCATACTCACCTTGGCATTGTTATACGACTTGATGACAACATACATGAGTAACTTAGTTTCCCTTGTTTAATATTATCCAGCCGTTCAAAAACAAAAAAAAAAAAAACTTAGTTTCCCTTGTTATTTTTTTAGTTCTCTTTATCAGGACTTCTAAATTTCATTGATGGGTTATGGTCGTGTTGTGGGGATGAACGCATTATAATATTTACCACAAACCACAAAGACAGACTTGACCCGGCGTTGCTTAGACCAGGACGTATGGACATGCACATTCACATGTCATATTTGACCATGGATGGATTCAGAACATTGGCTGCTAACTACCTCAACATTCACGACCACCACTGGAGATTTAGGGAAATCAAAGAGTTGATCAAATCCAATAAGGTTACACCAGCGGAGGTGGCAGAGGAACTCATGAAGTCGGACAATGTGGAGGTTGTACTAGAAGGGCTTGTGAAGTTTCTCAAACGTAAAAGGATAGGGGATGATGAAAATCATCAAATTGAAAATGGCGTTCACGATGAAGAAGCTGAAATTCGTGAAGCTTAAATGACCAAGATTATATCATGATGCCAGAATCGCATCTGAGTGAAATATTGTTAACACTTAAACTTGATCTTGATGTGTTAGCAGACTATCATATATGTATGTTTATTTGGCAAAACGGATTAAAAGGGACAATAGTTATTTGTCAGGATGATGACATTTTTGTAAAAATGCTCATTTCAGCATATTTATGCCAAATAAGAATTTGTTGTGTTTTTGTCGAACTTTACGTTAATATCGGTTTTGTGTAGCCAACTAAAATTTTTTAGGAAAAGTGTATCTAACTTCCAACAATGCATCTATTTATGTAACATGTGACCTGCACAGTAGGTTGCAGGTTTTTTTAAGGGGATAAACACAATTTTTTTTTTGAAATTACCTTTTTACCCTTCCTTATTTTGCAAATTGCAGCCAAGGTCCTAACAGTAAATTACATAAATAGTCCCTGTCGTTACGCTAAATTGCGTCCAAGGTCCAAAATCATTTTTTTATAAAACAAAATTTTATTTTTCCAAAAAATAATTTTTTTTCCGAAAAAAATATTTTTTTTTCCGAAAAATATATATTTTTTTAAATATTCCGAAAATAATATTTTTATAAAAAAAATATATTTTTTTCCAAAAAAATATTTTTTTTCCGAAAATTTTTTTTCTCCGAAAAATATTTATTTTTTTAAATTTTCCGAAAAAAAAAATTTTATAAAAACAAAATTTATTTTTCCAAAAAATAATTTTTTTCCGAAAATTTTTTTATCCGAAAAATATTTATTTTTTAAAATTTTCGGAAAAAAAAATTTATAAAAATAAAATTTAGTTTTTCTAAAATTTTTTTTTCCGAAAATAATTTTTTTCTTTTTTTAAAAATTATTTTCAAAAAAAAAAAAATTTTGGAAAATTTATTTTTCGAAAAAAAAAATTATTTCGGAAAAAAAAAGTAATTTTTGTAAAAAAATTTATTTCCGAAAAAAAAAGTTTATTTTTCTAAAAAAATTATGATTTAGGACGTTTTTCGCAATTTAATGTAACGAGAGGGACCATTTATGTAAATTCGGTTGGTAGGGTACATATGGGAAAAAAAAAAAAAAAAGGAAACCTGCTGACGTGGCGTTTTACCTGCTGGGCAGGTGAAATAATGCATAAATAGATGTATTTTTGGAAGTTAGATACACTTTTCCTAAAAATTTTTAGTTAGCTACACAAAACCGATATTCACGTAAAGTTCGATGCATTTTTAAATAGTTTCCCCTTTTGCCAAACATCCTCTTAATAATTTGTAAACATGACATGTTTCAAAGATGCACTTTGTTAATACACTAGATAATTATCTAAAAAGAACTTAAAGATTAACCGGATCCATAGAAACACCAAGTTTAGAGCTTCAATTATCACTTCCTGTACGTGTATCCACAAACATAAACTTGAATCAAGATGAAGCATGCCATTTATCCAAACAGATAATGCGTAGTCATGTATGGAATAAGCCAAATGCGTAGTCATGTATGGAATAAGCCAAACTTGGTAAAAAAAATTGATTTTACTCATAGAAATATCTATTGTAGCTATGATACCTTGAAATAGTTGGCAGTTCATGTTCATATGAACACAGCACACATACGAAGAGAGCAATGATGCGCAGGAAAGGAACACAAAGCAAGATATAATCACTTGGGCAACGGGTTAAAAAAATGTGGGGTTTTTTTTTTTTTTTTTTTTGGTTATACTATGGTATATTATAATGTAATTACTCAAAACAAAATTCAAGATTTTAATATAGAACTTTTCTAGGTCCATTATGTAGGGGACGATAGCTTTAGTGCTTACAAAGATAAGCAAATTGGATAAGCATTTAAACTCGTAGAGATGCACTTACTTATGAGAATTTCAGTAAGTTAGATTTATAGAAAATGAACCAGTTGATTAAATTTGTTTCAATTTTAGAGGAAAACTTAACAAACACAGTTATGAATTATGACATCAAACATATATGTATTTATACAGTATTTTGCTTACGTTTCATGCAATGGAGCCATCAATTGAACACATATTATACATATCTAAGTGTTTTGATAGTTCAGGTGGATACGTACTTGATATATTTGTACATACGTATGCTTTTAATTAATGGAATCTTAAAAAGCAACTTTGGAATTCTCACACAGAACACCCTTTTCTTCTCATTGGTGAAGGCATGTAGGGCTGTTAACAAACCTAACGAACACGGACGTGACTTTGTCGTAGTTCCTTTAAGCTTAACCGGACAATCGAACAAACATAAATGCAAACGAATGGATTTTCTTGTTTGTATTCGTTTGTTAAAAATGAACGTAAATGAACATTAAAGAATGAACGTAAGTACACAATCCCTCCTCACCGTTCATCTCATTTTCAGTTTCACTGAAGTTAGAGGCACTACCAATTATATTTGAACAAAAATCTTTACTGGATTGTAATCTGACTATTTATGAACTATTTCTATAAATTCTAACGTATAAAGATTCAGCTCCCTTCAATGTATACTTTTATGACTGGATATGATGATACTACTTGAGCTGCAGAAATTTCAAAGGAGAGGAAGAACACTGGATGATGCAACTTGAGCTGCAAAAAAATCACCCGTGAGGAACACAATAGATTGAAAAAGGTTCAGGAGCGTTATGGTGTAATTTATTCAAGCCAAATTACATGAGCTTCTACTTCTAGACGTGGAACTGGGCTTCTATAAATATAAATGTATTGGTCTTTCTATCTTTAGTATTCTTCGTGATTGGTACATTCGTCACACTTCTATGTTTAACTTATTTTATTTATTAATATATGGTTATATATATTCATTGTTTTATTGTGTGAAGTATAAATAACGAGAATGCGTATTCCATGGAATGTGATTGATTTTTACTAGTGGGTGACCTTTTCGATTGTGCTTCACCTAAGGAGGAGCAATTTTTGTTACAACTTTTATACTAAAGAAACTTTAATGTCAACTCCATTTATACTAAAAAATGAGAGGCGCTTTACATTATTTTAGAGTCTAGCTTGATACAATTAACTTAGTGTATGAACTTTGAAAAGTTAGCAGTTTTATGCTTGACTTTTCCTTTTCCAAAGGACATGCACAGGAAGTTTTTTTTGGTGCAACGGTGAAAATATATTATCTCAAAAACAAGATACATGATAAGCATCCAAATCATTGCTAGTGACATACCACAGCAACTGAAATTGGAGCTAAACCAAACATACAACATGCTATTCAAAGACCAACATACAAGCAGCAAAACACAAACAAACAACAGTGACCAAATCACCAATTCACTTCAACAATCATTTTTGAAATTTCCCTATAAAAGGGCACTCAGTTCTCCATTTAGCTTCCCATCCTTCCTTGTAGTTCATAAATATTCTGAGTGGCCATATATTTGTTTCCTCAACAGTAGGTATCATTTTACTGTTAACAAGCTTATCAACAAGAACTTCCTCCTTCTTCCAAAGTAGAAATATATCAGGCTTTTTCTTATACTCTTCTATCAATGTAGCATATTTGTTTTGTGAAGTAGGAATGGGAGGGAATTCAACATTATATTCTTCTTGCAAACTAGCAAATTTGTTGCTAGTTCTCACACCTTCCATAGTTTCTTCACTGGCCTTCCATTCACTTTTTCCATCCATAGACTTTTTTTGACTGCATTCACATCATTTTGTTCCAGCTCATCCAGATGCTTAGAACTGCTCTCTTTTGGCTTTTCTTTTTGTATACCAATCTCTTTTTTATTTGTCTCAGGAACAGTCCCATTTTTAGCCTTTGGTTGATACACATATTTCTTATTCCCTTCATTTTTGTTCACCTTACTGTTTTGACCCATTTTGTTAATATTCTGAGTCAACTTATGCTTACTTACATTCACAAAGCCTTCCTGATCCTTCACATTTTCTTCCACATTTTGGCTACCATTCCTTTGATTCTGCATACATCTAGAACTCATATGCCCAAACACACTGCAATGACAACACACTGCTGGTTTCCATGTATATTCAACATTCACAAACTTAGTCCTTATAGTATTATTCAAACTATCAATATACTGCACTTCAATTTTATCCTGAAATCCCTTTTTAGCATCAATCTCCATAAGCACTCTTGCAAACCCAATTCTGCCCATACCTTTTTGACACATACTAGCAGTCATACTGTCCATCAATATAGGCTTACCTAACCTACTGGATAAAGCACTTATTCCCTTATGAGTCCAGGCCTCCAAAGGGACATTAAATAGCTTTATCCAAATAGGGATTTTTCTTGGTTCAGCCTTCTCAATGCAAACTTCAGGGCTCCATTTCTGCACTAGTAATGGTTTTCCATTCACCATCCTTGGACTTTGGTCAATCACAGTGTTCATATTAACTTCATCCTTGAACTTGAAGAACCAAACACCATTCTCATTACTTATCATTCACTAAGACCATACCTTTTCCACATCCTCATAAGGTTATACTTAGCTCCAGCACTAGGCATGTTGTATCCAACAAATTGACCACAAATGGTAAATTGCCATTTTTTACTTCCTTCCATTACCAACTCCTCATCAAAAATTACCACTTCATTACCCTCAGAACTTATGACAGTAGGAGTATAGCACAGATTTCTATCAATCACACTAGTTTCCACAATAGAAGCGTATGATTTCCACTGTTTATTATCCTTGTTATCAGCATACTGTTTTACTTCACTATTACATTCATTATTATTCATATCCGAAGCACTATGATTATTACCATCTAACACCTTTTCAATGCTAGAATTAGAACCATCATAAACAGGATCATTATTAGCAGTGTTAGTGGGAATACTTACAGTGCTCCCCTCAGCTTGGCAATTCACATTCATATTTTCCATCTTCTCATTCACAACCACATTTTCCACCTCCTCATTCCTCTTTTCTAAACCTTTATCCACTATTACATTCTTATTCAATTTACCTTTATTGCCAAAAACCCCCAATTCTTCACTTTGAGCCCTAATTTCCTCATTCTCCCCAAATCCATCATTCAAATTACCTCTTCCATCATTTTTACAATTATCATTCAAATCACATACTGTATTCTTATACTTATTAGGTATACGAATTTTCCTTTTTGAAGTTTTTCCTTTAGTTGACATGTTAGAGCTCAAATTGATCACTCAAACAGTATCAAAATAGCATAGGAATGATCGGATTGAGGTTTAGTGTTAATTGGAGAATGAAAATTTAAAAACAAATTTTGGCGCCAAAATAGGAATATGGGTTTTATGTTATACTTGTTAAAAATTGAGGAAATTAGTATCAATCGATGTAGAATTGAAAACTGAATCGATTACACGGATTAGGTTAGGAAATTACGCACAAAATGCTGTGTAATTGATGGATTTACAAGGGTTTTTTTATGGTGAAAAATGGATGGGAAGCATGTTAGAGGAGAGAGAAAGGTCCCCATCTTGTTTTCTTAAACATTTTTTTTAACTTTCTGTTACCATGCACCAGGAAGTTGCTAGAAGGCAAAATTACGGTTCGCTCATGCAGAGACATTGGTTCTCTTTTCATGGTGAAATAGATTCTATCTTGAAGGATCTGGTGAGTTTTTCTAATTCCGTTATCATTTGGAATAAAGTTACCTCAGTATAGGATACTTATTTGATAAATTCAGCTTAATACATCGTATATGCTAACATATTCAGGGTTAAACCAAATACAAAGAGAAGAACCCTTGACATTCCTGCCAAAACCTCCTTAGAAATGAACTTGGAAGGGTAGCACGGTGTCATCTTAGAAATGAGCTCTTTGCAAGTACCACATAATGAGAAAAAATATCCGATAGCTGTAAGTTTTCTTAGTTACTCTATCACTAGCTACTACTACATGTTAACGGTTTGATTTGAGTAGTGTTTTACCTCAAATGGGTCAAATCAAGATTGTGCTAAAAGAGAATAGGTCAAATGTTAAAAGTCACCATAAATTCATTCACACGGCCCTTCAAAAGTCATTTTTATTCAAAGATTCAGATTGTCATTGTAATAATATTGTTTTTATACTCAAAATGAACTCATCGTTAGTTCATAGATATTTGATAATGGAAAAATAAGTGTTATATGTATCAACCCGACTTGGACCCGTTTTTAACCCAAACCTGTTTGACCCATGATCCACCCGCCGATTTTGTAGTGTTTCCAGAATTGCAATGGCATGTATTTTTTATAAGTTATATTATGTTTTGGAGCTTCAAAGGCTATAGTTATTTCTTTTGTAGGTTTATATGCAATATTTGTTCTATATATCAGATTTTGGATAGACAAATGACATAATCCAGTTTCACATGCTTTTTGATAATCTAGAAAAGGCTCATGGCATGGAATTCATTACTAAAGATCGTTCATGTCATCTTTATCCTTTTTAGTTAGAACTGCGGAGCTTAGATAATGCTAGAAATTTGGCAAAAAAAAAACTCTGTAATGGAGGACTCGCAAAAGCAGTAAATTTGTGGGTCTTATTCCTTTCAGTTGAGATGATACGTATTACAACTCCAAGAAAACTAAGTTAGTTGTTGTTTGTGAATGATCCATGATGTGTATGCTTGTATTGCTCTAATTTTTATATCCACGGTGTGTCGTTGTGGTTTTAGCAGTATTCAAGTTTTAAATTTATATTTAGCTGACTTATCAATAAAATACACACTTTAACGAGCAGTGTACCCGGTCAGTATGAATATAATGGTAAGTAGAGTGTCGATCACTAAGAGTGGAACGTATTATCTGGTTATTCTAATCAGTATTTTAATATCTTAAGTTAGCTGTACAACCTAATCTAACGCAAGGGGGTTCAGCCTGAGAGACTGGCACGGTTTGGTTGTGATTAAATATAAACTAAACTAATGAGCACGAATCAGCGATTAGCACACACGTACACAGATAGATACTCGAGACAATAAGAAGACCTGTCCTGATAATTAAGTAGCTTGTCACTTGTTTTATTGCTAGTTTTATATGAAGTGTATGTAATTAACCCTTTCTCGTTGGCTCTAATCTTATCGGCGAGTAAACCCTTAATGATCACTTATGTCTATCCCACTATCCTAGAAACGATAGAATAAATAGGCGAGGAAGGGGCATGGCGACCCAAGCAATGCTCAGCTAGACACAGAGGTTATCAATGCACTAATAAAAGTCACCAAAGACATCAACATATAAACTTTAATTAATGGGAAAGCAATTTTAAGGGGTGCCCATGGTTTTCCGTAGTCACATGGAATCGGCCCATCAATCCTGATGAATTAAAGTGTACTAATACAATAAAACAAAACTACTTAATGAATTGAATACATGCAGGACCTTCTTACAACTCTTGTATCTTCGTTCAAGGTGTGTCTTGTGCTGCTAACACGTCTGAATTCGGCCTTAGGGTTCTTCTGTCTTCGAAGGCTTAGTGTGTGTCAGGTCACGAAATTCGTCTGGCCTTGGGGTATTTATAGTTTCTGTCTGAGGGTTAGATGCGGCACATAGGATAAGTAGATGCGGCGCATTGACTTAACTTCGCGTGGGGTCCAAGATTAATATATTCAGGAATATTCGTACACCGCCTTAAGATGCGGCGTAACTCCATTTCTCTATGCGGCGCATGTCCTTTGCCGTCTTGGATTATATCTTGTGAAATCTTGATAGTGATGCGCCGTATGTACGAAGTGTGTTGCGGCGCATCTGGAGCAGAATGATCTTGATCTTGTACATTTCAGTAGACTCTTAACATCTTGCTTGTTTTGCTCCATAATTAGTCCAAAATCGTCAAGTTTCACATAATACTTGTTTTTACCTGAGAATTACAAAAGTAAACATTAACGTATCAATTCTCATATATAATATAATAAAACAAGTCAAATAAATAGGATAAATGATGGTAATAAAATGTACTTATTTGAGTTCATCAAATATCCCCCCACTTGAACTTTACTTGTCCCCAAGTAAACCTTAGAATTAATCTTATGAAAATGTATCCTAAAAGATGTTAGGATTTATTTTTATATTTAAGCATGTATTCGTTTTTGTCATAATTGCACAACCAAACACTTAACGAATTAGAGATAAAATAAAATATTTAGATAAAAGCAAATCTAATCGTTTAACTGTCCAGTCGTGACGAATATTCTATCATAAGCTTGGCAAGTATACGCATCTCCCCCACTAAAGCCAAGGAATAACAAGTCTAAAGCGGTAAAAAGGGTTTATTGGTTAAAGGTTAATCATTCTCCTTAATCTCTATCGATCTCAAATTCCAGAAAAGGCGACAAAATCACAAATACATGATCGAATCCACGACCACGATACTTGCAATTGCTCAAATCCTTAACTCGAATGGGCTAAAGATAGGACCAAGTAATCTTCACCAATAATATTATATCAAAAAGGGCGACAAAATCATAAATACATAGCCGAATCCACGACTACGATACTTAAGATTGCTCAAATCCCTAATCTCAATAAATCAAAGGTTTGGATAAGAAATGATATAGGGTATGGATAATATTTGGGATACAAATTGGTGTAAAATGAAAAATAAACAAAACAGATAAATTAAAATCCTAAGTGTGGTTAATCACTATCCCAACCATCCCATGAATAAGACTCATATCATTGAATAACTCACGCTTTAACACTTGAAACACACGCTTTAGGTAGACACGAATTATACTCAACAAGATCTCAATCAAAGAATAACCTTAGTTGGCGTTCCCATAACGGCCAACTCCCATTCAATCCATAAATATAATATATAACAAATAGTGGTGATATCGACCACTTAATACAAAACTTTACATAAGTTGGTTAAAACAAACTTTCAACTTTTTTTTTTTTTTTTTTTTTTTTGACATCAACATATATGTGTAAAATTTCACAACTTTTCTATCACTTTCTTTCCGGATAATTTTTCCATACTTTTCATACTTTCAGAAATAACTGTAATAGTGAAAGTAGTAAACACACGAAAAATAAACTCAAAGATATACAATATTTACTTTCACTCCAATTGCATTGTGCAATTTCCTGACTTAACCAAAGATAATGAATTACGCACGCGAACACAGGTAATGTAAGGAAACACACTTTGCCTAAAGCAATTAACCAACCACGGATTTTAATCTACAGGGTAGGCTAATGTGTAAGGGTGTAACGAAACATTATAACAAAGGTGTAAGAAACGAAAGGAATGGCTCTGAGTGTTTTTCTATGGGTATCTTACTCTAAAAGTGAGAGTAACAAAGGGTTTATACGGGGGTTAACTAACCAGTGTAGTTAGTTAATATCACATAACATATAAAGGCTATTTGGGTGTAATCCTAGAAATTTACCAATTTAGACAAGTCATTCCAATTATATAGATAATACTTATTATGGTGGTCTCGAATAGTATACAAGCCAAGTTCTAAAGTTTACAAGTCACCGGCACACTCATAGATTTGTGAATTTTGAAAAGTTCACAATTTTTGAAAATAATGTTATGTGTGCAGCTATGTAATTTAGACTTTAAACAAAAACATGCTAAAAATTTTAAATTTTGATATATTAAGCGCATTTTAAGCATATTTTGAAAAAGTTTAGGACAAGTAAGTGTTCTAATTCTCCAATCCCCCACTTAAGTTAAACAACGTCCTCGTTGTTTGTGTCAAAGGTTAAAAACTGGAAAATAAAAGAATTAGAACAGAAAAACTCCCCTGAGATTTGCTCGGTATGATCCTCCATTATTTGTATAAGAGCAAAAATCAACTTTCTTGTGGATTAGAACGTTTAATCTTCATAGATGATGTATCCACAAGAATTGCAGGAATCTATAATACCATTCAGACTTTAACACACCTGAGTTAAGAAAGTTCAAACTTGCATAATATATTAGTAGTTAGTAAAAATAAAACTTAAAAAATTAAAATGAAAATCATCAGGTCAGTCGATACGCCGTATCTTATGGAAGAAGATACGCCGTATCGAGCCTGGAATAAATACGAATCAGAATAAAAGATGCGTCGCATCCTTAACCAGGGATGCGCCGCATTAAAATACTGACAGAAAGTTTTAAAGTTAAAAATAAAAATGCAGAAAATTAAATAAGATATGACCAGTGCAGGCGATGCGTCGCATCTTATGATGGAGATGCGCCGCATCTTCTGCAGGCCTGACAGACTCGACACAGAAAAGAAAAGTAAAAATTTTCTCCGGGTTGTCTCCCGGTCAGCACTTGTCTTTATTCCAGAGTCTTCAAGTTAGACTCACGTTCAGCTCCTTATTCCAATACTTCGGGTTCAAACTCCACCACCTCGTTCTCAGTATCCTCAATTTTATTATCAAAGTATTTCTTTACTCGTTGCCCGTTTACCTTGAATATATAACCATTTTTATTGCATATTTCAATAGTCCCGTATGGATACACTTTCATGACAACGAACGAACCCGTCCATCTTGATTTAAGTTTACCTGGATACATCTTTAATCGAGAATTAAACAGCAGCACTTTCTCTCCAATAGTAAATGTTTTATCCCCATGTAACCTCGAGTCATGCCATCTTTTAGTTCTTTCTTTGTAGATCTTAGTATTTCTATAGGCCTCATCTCTTAGTTCGTAGAGTTCATTAAGTTCCATGAAACGGTTCTTCGTCGCAGCTTCCATATCCATGTTACATTTCGTCAAAGCCCAATATGCACTTTGTTCTATTTCGACTGGTAGGTGGCATGCTTTTCCGTATACAAGACGAAATGGAGTGCATCCTGTTGGTGTCTTATAGGATGTACGAAATGCCCATAAAGCATCATTTAACTTGTCAGACCACCCTTTCGGATTATATCCAGTCGTTTTTTCAAGAATTCGCTTTATAGCCCTATTGGTTACTTCAGTTTGCCCATTGGATTGAGGATGGTATGCAGTGGAAACCCTATGATACACTCCATATTTTTGCAAGGCTCTTCCCAGATGGTGATTACAAAAGTGTGTTCCCCTATCACTAATCAATGCTTTAGGAACTCCAAACCTAGCGAACAAACTTTGCAAAAATTTAAGTACTACGTTGCTGTCGTTTGTTGGTAATGCTTGCGCTTCGACCCATTTTGATACGTAATCAACAGCAACCAAAATATATTTATTACCTTTAGATTCAGGAAACGGTCCCATGAAGTCCAATCCCCATATGTCGAAAACTTCACATACATGGATATAGTTTTGAGGCATTTCGTTTCTTGATGTTATATTTCCGGATCGTTGACACGCATCACATCCTTTTATATAATCTTTTGCATCATCCAACATAGTGGGCCAATAAAATCCTGCATCAAGGATTTTTCTTCTTGTAATAACTGCACCGTGATGTCCCCCCGTCGGCCCTGAATGGCAATGTGCTAATATTGCTGGGACATCATCTCCATCTACGCATCTTCGTATAATATTGTCAGGACATAATTTAAAGGCATAAGGTTCATCCCAAATATACTCACTAGCGCGATTTAGAAATCTTCTTTTCTCGTCGGATGTTAGCCCTTTTGGAATTTCATTTGCAACAATAAAGTTTATATAGTCGGCATACCATGGTATATTATTATTGCTTTTAATTCTCACCATCATAAGGTGTTCATCAGGAAAGTCATCAGCGATTTCCCTTTCATCAAGCACCTCCATATCAGGGTTTTCAAGTCTAGATAAGTGGTCAGCAGCTAGATTCTCGGCACCCTTTTTAACTTTAATTTCAATATCGAATCCTTGGAGCAATAAAACCCACCTAATAAGCCTTGGCTTGGCATCCTGTTTATTGAACAAATACTTCAAAGCAGAATGGTCAGTGTAAACCATAGTTTTTGACAATATAAGATATGACCTAAATTTATCGAATGCAAAAACTACTGCTAAAAGTTCTTTTTCATTTGCTTGAGCGATTAGTAGTGCAAACTCTTCCATGGTAGGGTTTCTTTGGGGTCTTCCGAACCAGTTGGGGAAAATATCGAACATTCTTCCTGAAAATTAAAACAGGTAGATTTCAAAGTAAAAACTTCCTAGTATAAGGGTCAGAGTATTTTCCGTTCGGAAATAAGAAAAATAAAAGTTGCTGATATCTGTAGACGATGCGCCGTATCCAAAAAGTTGGATACGCCGTATCTTATAATCGTTAAAATTTAATCAGACTTTTATTCAGAAAATAGATACGCCGCTTAGAATTTTAGAATGCGCCGTATCAGTTTTAATTATCAAAAATAGATTATATTTATTAAAATTAAATGCGTCGTATTAACAAAAGTTAATGCGCCGTATTTTCGTTACGTTTCAAAATACAAGATTTTTGATTCAGAAGATGCACCGTATCGATAAAAAACGATGCGTCATATCTGTTTAATAATTCGAAAACTGTTTTTAATTAAAATAATAAATACGCCGTATCTGCAAAAAAAGATGCGTCGTATGGCGTTAGGGTTTAGAAAAATTTCAATTAAAAACAGAATACGCCGTATCTTGGGGAAAGATGCGTCGTACTCAAATTTATTAAACGCGTTATTTTTTTTTTTTATAAAAATTAAACACAATACGCCGTATCGGTAAAAACAGATGCGCCGTATTGTTTGAATTAGCTCAGTACAACGATAGCAGAATACAGAAAAATAGAAAAAACAAAAAATTAAAATAAAATCAAACAAAAAGAAACAAAAATCAAAGAAAACAAATAACACACAAAAACAGAAAATATGCAAATAATACAATGAATGCAAATTAACTAATATACAACGGAGTTAGTGGTTAGAATAAAAATTAAAAAGAAAACTTAATTAAAATACTAATCAAATTAACAGATAATAACAATTCACTCCCCGGCAGCGGCGCCAAAAAAACTTGATGTGCGTGCTTGTATTGCTCTAATTTTTATATCCACGGTGTGTCGTTGTGGTTTTAGCAGTATTCAAGTTTTAAATTTATATTTAGCCGACTTATCAATAAAACACACACTTTAACGAGCAGTGTACCCGGTCAGTATGAATATAATGGTAAGTAGAGTGTCGATCACTAAGAGTGGAACGTATTATCTAGTTATTCTAATCAGTATTTTAATATCTTAAGTTAGCTGTACAACCTAATCTAACGCAAGGGGGTTCAGCCTGAGAGACTGGCACGGTTTGGTTGTGATTAAATATAAACTAAACTAATGAGCACGAATCAGCGATTAGCACACACGTACACAGATAGATACTCGAGACAATAAGAAGACCTGTCCTGATAATTAAGTAGCTTGTCACTTGTTTTATTGCTAGTTTTATATGAAGTGTATGTAATTAACCCTTTCTCGTTGGCTCTAATCTTATCGGCGAGTAAACCCTTAATGATCATTTATGTCTATCCCACTATCCTAGAAACGATAGAATAAAAAGGCGAGGAAGGGGCATGGCACCCCAAGCAATGCTCAGCTAGACACAGAGGTTATCAGTGCACTAATAAAAGTCACCAAAGACATCAACATATAAACTTTAATTAATGGAAAAACAATTTTAAGGGGTGCCCATGGTTTTCCGTAGTCACATGGAATCGGCCCATCAATCCTGATGAATTAAAGTGTACTAATACAATAAAACAAAACTACTTAATGAATTGAATACATGCAGGACCTTCTTACAGCTCTTGTATCTTCGTTCAAGGTGTGTCTTGTGCTGCTAATACGTCTGAATTCGCGCTTAGGGTTCTTCTGTCTTCGAAGGCTTAGTGTGTGTAAGGTCATGAAATTCGTCTGGCCTTGGGGTATTTATAGTTTCTGTCTGAGGGTTAGATGCGGTGCATAGGATAAGTAGATGCGGCGCATTGACTTTACTTCGCGTGGGGTCCAAGATTAATATATTCAGGAATATTCGTACACCGCCTTAAGATGCGGCGTAACTCCATTTCTCTATGCGGCGCATGTCCTTTGCCATCTTGGATTATATCTTATGAAATCTTGATAGTGATGCGCCGTATGTACGAAGTGTGTTGCGGCGCATCTGGAGCAGAATGATCTTGATCTTGTACATTTCAGTAGACTCTTAACATCTTGCTTGTTTTGCTCCATAATTAGTCCAAAATCGCCAAGTTTCACATAATACTTGTTTTTACCTGAGAATTACAAAAGTAAACATTAACGTATCAATTCTCATATATAATATAATAAAACAAGTCAAATAAATAGGATAAATTATGGTAATAAAATGTATTTATTTGAGTTCATCAATCCATTGCAAAAACTCCTTAGGAAAGTTGTTTTATATGTTGAAAGCTAGTAGTTTATATTATGTGACATGAAATTCCACTTTTCTCAATTGGTCATACATCGTTTATCCATGTAACAGTTCCAGTGTCTTACTTCTTACATGCCATATGTTAGGATCAGGGGAACATAATCAGAGGCAAAAGAGCAGACCAACAGCAGTAGCATAGACAAAAGTACAGCAACAAACATTCAGAAAGAACAAGAAAAGAGGTTAGGAGCTAAAACTGATATCTCCATTATCAAAATTATGAAGTGCTGGTTACAAATTACATATACTACTCTTTATAAGAGTGAAATAACCGACTAACAAACATTTCCTACTTCTTAAGATACTTGACCGAATTAAAATTACCAAACTACCCTTATAATACAAGCTAAGTTATGTAGTACCAAAATTACCAAAGTACCCTTAGGAGGTGAACTCAAAATATCTAACAATCTCCACCTTGAGTTCAACTCCTAAGCCAGCTTCAAATCAAAAATTCAAACTTCCAAATGCTAGAGATACTAGCCAGTTTCAAATCAAACGATCGATTCCCAAAAGCTATCCGAAACAAAATCGATCCAAAGCAAATGCCGATAACCTCAAAACGAACAATCAAATGTTAGCCGACAAATTCAAAACGGCTAACCGAAAAAACGAATCGACTCAAACGATCTTCACTAGAGACAATCAAATTTAGGCAACAAACTTCAAAAGCCCAACAAACAAAGATCCAAATTTCCAAACTGACAAATTCCAAACGATCGAACAAAATTCAAACGACTTGATTATGACTAAGGGTCCGCTTGGTTCAAATTAGAGGGAATGCAAAGGGAATGCAATGCAATGCATTGAGCAATCCCCCCAATTTATTGGGTAATGACCCATTACCCACTACTGGGTAATGGGTCATTACATTATAGTATACCAAGCACCTTCATTCTTAACCTTTGTCATTGATTAGGCCATATAACCTTCCACCAAGCACCCCCTAAGTCTTCAAACACCAGATCGATCTTCAAATGCAAATATCAAATTCAAATTCTAATGACCCACTTATATCATAAGGATTACGGTCAAACATTCAAAGCACCTCACATTATGAACCCGAGTCGTCTTTAGCAACAACCACTACCTGACATTTTTTCTTAAGTTTAGGAAAATTGTGCTTCCAATGGCCTTCCTCTTTGCAATAATTACAAACATCTCGAGGATTGGGACCTCGAGAACTTGATGATGCTCCACCTTTATCTTTACCCTTTTCAAATCGATATCGACCCCTATCACGACTTGTGGTTGATAAGCCGACGGGTTGAGATTCCAAAGTTCCCGTTGCTTGATGACGAAGCTCTCGGGAATGCAAACCTGATCGTACATCTTCTAATGTGATAGTGTCTTTACCAACAACAAAGGAGTTCACAAAGTTTTCAAATGAGGAAGGCAACGATACTAGAAGAATAAGAGCCGCATCTTCATCATCGATCTTGACTTCAACATTTTTCAAATCCATCAAGATCGAGTTCAATGCATCAGGATGATCTTTTAATGATGAGCCCTCTTTCATTCAGAGCGAAAACAAACGTTGCTTCAGTAACAACTTATTCGTCAACGACTTTGTCATATAAAGCTTCTCTAACTTTTTCCACACACCAGAAGCCGTTTCCTCATCAGCAACCTCATATAGCACCTCATCTGATAAAGATAGCAAAATAGTGGAATGCGCCTTCTCATCTTGTGAGCTATATTTTGCATCTGTCATATCAGCTGGTTTGGGACCGGCTAGATGTGCCCAAATACCTTGTTGTTTTAATAAGGCTCGAACTTTGATTCGTCATAAGCTAAAATTACTTTTGCCATTAAACTTCTCAATACTAACTAACGACGATGATGTTTGAGAAGACATAATTTATCCAAATGGGTTTTACTACTAAATAACAAACAATTGCGCTATTAACTGCTATGAAACAAAGACCAAAGTATAAAACCCACCAAGCAGTCAATCCACAAAACCTAATTCTGATTATTCCCAAATCTTAATCAACTAACAGCTTCAATCTATCACACAAGCAGAAACAACAAACGATTGAACAAAAGAAAATCCCAAAACCACAAACCTGATATCTCCAAAATTGATCAACAGCAACCACCAAAACGTAGAACAAATTCAAACGATGTCAAGAAACTAATTCTTGAAATCAACCAGAAGGAATCAATCCGACCAATACAAATGGTTGAATAACCCAAAACAGTTGTAGCTTGCTTCAAATCGATCGAGTGGCTCTTGATACCAATTTGTTACGATCAGGGGAACATAATCAGAGGCAAAAGAGCAGACCAGCAGCAGTAGCATGGACAAAAGTACAGCAACAAACATTCAGAAAGAACAAGATAAGAGGTTTGGAGCAAAAACTGATATCTCCATTATCAAAATTATGAAGTGCTGGTTACAAATTACATATACTACTCTTTATAAGAGTGAAATAACCGACTAACAAACATTTCCTACTTCTTAAGATACTTGACCGAACTAAAATTACCAAACTACCCTTATAATACAAGCTAAGTTATGTAGTACCAAAATTACCAAAGTACCCTTAGGAGGTGAACTCAAAATATCTAACACCATATATATGAAGTCTTGGATTTATGAGTTGTTTGCTACATTAACCTATCTACAATATTTCATTAACCTAATATGTCATGCTGTTTCCTTATTTATGTGCAGACTCTCTTCGAGAATTATTTAGTCGAACAACACATTAATTAGTTCTCAACCTCCTCTCGATGTATTGTATTGGCTGCTACAATACCATATGGCAAAAAGGCCAAATGATTAATAACACTGTTGGTTCATTGATTCATACATATACGTTTTGTACCGAGTTTTTTTTTTTTTTTTTTTTTTTTGCTAAATTGTCTTCCTTCATATAGAAGGATGTAAAAAAGATTTGTATCATATGTTTATTTATTTGTTCTACTCGTATCTTTTTTAGGTACACTTATTTCGAAACTAATTTATTATTTAACACTCTCGATCTCTTTCAAAAACTTAAAGAAAATGCTCACAATCTTGGTAATCAATTAGAGAGATATCACTACTATTTGACCAATTGTTATAATAGTAAGTCATGTGGAATACTCACATATTTATATTTATCTACTCTTAGGATTAGCTGATAGCTATGCAAAAAAAAAAAAAAAATGATGGTATCTTTGTATTATCTTTCATCTGGATTTTGGGAAATGAAGACAGATGCAGTTTATTATTTATGGTTTTAAATATACATGCAATTATTTTTTTGTTTTTACATGTTCTTTGCTTTTAGAATACCAGGAGATACTATCACCAGTGATACCTCATATGAATGTGATATCACCAGTGATACCTCATATGAATGTTTTCTATTTATGTCATATCTGATAAATGGTTGATGAAACAGCTTGCATATTTACAATATACAAAGTTTGATGCAATGAATGTACAAATGAGAAGTTTATTCTTTATGGTTTTAAATGCCTTTGAATTATATAAACCAGTGTGTGATTTTGAATGTATCACTGGTGATACATCATATTTTGTATCACTGGTGATAACTAAAATATCTTTGGGCAAGTCTCTAAGCAGAAACTCTTTGGGCCAGTCACTAAGCCCAAATTATATTTAATTATTGGACTATTAAAGAAATAAAAACTTAGCCCATCAAAAGGTTCAATTGATACCTGTAGGAGCAATTGATAAGCTTAAAAAAGGTATGCATCAAAAGGAGCAATTGATAAGCTTAAAAATCAAAATAAAACTCAAATAAACACTTGAGATGCTATAAACTAATAAATCCAGAAAAAGTATCACAAGGGATACACAGAAATTCAATCATTCTAATCAACAAAAAATTCATAAAAAAAATGATGAAAACTATTTAAACACTTTAATGCTTTATCACAAGTGATAAATGTCACAAATATTCCATAAAGTCACAAAAATAAAAGAATAAACCAATAACTAAAAATCATACTTCAATTGCTCCATCAACTCCGCTTCCGCCTGCTCCATCACCACCACTTCCGCCTGCTCCATCACCACCACTTCCGCCTGCTCCATCACCTCCATTTCCGCCTGCTCCACTCCTCAGTGGACAAGTTCGCCTGTTGTGATCAGTAAACCCACAAATACCACATCCCTTCTTCTTCTTATTATTTTCCTCAAGTGCTATCTCACGCCCACTCTTAATACGATCCTTCATATATCCCTTATTACTAGCTCTTGAAGGATTGTTAACATTCTTTTTTTTAGGCTTCTTAACACCCAATGATGAGCAAAAGATTGTGGAGTTTTAAGAACACTAGAAGCTGTAAAAGAAGGTAACAAAACACATAGTCAAAAGGATAACACAAAAAACAGCTTATAAAAAACATATCACTGGGGATACTACACATATATCATCAACAGGCTAAACTAAATAAACAAACATATCACTGGTGATACTGCACATTTATCATCATGTTTATGAAAAGCTAAACATATCACTGGTGATACTGCCCATTTATCATCATGTTTATTAAAAGCTAAACATATCACTGGTGATACTGCACAATTATCATCATGTTTATGAAAAGCTAAACATATTTATCATCATGTTTATGAAAAGCTAAAAATATCACTGGTGATACTGCACAATTATCATCATGTTTATAAAAATGCTAAACATATCACTGGTGATACTGCACAATTATCATCATGTTTATAAAAAAGCTAAACATATCACTGGTGATACTGCACAATTATCATCAACAAAACGTATATCACTGGTTATACTAAACCAGCTTATAATCATCACTGGTGATACTAAACTAGCTTATAATCATCAACTTCAAATATCACTGGTGATACTAAACGTATATCACTGGTGATGCTAAACCAGCTTATAATCATCAACTTCAAATATCACTGGTGATACTAAACGTATGCTACAGAGCAAATTCAAAACCAAAATTAGACACAAAAACAGCATTCAAATGCAGTTAAAACATAAATTCAACTAACAACTTAATTAATAAGCAAAATTGCAAAAGCAGATAACAAAATTATCAAATATTTTTCACTCACACATTTTATCAAATACTTGGTGTGCAACTTGATCACAAGGAATGTTAAACAACTTGATCCACATAATTAACAAACGATTCAACAACACTATCAACAGCAACAATATCCATCAAATCAGCTTCTGAAAACAAATGGTTCATTCAAATCAAAAGAAGACATAAAAAAGGATGATAATGATCGGGAGGTGATTATGAGATGATGATCGGAATGGTGACTGGAATAGTGATGGTGATGATGATCCGAACGATGGTGTAGCGGCGGTTTTCCGGTGAAAACTGATTATGGAGGAAAGCGTAACTGATTATGGAGGGAAGTTGGTTGAGAGAAAACACACACAAACTGTGTGTGAAAAAAAAAAGCGAATGGCAAAAAATAAATAAAATAGAACTTTATATAGGTGGGGTAAATTAGGTTTAATTGATTAAATTTTAGATTAATTTTGGCCATTAGATTAAAAAGGATGGAGGGTGGAGATTTGTCCAATAGTATGTACAAAAAAAAAGGTATGCATTTGAATTTTCGTCAATGATACCTTTTGGAATCTATTAGAGTTAACTTCTATAATTTGTTGTCGATTAATCTTAGCTGAGAAGCCACATCTACCCGCAATACAATATAATCACATAAACAACTTTTGTTTAGCTTCTTGTTTACTATTATTTTTGATGGCCCATCTTATCCAAACCCCCCATAGGGGGTGTTGACTTTCTCCCCTGCTGCCGCCGCTTGTACTGTCTGCTTTGTCGGGTTGTAAATTCTCCCTAAAGTAGCCGGACCCCACATATAGGGGGTGTGGATAATAGAGGCCTTATTTGATTTGTTTAAAACTTGTTATGCACGTCATCGCATATTATCACTATTTTTAATATTTATAGCTTATTAAATACATTATATAATTAACTGTGTGATATTTGGAAATAACACGGCACATGCAACTCTGATTTACACTTTTTAAATATGTCACATTTTTATTTGGATTTTTGTTCTCAAAAAATTACGAGTAATTGTATTGTTTGGGTTATAACACGGCACATTTTTATTCTTTGGGAAATACACAGCATATGAAAGTATGATTAAACATATGTTAACAAAATCAGATTCTGGGGCACAAAATAGGTACCAAGTTTGTGAGCTCATGCAAGCCCGCGATCTCCAGTGTAGTTTTGAAATATTGTACTTGTGCACAATTTTTTTTGCTTCTACTTCTTTCTGTCTATTTTAATTTATTTAGTTTTAATTTATTTATTATAATCGGATTTTTATTAATAAAAATAAGAGATAAGATCACTGTTAACATAATATTTAGATTATAATGTACTAATCTAATAAATGATTTGAATATTCAACTAGTAATAATACTAATATTTACACAAACCGGCATGTTTCATTACCTAAAATGATAATAAATTGACTATATTATCTAACTTTGTAAAACATGAAAGGCTCGTTTTTATTATATGGACTTAACTGTAAAACTTATATCACAGAATGCTCACACATACGTGTCTTATATGTCTTACATAACTTCTTACCACTCCTAACTAAATCCTTCAACATTTTGACACCATGTTTCAAAAATAGGGGTCAACTGTCGAGATGTAAATTTCCATGAGATTAGTTATATATCATAGATATCGATCATGCAATATATAACTACTCCAATCATATTATATTATATACTAAAACCCAAAATTTTGGGCCCCACACAACACTCTCACAAAACACTGTTTGAAACACTGATTCATCTCGAAAAATGAACAGTAGCATGAACAGTTTTTACTGTTCATGCTACAGTATTTTTTATTATTTTTATTTATTTATTTATTTATTTTTTTAATTTCGAAAAAATAGAAAGAAAAAAAAATTGAAAAAAAATTTTCAAAAAAAAAAAAAAAAAAATTCAAAAACTTTAAAATTAATTTAAAAAATAAAAATACAAAACGTTCATGATACAGTAAATGTTTTTTTTTTTTTTTTTTTTTTTTTTTTTTTTTTAATTTCGAAAAAATAGAAAAAAAAAAAATTGAAAAAATATTAACAAAAAAAAAAAAAAAAAATTCAAAAACTTTAAAATTAATTTTTGTAAAAAAATTAATTTAAAAAATAAAAATACAAAATATTCATGTTACAGTAAATGTTTTTTTTTTTTTTTTTTTTTTTTTTTTTTAATAATTTCGAAAAATAGAAAGAAAAAAAAATTGAAAAAATATTTTCAAAAAAAAAAAAAAAAATTCAAAAACTTTAAAATTAATTTTTGTAAAAAAATTAATTTAAAAAATAAAAATACAAAATAATTGTGAACCTACAAAACCAACAAAAAACAACTATCTGAACAACCCGCTGCAACAGTACTTTTTTTTTTTTTTTTTTTTTTTTTTTTTTTTATTGAAATCCCGCAGCATCGCGCGGGTTTCCCGCTCGTTCGTAGTAAGATGCAACATTTTCATTTGAACAGTTCTCGCATTGATCATTAACTAAATGAAGGTGATCGATTTGGGGAGCTATCAGCCTTAAAGATGTACGCGATTCGACAAAGTTTTATATGTATAACTTGTTTTTAACAATATAGATTTGTTGCATATATGTTAATGTTATATATGTTATATTATAGATCTAATAGATCTTCAATTTGTAAAATTGTACTATTAAAAAAAATAGTTGAATCTGTGTTATAAAATAAAATTCAAATCATTCCCACTAGGTGATCATATACAAATTTGACTATTACGGAGTATTAAATTATACTGATTATATACTGTATTAAACTTATTTGTTTTCTTTAAAAGGGAATAAATAAAAAGAAGTACTGGTTTTCTTTGCTTTCAAACATGAAAATATGACAAATTTCTTATTTTTATCTTCTTCTTTTTTTCATCCCAACCAACAAATTCTAGTTATATTCCCAACCAACAGTTTGAAGAAAAAGAGTTGCGTTTGGCTGGCAGCATTTTTATTAAACAAACACTCAAGTTTAACTATAAAGGAGGGCATATTACAGTCGGAGCCAAAAACATCCAGGTTTTGGGCTTATTTTGTTCCCAAACAATCCAGCCCAATATGAGTTCTGATCTAATTCTAATAAACTTTACTTCATTTTTTTCTTTTTTCTTTTCATAATTTTTTTTTCTTCATTAAAATAGGCCAAAGCTTGTAACCTTGGAGCTTTGGAGGTTAGAGCAGGCATTTTACTACCATCTACATCCTTATCTTTGTATTAAGCATAAAAAGTGACGTTATGATTATGTTGATGATTATATTTGTTACATTATGTTAGTTATGGAGAACAGACAGAAAATAAAATCGAATTGAAAAACTGAGTTGAACCGGTCCGACTGAAACCGAATTGACCATATTCGGTTTGCTTTTCGGTTCAATATACTTATGATTTTCAGTTTTGGATCGGTTTGGTTTGATTCGGTTTGAGCCAAAACTGATAAAAACACACCTAAACCATATAAACCGAACCGAACGAACCGACACAAAACTGAACCGAACTGAGTCACTTTGGTTTGGGTCCCGGTTCATGTCTTTCACAAAATCGGTTATCGATTCAGCTTGGTTTTGACCTGTTCGGTTCGGTTTTGACACAATGTTCGGGCCATGGAGTGTCTTAGCTTAAACTTGTTTATATTGAACCAAAGGTCTTTGGTTTAGTGGTATGTGAATTGCACGCAAATTTAAAAATTGTAGGTTCAGTCTTTGCTAAAAGCATGTGTGAAATATATTCTCAGGTAGATGGTATATGACGTGAAAAAATTATCGTTTAAAAATAACTTAAATAAAATTAAAAAATATACTTACTTAGATTTATGTTATTTCTGTAAGTGCTGATGATTTGGTTGTGAATAGTTAATATTAAAAGAAAAATTATTCGATAGTCTAGACAAAAGCTTTTTAAGATAAATTTTTAAGGTCCACTATTTTAATTATCTTGTTAATATAGTGGATGCCATTTACTTGTAATTGGTTTGTTCCTTTTTATATATCTTTTGCTTTTCAAAAAAAAAAAGATAAATTTCATTAAAGGCTTAAAGGCATAGGTTACCCATATCCTCTGAATGTATATTGGCACTCTCTCATTTTTAATTGAGTAAACTGCAAAAAATGTCTCTAAACTTTGTTAACGCTCGATAGTTTTGGCCGTGTGAAATGAATATTTTACCTTCGTCTACTACATCACAATGACATTTTTTACAAGAATATTTTTTGTAGTTTACTATTTATTTTCTTTTTCACTTCCCATTACCACTACCCTCCACCACCCTCTATTAATTTTATTTTGAGTTTCCATCACCACCGCAACCCAAAACTTAAGAATATATTTAAGAGACATATATGAACAACAAAATTGCCTTTAAACCTCATTGCCATTTAATGATTTATATGAACAACAAAATTATGTCAAAGAGACAGATATGAACAACAACGGGACATGAGGTTAGATCTGATATTAAACTTCATCTTCCTCAGCCCTATGTCAATCTTATACCATCGATCTAAATAAACGACAATTGCCATTAAACCTTGAATAACAACAGTAACAACACTAACAAACCCATTACTAAGGGTGTGTTTGTTTTTAAAAAAAAATCTTACTAGCCCTCTTACTCTTACCAGTAAGAGGAGGTCAGACGTTTTGGTTGTTTGTTTTTTTCTTTTGAGTCAGACCCAGTTAGACATATAACATTTTACTCAGTAAGAGGTGGGGACTTGTCTTACTGCCTCTTACTCGATAAAATATTGAAGACTCGTGTTAATATAATATATTTGATAATTTATTAACTATGTTATATTTATGATAAAAAGTCTTGTTTGATATCTACATAAGTTACTTAAATAAATACGTTCAGATAATGTTTAGATTTAGACTTTCTCGTTCAGATTTAGACTTTCTAGCCACCTGACAGTAAGATGTGGTCTTACTCATAAGACAGTAAGATGTGGTAGTAAGATTCTGAACATCTAAAAGAAACAAACACACCCTAACACAAAACCAGTTTAAACCCCATATCTGACCGCCGGATGAAATCAAAAATCACAGGAGGACATGAGGTGGTGTGGTGATACAGTCCCTGAATTGATTTTTTTTTTTGGTTGATGTTGTCATTAACGATGGTGGTGAATGGTGATGTTTCTGTACGGAGGATGTGGGTGATGGGGACTGGGGGCGTATGGTGGTACTGGGGTTGCAGGTAATGCATCCATTCAATAAACCAACTAAATGGGTAATAGTTTATGTTTCCTTCAACTTGACATAATTAAGCATACGACAGAATGGAAATTAAATGGTAAACAATAAACCCACATCAAAACGGGTTATGTTGACAAAATTAACAGTGAAACGAGATAGAGAAACAAGGAAAAGGTGGATGGTCGACTTGAGGGGTGGGGTGTCGTTGTCTTGAAGATGTTGACAAAATTAACAATGAAAGCAAAATAGAAATGTGTTGTACCAGTGGTCTTATCTTTTTGTTTTTCTCATTGTTACAATGGGCAAGTTATTTGGACCCTCTCATAGGTTTTCATTTATTGCACGTATTGTCGATTTATATGATGTGTATCGCGGGTTATATGATTTGACCAAACTCCTTTGATGTGACAATATAGGAAGAGTTTGTATAACATATACGGAGTATTATTTTACCATTATTATTCTCGATTTCATTAACCTTTTATCATATCAAAATGGCATCTTTTCCAATGCTCTTACATCAGATATGAATCAAAAACCCAGATCAAATTTACATTAAAATGATGAATAAATTAAAAACCAAGATGAGATTTTCATTTAAATGTTAAATTAAAATGACCCAGATGACAAAATGATGAAATACCAAAAACCCGGATAAGATTTTGAGGTATAATTACAAAAAAGTTAAAAAAAAAAAAAAGTATAATTACAAAGATTAAAAAAAAAAAAGAAAAAAAAAGAAAAAAAAAGAAAGAAAGTTGTCGGAATATGGGTTTGCTCACCGGAATCTGGGTTTGGTCACCGGAGAAGATGAAGATGAAGGGTGGTGGTGATGGTTGTGTGGTGGTAGAGGGTTGTGGTGATTGGAAGTGAAAAAGAAAATGAATAGTAAACTGCAAAAAATATTTTTGCAAAAAATGTCCTTGTAGTAGGCGAGGGTAAAATGGTCATTTCACACGGCCAAAACTAACGAGCGTTATCTTTTCAAACATTTTTTGCAACTTCAGTAACGTGGGAAGGACACAACTTGCAGAAATCGAAACGTTACTGACAATTTTTGCATTTTTTTAGGACAACTTTCGCAATTTTAGCAAAGTTTATAGATATTTTTTGCAGTTTACTCTTTTTAATTTTTATTTACTTATTTAATTTTGTTTTTATTATATAACTATAGAACTGAAAGTACGGAACCTAAAATATAAATTTTGATATGTCAAAACTAGTAAAAGACAGAAAATACGAAACATAAAACACTAAAAAATTGTCTTTTTCAGTCAACATAGTGAATAAATGTGAGTGAATGGGTGCCAGAATTCTATAGAGGTACCCTTAACAACACCCTTCATTAAAATGAGTTTTTAAATACTTTCTCCGTCATATAATAATTGTCCACTTTGACTTTTTTGAGTTTTTGTTGTTCAACTTTGACCATTAATATTTTTATTTGTATTATATAATACTTGATGAAAATTATACCGGTGAAAATACATTTAAAACCCAATCTATTTATATATTTTTCATCAAATATTATATTACACAAATAAAAATATTTATGGTCAAAGTTAAATAAAAAAAATTCAAATAAATGAAAAATTATTATGGGACGGAGGTAGTATTTTTCTACAACTAAGTTTTTTGGAATAGCGTTTTTTTTTTTTTTTTTTTTTTTTTTTGAACGGCGGATAGCATTAAAACTAGCAAAAGCTAGAAAGAAAGATTACATAGTTTTCAAACTAGCTATAGAGTATTGTAACCAACCTATCCAACTAACTTTACATTTAGGATTTCTAGAAGAAATCCACAAAAAAGATTGATAAACAATAAAATCCCAAAGAGAAGCCTTCCTATGGGGGGGATTAGAGAATATAAGACGATTCCGAAAACTCCAAGTAGCCCACATGAGGGTTCCCCCCACACCTTCAAGAATCGACCGAACATAAGCGTCGATACGAGCATGATCAAGCCAATCGTACCAATCCGCTATGTTAGAACACGCCCACATTACAACATAATTTAGATTGCATACAACCCTCCAAAATCGTTTTTATTCAAAGATTCAGATTAGCATTGTAATAATATTGTTTTTGTAATCAAAATCAACTCATTGCCAGTTTACAACCCCACTTGGACACGTTTCTATGCTTTTTAAGTTGTATTACGTTTTGGAACTTCAGGGCTATAAAATTTTCTTTTGCAGGTGTATAAAGCACCTTTCCAAATTGACACTAAGAGCACCCGGTGCAGCTCGTTGGAGGCATCGCCGTGGTCAACGTGGCACCTCGCTATGGGTCGCCACTGCACCGTCCCCTCTCGCCTTGGCTCGCCGAAGATCACTTGCTCATCTGCACGACGAGCATATATTCTGACATACAAACATATATATATTTGTTTCTTTATTCAAACTGTAATATTACCGTTTTATTAATTCTAACGTCTTTTTTTCCCCCCTATATAAACTAAACTCTACACTATATATATCATATCAAATACATATAATTTTCTCACACAAACTCTTACCATATTTTCTTACACAAAACGTATGAGTGAATCATCTCATTCCGGCAAAAGTGATCTCGAAGAAATTGAAGAGCTCGAAATGATTATTCAAGAATATGAGAAGGAGCAATCGTTGCAGCAAGAACAAGCCGGAAGTAGCAAACGGGCATCCATTCCTCGGGAACCTCAAATTGCTGAAGCACGTCTAATGGGTGATTATTTTGGTAACAATCCAAAATATCCGGAAGAATATTTTAGGCGTCGCTATCGTATGAGCCGTAAACTATTTTTAGAAATAGTACAAGGTATTCAAACATATATTCAAACTCATCATCATCTTCCCAAACATTTTGAATTCTTTAGAGTCCGACCCAATGCCGCAGGTCTAATAAGTTTTAGTGTGATCATGAAATGCACAAGCGCCATTCGCCAATTGGCGTACGGCATAACAGCTGATGCATTTGATGAGTACTTACAAATGGGAGATCATTGTGCACGCGATTGTTTAGATAATTTTACTATGTGCATAATCCAGTTGTATACGTGTGAGTTTTTAAGAAAACCAGACGAGAATGACATTCGTAACTTGTACCACGCATATAACGCGGTTCATAAGTTACCGGGAATGTTGGGAAGCATCGATTGTATGCACTAGGAATGGAAAAATTGTCCGAAAGAATGGCAAGGCCAATTTCACCGAGGTGATAAAAAGTATCCAACTATAATGCTTGAAGCCGTTGCTTCATATGATTTGTGGATTTGGCATGCATTTTTTGGGGAAGCGGGCGCGAATAACGATCTTACCGTTTTGAATAATTCTAACTTATTCGATGACCTGCTTGATGACATCGCCCCCGAGGTTCCGTTTGAAGTAAACGGGCGTACCTTTAAACAAGGGTATTATCTAGCTGACGGAATTTACCCGGAGTGGTCATCTTTTGTCAAATCATTCACGGTTGCACATACAAAAAAAAATGCCGTATTTAAAGCGAAACAAGAAAGTGCTCGAAAAGATATCGAAAGAGCTTTTGGTGTCCTCCAAGGACGTTGGCATATTATTGCCCAACCGGCGCGTGCATTTGCTGTGTCCAAGCTACGGAGAATCATGTACACGTGCATCATATTGCATAACATGATTTTGAAAGATCAACAATTTGCGATATCCGAAGTTAGTGAAATGTATATTTGGCCGCGAATAAATTTACAACGGACATGAATTGAGCGATGTGATGTGCAACGAAAAAAGGGGAGGAAACTACGCGATAAACGCGTACACGCAGCGCTTCAACGAAATCTCATCGAGCATGTTTGGCAAGTAAATCAATGGGAAGCATTTCAACAACAGCAGCAATAATAACAAGATAATTAGTTTCTTTATAATTTGATGTATTATTAGTATTTGTTGTATCGTTATTTTAATTCCCGTATCGTTTTTTTTTGTTTCGTAAGTTTATGTTTAGTATGTGTTCAAATTTGATATATTGTATTTTTATTTTAATGAAATGAATTTAGTTTATTTGGGTATTTGAATAAAAGAAATAAAAATAGATAGTGATGGGCCCAAATGAGTAAGTTGTGGTATGTTATTGGGGAGGGAGGTTGTAAAGGGATATATGTTATGGTGACGTGGGACCCCGTGAGGCTCGAATGAGGAGATTTTACTCTTCATTGCACCTGGTGCTCTTATATGCAATGTTTCTTCAATATGTCATCTTACTTGAGATAATAAGTATTAAAACTCCCAGCAAATTAACTTGAGTTGTCGTTCGCGAATGATCCATTGCATAAATCCCTTGGGGAAGTTGTTTTACATGCAGAAAGCTAGTAGCTTATATTATGCTATATTTCTTTTATTCTTTATCATGTTTTGTCTAATTGTTCTTATTAAGAGCACAAGGTGCAGACAGGAATCAAAGTTGCTCATTTGGGTTTTAACGGGTGCTATATCACTTTAACAAACTTCTACAACTAACCCTTCTCACTAACAACAACTTACTTATTTGGGGCCCACCACTTACAACTTTATTTTTTTTATTCAAATTTTCAAATAAACTAAATTCATTTCATTAAAAATAAAAATACAATACAACACAATAAAAACCATACGAAACGTAAAATAACGATACGGTAAAAAAAAACGCAACTTAAGAAATACATCAAATTATAACGAAACTAATTATTCGGATTCTGTTGTTGAATTTGTTCCCATTGATGTCGTTGCCAAACATGCTCGATGAGACATCGTTGAAGCTTTGCGTGTTTGCGTTTATCATGTAGTTCTTTGGCTTTTCTTCTTTGCACTGCGCAACGCTCAATCCATGTCTGTTGTAAATTTGGTTGCGTTTATCATGTAGCTCTTTCGATATCTTTTCGAGCACTTTCTTGTTTCGCTTTAAATACGGCATTTTTTGGGTTATTTGCAACCGTAAATGATTTGACAAAAGATGCCCACTCTGGGTAAATTCCGTCAGCTAGATAATACCCATGGTTAAATGTACGCCCGTATACTTCAAACGGAACCTCAGGGGCGATGTCATCAAGCAGGTCGTCGAATAACGGAGAATTATTCAAAACGGTAAGATCGTTATTCGCACCCGCTACCCCAAAAAATGTATGCCAAATCCACAAGTCGTATGACGCAACGGTGACCAGATCTAAACACACAAGTTGTGTTGGGGATACTTTGAGTATATACTTGATAGCACGCGGAATTTACTACCAAGTACTTAGAAGAATATGTGTTTGGTAATTGTGTGATCGTATGAGTGTAACAATAATAATAAACAAGACAATTGTTTAACCAAACACTTTGCTTTCAATATATTGAACGATTAAACGTGAAGCTCTTAATAATGCTTGTACATATAGGATGTATGGATATCTTAAAACCCTAACTGAGGATCTCTTTTTATAGCACAAAGAGTCCTTTACAAGTAAACTATATTCGTATCATTCTATACAAATAAGATATACATCATATCCATTCCATATTTATCTTCACACGGTTTGACCTTAATCTTGTAAGCAGTACGAACTTTTCTTCATCAGCAGTACTAACTGTTCTTGTATTCTTCAACAACTGTTCAACCGTACTAACATATAAAGAACCGTACTAACTGCTTAATTTAATTCCCAACAATCCTCCCCTAAACTTATGATTTCTATGCAAATCAACAAGTTTCTTGAATTAAACTTCTACTTATGTTGATGGGGTGGATTCTTTCAAACACTTATCTTTAATCTCGAAACACTTGGGAATTTTCTTCACATATCGTACTCTTTTTGATCAACTCCTCAAAAATTACCATAATTAAATTTATTCCTGTAAGGAATTAATTCCAAATACCAACCCAAAGAATTTAATTCCTAATACCAACCCTGCATTTAATTGCTTTAAAAACTCCATTGGTTCTATAAAAAGCCTTAAATTCTCAATACTAACCCATCATTCTTCAAATCACAACTATCAAACCCAATGAGTTCATCCAATCCAAACATTATTGAGATTTCATCAGATTCATCTTCAGATTCAGAAAGTGATGGATGGAGATCTTACTTTCCACCGAACTACACTAATCTGACTATCAGAAACCCATCTCCAAAAGCTCAAGAAGTATCTTCTGATGATGACCTTTCAACTTCCTCTGATGATGATGATCAACAAGCACTTCCACTATCAGTTGTATTGACAAGAGAGATAGAGAAAGCTGTGGCAAAAATGAGTAAGGTACAAGTGCCCAAAAGACATCAACCACTTCCAAGACCTGACAAACAAGTTTTGGGGCTTCCTAGTTGGAAAGTGTGGAACTCAATCGATGGCAAAGGAGTTCACAAATCCATGCCAGACTTCAAGGACAAAGGAAAGAGGAAGCTAGAGTAGTGGTTGTGTGTTGGATTGGTTTAGGTTTGTGTGTTGGGAGTTGGTTGGTTTGTGTTGGTTTTTGAGTTATGTTGGTTTTTCTTATGTAATGAATCCACTTCTTTAATGAATAAATTTCATGCACCTGTTTATAATTCATCTCTGACTCTTAATTCCTCCCCTGAATTTCATAATCATCTTTAATAGCAACTGAACAAACTTTTAATTCCTCCCCTGTTTGGAAGAATCTTCACCATCAGATGAATTAGAACATATGACATCCAAGCTCAGCATCCAATATGACAATTTGTACAAGTTACCATCAATTCAGTCGTTTAGTTTCAAACTGCTCTCAACACTTCCAGATGTGTGACCTTATGAGAGAGGTGTATCACAGAGCATAAACTCAGTAGGAACTAAGTTTGAACAATCAGTACAAACTGGTGAAGCCAGCAATACAAACTGTCAACCCCAGCAGTACAAACTGTTAGCAAAAATTTTCAGAGATAAAATCAAGTTGTAAGTTTAATGTGGATTTGAAAACATTTTTGTCCACTTATAGTTTTTAGCAAACTATCAGCTATGAACGGATTTGACATGTCTTTACCAATAGCCATTTGCTATGGACTAGCCAACTCTTCACACTTAGATTTGGTGAGTTGATAACCAACCAGTTTTTGGTAAACTGTCAACCATAAACGGATTTGAGTAGTCTTTACCAGAAACCGTTTGATCTGGACTAGTTGATTCTTATGTCGGTTAGACATGGTGAATCAATTACCATTTGTTGTGTGACACATATTCACACTTGACAATCCAAACCACCATACTTTCCAAAGCACAATCCAAAGCAAAAAGCTTTTCTTAACCTGAAATGTTAGTCCAAAACCAAAGAAAACACAATACACAATATTTTCTTTTAACAGTTATCACAATTGACTAACAAATTCACAAACAGTACTAAAAAGTACCAAGCAGTACTAACTATACAAATAGCACAACTAGCAGTACAAAAACCAAAAACATTTAGACATTAATCTTTTGAAGGATTAAGCATTCCAATACCTGTTACCAAGTACTGAAATCTGCCTACATCAAAACCTTTTGTTAAGAGATCAGCAAAGTTGTCATCAGTGTGTATTTTAACAACTTTTATTAACTTCTTTTCAGCACAGTCTCTTATAAAATGATGTCTAATTTCAATATGTTTAGTTTTTGAATGTTGAACTGGATTCTTAATGATACACATTGTACTGCTATTGTCTATATGTATAATTGTGTTTAAGAAATTGTACCCATAATCAAGCATCTGGTTTTGAATCCAAAGAACTTGAGCACAACAACTTGCTGCTGCCACATATTCTGCTTCAGTAGTAGATGTGGCCACCATAGTCTGCTTCTTACACTGCCAAGAGATTAATCTACAACCCAAGAACTGACAACCACCTGTTGTAGACTTTCTATCCATGCTAGTACCAGCATAATCAGAATCAGAGAATGCCACTAGATCAAATGCAAACTCTTTAGGATACCATAGCCCCAAGTTAGGTTGACCTTTAAGGTATCTGAAGATTCTCTTTACTGCTGTGAGATGAGACACCTTAGGATTTACTTGGAATCTTGCATAGGCACAAACAACAAACATAATGTCAGGCCTAGATGATGTAAGGTACATCAGAGACCCAATCATAGATCTATACATGTGCACATCCACATCTTCACCACTATGATCATTTAATAGCAAATGTGTCTCCTTATCAACTGGTGTGCTAGCAACCTTGGCATCTGTGAATTGGAATTTCCTCAATATTTCACCAACATATTTATCCTGAGAGATAAATATACCATCTGGCTTTTACTGTACTTGAAGACCTAAAAAGAAGGTAAGCTCTCCCATAGAACTCATCTGAAACTGGTCTTTCATCAGCATTTCAAACTCCTTACACATCTGTTTCTTTGTAGAACCAAAAATGATATCATCTACATAGACTTGTACCAGTAGAATATCACCCTTGTTCTTTTTAATAAAGAGAGTTTGATCAATTTTCCCTCTATGAAACCCATTCTTCAGAAGATATTTAGCAAGAGTTTCATACCAAGCTCTTGGAGCCTGATGCAATCCATATAGAGCTTTCACCATCTTATAAACTTTGTCAGGATGCTCTGGGTCTATAAAACCTGGAGGTTGTGAAACATAAAACTCCTCATCAATAGTACCATAAAGAAAGGCACTTTTCACATCCATTTGATAGACCATAAACCCCATAAAGGAAGCATAAGCAAGAAATAATCTTATTGCTTCAATCCTGACAACTGGAGCAAAAACCTCCTCATAATCTATACCCTCTTCCTGAGTATAGCCTTGAGCAACGAATCTTGCTTTGTTCTTTATCACAATGCCCCCCTCATCCTTCTTGTTCCTGAATACCTACTTTGTACCAATCACTCTCATTCCCTTTGGTAGATCAACCAGAACCCATACATTCTGAATTTTGAATTGAAGCAGTTCTTCTTGCATAGCTTCAACCCAACTTGATTCTTCTAAAGCCTTTAGCACATTCTTGGGTTCTACCTGAGATAGAAAACATACAAACATACACTCATGCTCATCATCATGATGTTTCTCCTCATATACCACACTGAGAAATCCATGATGATCTGGGTCTTGTATTTGCCTTCTGGTCTTGACTCCAGATTGTATATCTCCTATGATATTGGTAAGTGGATGATTCCTATGTACAATAGTATGGGGAGTAGAAGGAGCTGCATAGCTGGTAGGCATGTTTTGCAGACCATCTCCAAAGAAATCAAACTCATCAACTTGAGAAGCAGTATCAACTGGTGAATCAAGATGAGGTTGACTTGGTCCAGCAGCATCACTATTTTGCTCAGCAGTAGGAACTTGTGGCTGAGCAGTACTAACTCCATTTGTACTGCTCGTTGGATTTTCAGCTTCTTTACCATTCTGACCACTGGTTTCAGCAACATCTTTCTCTTTGTCTACACCACTTGATGAAGGAATATCATCTTTCTTTGTGGAAGACTCATTCACGGGACTTTCTTCTATGACTGGTATGAAAATGAAATCTTCATCTTCCTCCTCTGAACCTGCATCATGGTTAGTATTTGTACCTGTAACAGGCACATAATTCATGGAATCTGAAAGACTGTCAATATCAAAGATCCAATCTGGACCTACACCTGCAACATTTGGTTTATTCTCCAAAAATTCTATGTGTAGAGTTTCTTCTACATGCTTGGTGCTTGTATTGTACACCCTAAAAGCCTTACTGTGCAGAGAATAACCAACAAAGAAACCTTCCTCAGATTTCCCATCAAACTTTCCTAGTTGGTCTTTGGTATTAAGGATAGTAACATGACAACCAAAAGATCTCATGAAGCTTAAAGCAGGGGTTCTACCTCTAAGAAGCTCATAAGCAGTCTTATTGTGAGGTTGCACAACTAAAACCCTATTCAATACATAACAAGCAGTGCTAACTGCTTCAGCCCAAAATGAAACTGGTAGCTTAGAGTCAGCTAACATTGTCCTAGCAGCCTCCATAAGAGTCCTATTCTTTCTCTCAGCTACACCATTTTGTTGTGGGGTTCTAGCTACACTAAATTCCCTCTTAATACCTTTTTCTCTGCAAAAATCATCCATCACCCTATTCTAAAATTCAGTCCCATTGTCACATCTGATTATTTTAACTTTCTTAACAACTAGGTTTTCTACTTCAACAATGAAGGTCTTAAGGATTTCACTAGTCTCATCCTTAGTTTTTATAAAGAATACCCAAGAAAACCTACTGTAATCATCAGTGACAACAAGGCAGTACCTTTTAAAATTCAAGCTATTCACAGAAGTAGGACCAAACAAGTCCATATGCAACATATATAAAGCTTGAGAAATAGAGTTCTGGGTCTTTGGCTTACATGAGGCTCTGTGTTGCTTACCTTTAAGGCAAGAAACACAAGTTTGGTCATTGAGAAAAGTTTTATTTGGTAAACCTCTTACCAACCCATTTTTAGCAATTTTGTTAATGGTTTTAAAATTAACATGACCAAGCCTTCTATGCCACAACATTGATTCTTCCAATGTGGCTTTTGCAACAAGACATGTAAGTCCAACCTTAGGAACTAGTTTATTCATCTCAACACTGTATGTATTATCCTTTCTAGGGATTTTAAGCAATACTTGACTTTCATTAGGTAGCTTGAAATCAGGAGAAAGAATAAGACAAACAGTATCAGTAAATAAAACTTTGTTCTGTTTATCACAAATTTGTGATACACTGAAAAGATTGTACTTAAGTTCTAGTACATAATACACATTTTCAAAATCAAGATTACCAGTTTTAATTACCCCTTTACCAGTAATCCTTCCTCCAATACCACCACCAAAGACAACTGGTCCTCCATCAAGAGCAATAAAGTCTGAAAGATATGACATGTTGCCAGTCATGTGCCTTGAACATCCACTGTCTGAATATCCTCTATCTTCTTTACCATTTGAAGGATGTTCCTGCACACAAAATAAAGGTGTTAGTTTCTTTTGGGGATCCAAACCATCACTGGTTTGGATCTGCCTTGTGCATCAAGATGAGAAAACTTGTTGGAGGTCTTTGATGCACCATTGGGTTTGGTAGAATTTCTAACCCAATGTGCTGAGGCCTTGACAACATTGCCCCTTTTTCCCTTAACATTTAAGTGCCTAGCAGTAGGATCTGCTGGTCTAGCAGTTGAAACTGCTTGTTTAAATTTTGGCACCCATTTCTGATTAGTCATTGCTGTTTTCTTATAAAAATGCCTTTTAAACTGTTTGTGCATGATTTGAAAATTGATTTGCACTTGAAACAGTTTGCTTGTTATTAAACCACTTATTTTGACTAGCAGTTGAAACTGTTTTGATGCCAGTCTTTAACATAACAACTTTGGGTGACATCTTATGATTTGCATTAGGGCTTGTCAATCTAGTTGGACTGTTTTGAGTTACCCTAGCATTGTTATTCCTATTCACCCTTTTATTCCCAGAAACCTTCTTTTCCATGGGTTAGAATCACAATAAGCAGCCATATGATCAAAACTTCCACAAACAAAGCACACTTTTCTAATCATAGCAAACTTATCATCCAATTTCTTAGATTTTGAGTGATTCCAGTTCCTATGACTATCCTCAGAAATTGGTGATCTGTTCTTAGTCCTATACATCTCAGCATATCGAACACTTTTCCTAACTGGTTTTATGTTTTCAGTCTTAACCACTTTAGGAGCATGTTTAACTTCTACCTTAACAACATTAGGTTTGTCCTTAACCTCTACATCCTCATCATCAGATGTCAAATCCTCAATAGTTGGTGCATCTGAGTTCCTATCAGAGGACATCTTTTCCTCAGAAAGAGATTTATCACTAGCACTCACAAAAGAATCTTCTGCCTTAACAAATTTAACAGGATTCTCACTAATCTTAACACCATATCCAGGAAAATCCATATCCTTAAACTCTTCTAAACCTGTATGAGCTAAATCAATTCCTGGTGGAACAAACATTCCTCTAAGAGGGGGTGCAACTGACTTATATCCTAAACCAGACTTAGCTTTGTTAAGTATTTGATTCTCTACTATCTTCTGAACTCCCTTTGAAGTATGTTCAAGAGTTTCTACACTTAACTGGATGTTTTCTTTTTCCTTTTTAAGCTTCTCTAGTTCATCATACAAGTCCACTCATTTTATCATCTTTTATTTGCAAATCCCTCTTTAAAACACCTATCTCATCAGAGAAGTTTGACTCATTCTGTCTATAAAACACAATTTGTTCTTCCAAAACAGCTAGTCCTCTTTTATGATTTGACAGACTAAAATTTACTTGATTAAATTCTACTCTAAGATTATCATATTGTTTCTTAAGACACTCATAATCTTTTAAGGCAGAACAAGTATTTGAACATTTTTGAACAATATGTACCTCAGAGTCTGAGAAAGCCATCAAACCCAAGTTAGCTGGTTCCTCTTCTTCCTCCATGAAGCTCCAATCAAATCCAGCTCCATCTACAGCTACCATAGCCTTGGAAGAAGGCTCTTCAACATTAACTGTTCTCCTCTTCTTCATCCATGATGCTTAAACCCTTGACACTGGTTGCTTTGTTGTCTTGGACCTCTACATTCCCTGGCAAAGTGCCCCATCTTGTGACAATTAAAGCATTTCACCTTAGACTTATCATACCCAGCAACATCTCTTCTATTAAAGGTAATCTTATTCACAGTCCTTTGGTAATACTTCTTAGCCCTGATGCTTATCAAAGCCAACTGCCACTTTAAATCCATAGCCTCCAAATCATCTTCAGCAATTTGAAAAAGATCTTCATTAAAGATCTTTGACCCACCAGACTGTTCTGACACAAATGCATATATGGTCTCTTCAGTCAAGCCAGCAGTACTAGTTTTTACACTAGCAGTGCTAACTGTTGGTTTAGCAGTACCAACTGCTTCTTCATCTTCATGATTCGAACTGTTTGAAGAAGATACGAAAGCCATATTCCCTGAACTAGAACTGGTGCTACCACTCTTCTTCACCTTCTGCTCAACAATCTTAAGATTGTTGTAAAGCTCATTCATTGTCATTTTCTCCAGCTCTGGTTTATTGCTCCAAACCACAACATAAGTTTTCCATTCAGCAGGTAAACTATTTAGAAACTTCATGTTGAGGTCTTCCTGTGGAATCACAATCTTCAACACAGTAAGTTGACTGATGATCTTTTGAAGCCTATTAAAGATATGGTCCAAAGTTTCATTGCTTGATGCAGTGAAGTTCTCATAACTTTGCTTAAGTAGGGTTTTCTGTGCCTTCTTGGTAGCTTCATTGCCACCAAATCTTTCCACCACTGCTTCAAAAAGAGTTTTAGCAGTCTCGTAATGGCTAAAATTCAGCACTTGATCATTAGGAATTGCCATTAGTAACAAATTCCTAGCCTTCTGATCATTCTTCTTTTTGATTCTCTCCTCGTTTGTAACTGGCTCAGTGTTAAGCTTTGTGATCTTGGAACCATAAGCACGTGTTTCTTCAACAGCAATTGGTTTGAAGGAATCACCATTGATAATGATATCCCATAATGCATAGTCTTGCACCATGAAATATTGCTCTATTCTGAGCCGCCATAAATCGTATTCATTCTGTTTCAGCATGGGGAGTTTAGCAAGGATTGAGGTTTGAGGTGTCTCCATGTCCATCTTCTTGGTTGCTAGTGAGTAAATACTTCTGGATCTTCTAAACTCAAAGTATCAAAAACCTGGCTCTGATACCACTTGACCGGATCTAAACACACAAGTTGTGTTGGGGATACTTTGAGTATATACTTGATAGCACGCGGAATTTACTACCAAGTACTTAGAAGAATATGTGTTTGGTGATTGTGTGATCGTATGAGTGTAACAATAATAATAAACAAGACAATTGTTTAACCAAACACTTTGCTTTCAATATATTGAACGATTAAACGTGAAGCTCTTAATAATGCTTGTACGTATAGGATGTATGGATATCTTAAAACCCTAACCGAGGATCTCTTTTTATAGCACAAAGAGTCCTTTACAAGTAAACTATATTCGTATCATTCTATACAAATAAGATATACATCATATCCATTCCATATTTATCTTCACACGGTACACTTTTAATGACTACATTGTGGAAGACTTGTGTTTTTAAAAACCTACGCCCTACCCTCTTTATATAATAGAGGATTAGGGTTACAAAGACTCTGAATATGACATTATTAGTCCTTTAACTTTGTCTTCATAAGTTTCTTCCATCTTTCATCTTTTGTCAATATCAACTCTATTTAATTCCTAACAAGCGGCTTCAAGCATTATAGTTGGATACTTTTTATCACCTCTGTGAAATTGTCCTTGCCAATCCTTCGGACAATTTTTCCATTCCCAGTGCATACAATCGATGCTTTCCAACATTACCGGTATCTTATGAACTGCGTTATGTGTAACACCCCAACCCGACAAGGGTAAAGATATCACAAAAATGGTTTCATATCAGATCAAAACAAAGCATACATTTACAGTAATACAAGAATCTCAAAGGTTACAAATGAAATACTGAAATTACAAGGTTACAAATGCGAATGCAAATTCTAAAAATATAATATCTTCTAATCAACTCTAATCCAGAATAACTATCAAGTCTTCTAAGTCCAAGGTACTCTCCACTCATTCCCCAGCTCCCTACTAAACCTGCCGCAGGAAAAGAAATGCGGCTGAGCTTAAAAAGCCCAGTGAACAGATATATATAAACGAAAACGAAAGCAAAAGGAAACGAACATGTATAGTTTGGTGCATTGGGTTTACAAAGGTATAGTCAAAGAGTACAAAGTAAGAAAGGGAAAGGGTAGGTCAGTAATCCACCACGAGCCCAAACAAATCAAATATAGTAACCATCAGTAACCATAGAGGAGCGACCTCTCAAATATGTGAAGGACGTGTATAGCACACATCATCATTCACCAAATCAAATCAAATCAAATCATGATATATCCCTCGAATACAAAACAAATCTAGGATGCATCCATACGCCCCCCAAACAATAGTTCTGGCCATAATAAATAATAAAGCGCGCATGTAGTAGCAAATGGGTACGGTGTGGAACATCACTCAACCACACTAGAGTCATGCCGTTGGTGCATCAATGACATGGCCATGTTACCTTCATGGCTAGGAAACAAATTTGGCTCGGGTATCAAACTGAAGGGTCAAAGGTCCAAATCATATCAAAGGTCCAAATCATTACAAAGGTTCAAAAGTCCAAGTCATCGAATCATAGTCAAAGTCCAAATATCAAATGTTCATGGAAAAGGGTTCATCATCGGAGGTTCATAATCAAATGGTTCATTTAAAGTAATCAAATGATTTTCATAAAAACGGTTTTCACAAAAGTAGTCTTGAAAAGTAGTTTTCACAAAAGTTTAGTCAAATTTCAATTAAAAGTGGTATCGCATATTTCATAAACATCATTCTAAAAATTAGTTTTCCTCAAAACATATTCATGATATAATTAAAAGGTTTTCACATCTTGTTGCCAAAATCAAATGAACCTTCGAAGTATCAAGTGGTTCGAATACTAATATCACCAGGTAACGATTGAATATCAAATGGATCATTATAGAGGCTCAAAGCAAAGAGGGTCACCTCGAACATCAAAGTCAAAATGAATCAGACAAACGAACCAAAGTGTAGGGGAACATAGCAATGGCTTAGGGAATCTTAAAACGAATCAAGATCTATGAGTCATGAGAAAGAAGACACCCTTACTGAAAAAGGGTAGAATATCTGTACCTTATACCGCACGTGCAAACATATCTAGAAATATAAAGATCGAAAACAACTCCATCTTCAGCGAATCTACACGAATACATGGTCGTCTTATTATTAATATCTTCTTCAAATCAGTTTTTCTCATTTTAGTCGTCTTTCCATTTTTAGTAACTTTCCATTTATAGCAGGTTTCCAAAATTAGTAAGTTTCCATTTTTAGAAAGTTTCCTTATTTAGCAAGTTTCCAAAATAGCAAATTTCCATAATTAGATAAATTCCACAAAGTAATTTGGTTAAGTCATTTATTAAATATTATTATGGAGATAGGGTTCATTTTAGCAAGTCATGATAGTTTAGGGTTCACTATGACAACTTTCTATATTTTAGGGTTTTAAATGTAAATATACCAAAGTTAAAGGTTCGAAATGAAAGTATTACAAATTACTCATTTTAATTCATAAGTTCCCATTATGTACGATTCCAATCCTTAACTTTAACGATTTTACACTTTAGACCTTTAGGTTCACTAATTTACAATTTAAACCTTATAATTCATTGAATTACAATTTAACCCTTACCATATTCATATTTACACAACCAGCCCTTGATTTTACAAAATTACACAATACCTCTCTTATTTTAATAAATGGCATGATTTACCCTCAACTTTATATAAATTACAAAACTAGTCCCTTAACTTTATAAAATACCATTCGAATCATGAATTAATTATTAATTACATATTAAGCCTTTAAATATCCAAAATTACACATTACACCCTCTATATCATTATTTATACGAATCACCTTCAAGTTTCCAGAATTTACACTTTTAGTCCTTCTATTTTAATTAATTTCAATTCGAACACTAATTTACCAAATAAACCCTTTTCTTGCAAATTTTACACATAGCACCCTTATATTATATTTTCACACGTTACCCTAGATCTAAAATGCCTTACAAAAATACCCCACCAGTTTCAATAATTACAAAACACACCCTTATAGTTTTCAAAATCAATCGGTAATACTTTTAATTAACAAAACCCTAACCCAAATTTATCCAATCATTACCAATCATCAAGACATCATTAGAACACATTAATTAATCAGATCTAGGTCGAAAATCCAAGCCCTAATCTCGTTCGACATGTTTTTCTCATTTTAACTCGTTTTTCTTAAAACCCGATTTGAAACAAAATTCACCATGGTCGATTTAGGCTTTAACAAATCTAATAATCATTTTTACAGAGTTGTATGTTGATTGTAGAACCCATAACAATTATATTCAGATCTCAGAAAATTCGCATGATCATATTTGGATTTTATGTGTGTTTTTGTTCTCTATAATTCGTACGATCAATCTAGCTTGCATGATTCGATTTAACCAATTTATATGAGTTATATATGATATAAAGATCACAAGAAAAATACTAAACAAATTTTAGAACGTGTAGATTAAGCGTAAGAATTTGGTACCTCTCGGATTGAATAATCGACACAAGTAAATTCCCTACGTTCGAACCAAGCTTTCTACGACCCAAAGCTTATTTTTCCTAGCTTCTTTAGACCTTGAAGACCACCAGAAAATTGCTCAAAGACTTCTAGAAAATCGGATGGAGATGGGAGAATTTTGTGTTTTGCGATTTAGGGTTTCGATTAGGGATTTTTTTAACGGAAAATAAATAGGATTGGCTAAATAAAGGGAAGAGCCGTGATATGAGGGAAGGGGAGGGCCTATTCACACAGCCAAAATCTTTGACAAATCAAGGATTTCAATTTTGATTATTTTCCTAATTTAATTTTGGTATTTATCTTCATTTAAATGAATTTTAAATATAAATAAATAAATTTTATAATTTTCGGTATTTACATAGTGCCAAAATAATTTTTTTTTGTACATTGAAAAAATATTAGAATGTAACCTCAAAATTATTTCACTTCATATGTAGCTCATTTCAGAAGTTTGGAATTAATTTGGTGCTTTATATGTGCTTTAATTAAATTTTAAAGTTTCAGGGGCAACTTGGTCATTTTGCTTGTTTTAGATTTTTGAGTATTACAACTTCTTCCTCTCTAAAAGAAAATTTTCGTCCTCGAAATTTGAAGTCGCAAAGTTAGACGAAGTCGTAACAAACCGCAAAAGGTCGTCACAAACATTCTCACGCCCGAGGAGGTTCTTCAAAAAAGATCTTCAGACCGAAAAGTTTCTCATGACTCGAATCAAAATGAGGTGGGTTCAAATTTCTCAGAAGGAGACAAAATAAGTTGATTCTGATCAAAAGGTCCATGCAACATAATATGGACGATAGGCGAATCTTCTAGAAAGCTCATATGGAATACGAACAAGATTTCAAATCGAATTAATTGTTTCAACAGTGGAGAGCTCTACAAAGAGTTCAAGATTTATAACTAAGGTCAACGGAATGCAAAACGAGAGTCCAAAGTCATCCCGATATCTAACGAACGAAAATAGAGTATACACATAGGTAGAATGAACCTAAAGTCTCACTAATCACGAGTAATCCAACGGAGATCAAATTCTAAACTTCCTAGGTACTCCCCAAGATATCCTATGTCCACAATGAGTGCACGTTATATGGTGTAAGTATTATCACGTTGATCAGGCGTCATAATACTAGCACCACATAATTATGCCTTCATGATGATCATACTTTATCTCGGGTCATGAGCAAAACCACCTATCTTAATCCACCTAGTACTTCTATAGTCTCAAAGGTCAACAAGATCAAATGTCATAGCCAAGAGGGAAAATAAAACTATTCGCAAGAGTATCAAAATCCCAGATTGTCTAGCAAACGTAAGGTGTGCCGTCACAAGCATCATATCTTCCACAATTCGCCAAAATCTCTCAAACAAAGCCATCACCGAACATACGGAAAAATAAACACGAACTGAAATGCTTCTAGGGAATTAAATCATAAGAGGATCTTATAACTTTATAACGAAACTTAAGAGGGTCAACGGAAATAAAAATTAGTCGTCAAGAATTTCGGCCTTCATAGAATCAACTCTTCCAAACATAAAGGGTCTGTTTCAAAAAATCCGTTCATTCAACACATCCAATCTCCTCAAGTCCGGTTAATTCTGTCTTCGTCTGTCCATCACTCGAAAAGTGAAACCAAAATCGGAAACTTGTGTCTGGTTCGTCAAGCCTCCTGCAGTTCTTCTTGGAATGTGATAGAGTAGGGTGGATTTCTGGCACGATCTTTAAATCTCTTCATCATCCAGTCTGCTTTCGCTCTCAATTCATCTTAGTACAACTAAGATGAATAGGGAAGTGAGACTGCACGTCTTCATTAGCTCCAGGTTCGCCATCTTGAATTGAATTTCTTCTTCTGCAGCGCCAACACTTCTGCCTTGTAAGGAATGTCTTCACTCTTCAGGGTAGCCTTCGTTGTCGTCAACTCCAGGTCAGGCAAAGAACACCGTTGTCTCAACAAATATCCATCTCCCAGAATGCACAAATGATCATCAAATTTCTAACAAGATGCAAAAATGATTTTCATGCACTTCCTCGTCTCCGAATGTACCATTAAGTCATACAATGACCATTTGCCCAGTACTCATGAGAAAATATCATTTATCAAATTCACAAAACCGTCAGAGCTTTAGCTAATACTATTAGCGTCACTAACCGTCATAGCAGTCGTTTACGAATATGGAAGGCGATTCCAAGAATAAAATCAATTCATCAGAAGGAAACTTCGCGCTCTGAAATTAAACAAACACATAGTCGTTTCAGGGTAGAGAAATAATGGTTCCTAACAGTAATACGGTTCAGCTTCCAGTAATCAATACATATCTCCAGTCGCCATCCTTCTTTATCGCGAACGAAACTAAAACACGCCCAGAAGATACACTTAAGCAAACTTACTTCCTGGTCTTCGGTTGCTGCTCTTTCCGGTTGCTCAAATCGACTGGTATGATCCCGGACACATCTGAAAGACATCTTCGCTTGGTGACTAGACAATCTCTCAGTATCAAGTCGAATCCCACTTCACACTCCGGTGAAAAACTTGGTGGTTTAAACAGGAATCATATTCAGAAAATTCAGAGTGCCAAATAACTCTCAAGACGAGGTTCATTCGTTGGTGTACGAAATGGGTTCTAGGAAAACTTCATGACCGCGAAAATAACACACGAGTCTCCAGAGTAATAGTGATAGCAAAAGTTTAACAAGCGGTATTCATGGTAGGGAGTTCAAAATTGTTGCAAACGTCAAAGGTGAGACATAGAAGGGTAGTTGTCAATATTTGACAGATGAATCAACCAATTCCTTGTCAGAATAAAATCGAAGTTAACTATCTAAAGAAAGACGGATCACAAATCAAATCTTTATCATTCAAAAGTGAGGGGGAAAACATTTTATACTCGGGGTAACACATCACAAGACTTCTCATAGGGACAGAGATGGGTGAAACGAAATCAAATAGTGTCGGAAGATTCATAGATACTTATCAAGAGCAAGAGACAAATAAGAGAATACATCAAGTACATCATCGCCATGGAGGTTCTCAGAGTGCCCGAAGAGGCGTCAAAATGATTAACAAAAGGATCAGAGATCAGAGTCAAAATCTGAAGATAAGGATCAAATAGTGTCAGGCAATTCTTAGGAAATTCTTAATGCCTTCAAGATTTAATCAGGTTCAAATCTTGAGTGGTGCAAAGCATAAGCTTTCACTTTCCAAAAGTGGTATCAACAGGATCTAACCAAAAGCAAGGCACAAATCAGAGTGATGCGGAAGCAAAGATATTTAAGCAAATGCCTTAAAGTCTACCCATTCCTCACCGGTCAAAACTTAGGTTCCTATGGGGAGATCCTAAAGCAAATTTTCAAAGGTTGTCTTACGAGCGCCTACAGGGAAAACTTAGTGGTCCTAACTTACACAGGTCAAGGGTAAACGTATTACGAATCGCAAAAGAAGTCTTGAAAAGTAGTTTTCACAAAAGTTTAGTCAAATTTCAATCAAAAGTGGTATCGCATATTTCATAAACATCATTTTAAAAATTAATTTTCCTCAAAACATATTCATGATATAATTAAAAGGTTTTCACATCTAGTTGCCAAAATCAAATGAACCTTCGAAGTATCAAGTGGTTCGAATACTAATATCACCAGGTAACGATTGAATATCAAATGGATCATTATAGAGGCTCAAAGCAAAGAGGGTCACCTCGAAAATCAAAGTCAAAATGAATCAGACAAACGAACCAAAGTGTAGGGGAACATAGCAATGGCTTAGGGAATCTTAAAACGAATCAAGATCTATGAGTCATGAGAAAGAAGACACCCTTACTGAAAAAGGGTAGAATATCTGTACCTTATACCGCACGTGAAAACATATCTAGAAATATAAAGATCGAAAACAACTCCATCTTCAGCGAATCTACACGAATACATGGTCGTCTTATTATTAATATCTTCTTCAAATCAGTTTTCTCATTTTAGTCGTCTTTCCATTTTTAGTAACTTTCCATTTATAGCAGGTTTCCAAAATTAGCAAGTTTCCATTTTTAGAAAGTTTCCTTATTTAGCAAGTTTCCAAAATAGCAAATTTCCATAATTAGATAAATTCCACAAAGTAATTTGGTTAAGTCATTTATTAAATATTATTATGGAGATAGGGTTCATTTTAGCAAGTCATGATAGTTTAGGGTTCACTATGACAACTTTCTATATTTTAGGGTTTTAAATGAAAATATACCAAAGTTAAAGGTTCGAAATGAAAGTATTATAAATTACTCATTTTAATTCATAAGTTCCCATTATGTACGATTCCAATCCTTAACTTTAACGATTTTACACTTTAGACCTTTAGGTTCACTAATTTACAATTTAAACCTTATAATTCATTGAATTACAATTTAACCCTTACCATATTCATATTTACACAACCAGCCCTTGATTTTACAAAATTACACAATACCTCTCTTATTTTAATAAATGGCACGATTTACCCTCAACTTTATATAAATTACAAAACTAGTCCCTTAACTTTATAAAATACCATTCGAATCATGAATTAATTATTAATTACATATTAAGCCCTTAAATATCCAAAATTACACATTACACCCTCTATATCATTATTTATACGAATCACCTTCAAGTTTCCAGAATTTACACTTTTAGTCCCTCTATTTTAATTAATTTCAATTCGAACACTAATTTACCAAATAAACCCTTTTCTTGCAAATTTTACACATAGCACCCTTATATTATATTTTTCACACGTTACCCCAGATCTAAAATGCCTTACAAAAATACCCCACCAGTTTTAATAATTACAAAACACACCCTTATAGTTTTCAAAATCAATCGGTAATACTTTTAATTAACAAAACCCTAACCCAAATTTATCCAATCATATCCAATCATTACCAATCACCAAGACATCATTAGAACACATTAATTAATCAGATCTAGGTCGAAAATCCAAGCCCTAATCTCGTTCGACATGTTTTTTTCATTTTAACTCGTTTTTCTTAAAACCCGATTTGAAACAAAATTCACCAAGGTCGATTTAGGATTTAACAAATCTAATAATAATTTTTCCAGAGTTGTATGTTGCTTGTAGAACCCATAACAATTATATTCAGATCTCAGAAAATTCGCATGATCATATTTGGATTTTATGTGTGTTTTTGTTCTCTATAATTCGTACGATCAATCTAGCTTGCATGATTCGATTTAACCAATTTATATGAGTTATATATGATATAAAGATCACAAGAAAAATACTAAACGAATTTTAGAATGTGTAGATTAAGCGTAAGAATTTGGTACCTCTCGGATTGAATAATCGACACAAGTAAATTCCCTACGTTCGAACCAAGCTTTCTACGACCCAAAGCTTATTTTTCCTAGCTTCTTTAGACCTTGAAGAACACCAAAAAATTGCTCAAAGACTTCCAGAAAATCGGATGGAGATGGGAGAATTTTGTGTTTTGCGATTTAGGGTTTCGATTAGGGATTTTTTTAAAGGAAAATAAATAGGATTGGCTAAATAAAGGGAAGAGCCGTGATATGAGGGAAGGGGAGGGCCTATTCACACGGCCAAAATCTTTGACAAATCAAGGATTTCAATTTTGATTATTTTCCTAATTTAATTTTGGTATTTATCTTCATTTAAATGAATTTTAAATATAAATAAATAAATTTTATAATTTTCGGTATATACATAGTGCCAAAATAATTTTTTTTTTTGTACATTGAAAAAATATTAGAATGTAATCTCAAAATTATTTCACTTCATATGTAGCTCATTTCAGAAGTTTGGAATTAATTTGGTGCTTTATATGTGCTTTAATTAAATTTTCAAGTTTCAGGGGCAACTTGGTCATTTTGCATGTTTTAGATTTTTGGGTATTACATTATGTGCGTGGTACAAGTTGCGAATGTCATTCTCGTCTGGTTTTCTTAAAAACTCCTTTGTATACAACCGGATTATGCACATAGTAAAAAAATCTAGACAATCGCGTGCACATTGTTCCCCTATTTGTAAATACTCATATAATGCATCAGCTGCTATCCCGTAAGCCAATTGACGTAGGGCACATGTGCATTTCATAATCACACTAAAACTCATTACACCCGCAGCATTGGGTCTGACTCTAAAGAAATCAAAATGCTTGGGAAGAGGATGATGAGTTTGAATATGTGTTTCAATACTTTGTACTATTTCTAAAAATAGTTTACGACTCATACGAAAGCGACGTCTAAAAATTTCTTCCGTATATTTTGGGTTGTTACCAAAATAGTCAGCAATTAGACGTTCTTCAGCAATGTCACGTTCACGGGGGATGTATCTACGGTGGCATGAAGGTCCGACTTCTTGTTGTTGGAACGATTGCTCGAACTCAAACTCTTGGAGAATCATCTCCAGTTCCGTTATCTCTTCAAGATCACTTTCACCGGAATAAGATGAATTGCTCATGTTTCTTGCTTATATGTAAGTGTTTTGCATTAAAAGTTGTGTAGAATTTGATTAAAATGTGTAATATTTATAGTGTATAATATGTGTATTTAAAAAGAAAAAAAAAAGGCAAACGGATATATTATATCTATTATACATTTATGGCGCGACCCTCCCGAAAATATTTTGCTACCCGCTTAAGCCCGGGTTTGGGTTACACATTGGGTTGCTGTTGGGTCATCCAACTGTTGGCCTTCACTCACATAGCTTCCTTTTCCTTGAGATCCGGAATGGTTAATTCCGATATCTTTACCCGACGGTTATTTTACCTTTTCCGATCCAAGTTTATGGGTTATTTTCCAGCTACAGGGATCTGTGAGGGGAACTACAGTGGCATGAATAGTGTGTTTATTAATTTTTTAATTTTGTGGTTCTTTTTAGTCCATTTTTTCTTGCTACAGTTATTAGGTTGCTTATATCCACACTTTTGGATCTAATTCAGGTGTTCTGCCATTTTTTCTGATAAAAAAAAATGGGTGCTTTGATTGTGTGGGAGAAACGTTTCCAGGCATTCATTGTAGGTTCTGTTTTTTTTATTATGTTTGGTTGTTTCTGTTGTTGTTGTTAATTTCATCAGCTGTTTTGCATTAAAAGTTGTGTAGAATTTGATTAAAATGTGTAATATTTATAGTGTATAATATGTGTATTTAAAAAGAAAAAAAAAAGGCAAACGGATATATTATATCTATTATACATTTATGGCGCGACCCTCCCGGAAATATTTTGCTACCCGCTTAAGCCCGGGTTTGGGTTACACATTGGGTTGCTGTTGGGTCATCCAACTGTTGGCCTTCACTCACATAGCTTCCTTTTCCTTGAGATCCGGAATGGTTAATTCCGATATCTTTACCCGACGGTTATTTTACCTTTTCCGATCCGAGTTTATGGGTTATTTTCCAGCTACAGGGATCTGTGAGGGGAACTACAGTGGCATGAATAGTGTGTTTATTAATTTTTTAATTTTGTGGTTGTTTTTAGTCCATTTTTTCTTGCTACAGTTATTAGGTTGCTTATATCCACACTTTTGGATCTAATTCAGGTGTTCTGCCATTTTTTCTGATAAAAAAAATGGGTGCTTTGATTGTGTGGGAGAAACGTTTCCAGGCATTCATTGTAGGTTCTGTTTTTTTTTTTATTATGTTTGGTTGTTTCTGTTGTTGTTGTTAATTTCATCATCTCATTTAAGCTGCGTCTGCATGTCATTTAAGCTGAGTTTGCATTTAATAATGGATATAACTGCGTTTTTTAGGTCCTGTAGCTTTTGTTTTGATAGTATTTATTATGGTTGTTGGTTAATTTTTTCTGTCTCGCATTTATGATTGTCTACTTTGTTTAGGGTTTTCTGCCAATTATAGGAATTGCTATTTTAGGTTGTCTTGCGATATTTTGTTGCCTGTTTTGTATTAAATCAGTGTGTTTTTGTTTTTAATAGTGATCTCTAACTTCTTTTGCCTTCTTTTGCTGACATTGGCTTCATACGTTTGTCAATCACTGTTTAAAAATGTTGTTGTTACTCATAGTGATTACTTATAAAGTGTTTGTCATTGTTTTTGGGTTATCTATTTTTTGTTGGTTCTTCCATCTTTGTCTTGCTGTTTGTAAGTATGAAAAAAAATGCTACAATAAAACCAAATGCTACACGTCATGCCCAAAATATAAGAAAGCGAATTTTGGAAAACCCAAAAATGAATAACGAGATGGCTATAGATGGTTGTGCCAACTCCGCGTGGGAAGGTCAGACTCAACATGATGTCATACCTCCCTTGACATTAAGTGTTGGTGCTTCCGAAGGTTAGTTTATTTTATATAGTTGCTACAATTTTTACTGTTTATTTTTTATGCAATATAGAGTTTATGTTTATCTTTTTGTCCTTTCAATTGTGGCCAGATGCTATTTTGGTTGGAAATACGTGCCTAACAGCCCGGGAACTTCGCCGGGAACGTCGTTGTCATGAAACCGACGTGCATGTGCTACCCACCACTATTTTAAGTGGCAAAGATGTGCTGCCAGACACTTTCTTCAGCAGCCATCGTCTGAAACGTTCTAATATGAATGTCCAGATTGGTTGGTGGTTATTAACGGCGCTTTTTTTTGTATGTTTATGATGGCAAAAGTGAACGTCCATCTTTATGTATCTGTTAAAAAATGCAGGCACACCTGTGTGTAAACGCGCAAGGGGAAAAAAATCTGCCAGCGGATGTGGCTCCCATTTGGCCTGATCCTGTTGATGCTACTGCTTTACCAGGATCTTCATTGGGCCGTCCAACTGTAGGTACAAATCATCCTATTGGTGTTGATTTTGAAGGTTGATAAAATGACTCTTTTATGCTTTATACCTTAACCACCAATTAGTTTATTATTATAGTGTTAGGCCACTACTACAGGAACAGTCTCTTTTTTAGGCAGAGCATTTAGGAACCTTCTTGGTAACATCCATTTTTGGTTCAGGCATTCAGCCGCATGCTGTTGGTGAATCAGCTTCGAATAATAATGAGACGTGTGTCCAATCAAAATCCACCGAAAGAAATGAATCATGCAGGCGATCTTTGCGCCTACGGTCTTCAACAAGTGATGTCCAATGTTACCCGTCTATTGCGTCTGATCTTCCAGAGGCCAGATCAGGTTTGCCTACAAATGGAGGTACCTTCTGGTGTTGTTTTCTTTGATACCATGCGAGTTTCTCCTAACAGATTTTACCATATTAATGGTTTTTTTTATTCAAAACAGGCACCCATCCAGATGTTCTACGCCAATCAATTGCTGGTAAGGAAGGTCTGCCTCACAGTTATATGATACTCCGCTTTTTCCCAAATTAGTTTGATACATGTTGTGATAACATACAGGAGTCTGCACACATGATGTTACGTGTTGTGTGCCCTTGAAAGCTCCTCATATTGAATCATCGTCTCATGCAACTAAAGGTAAGAATAACTTTATTAGGCATGGCATTTTAGGACCTTTTGGCTAACATGCGTCTTCCCTGTAGGAATGGAGACAAATGCTATAAACCAATCAACTGCCAATAATAGTAAGAAGATTGTCGAAAAAAACTCAATTGAAAAAAGTGAATCACCTAGACGATCTTTGCGGCTACAGTCTTCGACAAGTAACGGGCATTGTGGCCCCTCTATTGCGTCTAATAGTCTACACTTCAGATCGTCTTTCTCTGCAAATAGAGGTCAGCTTCTGTCTTATCTTTTGTAATAGTATGCGAGTTTTTTCTATCAGGTTTCGCTATGTTAATAGACTCTTTTTATATTTAAAATAGGCCCTGATATAAATCGTAAACGAAAATCAACTAGCGTGAATGACGATAGGTTTTTACAAAAAACTAAAAAGAGTAAAACAACATCTGGTGACACCTCAAGGAATGTTCGGCAATGTTCTTCCCGTACTCATTTCAATGATGATGTTGATAATCCTGTTCAACAACCGCCTTCTCATGAAATTGGAGGTAACCATCAAAGATTCCTTTTCCAGCAACTTCCTTTTCATTCAACTAACTTGATTGCAGTGTTTTGATTAACCCTTTTTCTTTCAGTTGGCGTAGACACGCCGGTCATCTATCAAGATTTAGGCGATTGTAATTAGCAATGCCGGCATTGCAAAGCGATGTTTTGGCTTAACGAACGCCTTAAAGGTCGTTCTAACAATGGTCAGCCTGAATATCATTTGTGCTGCGGAGGTGGTAAAGTTTTCATGGACCCCGAGATTCGGCCACCTGCATATATGAGGGAACTTCTTGAAGACAACAATTTTATGCAGAATATAAGAGCTTACAATCAAATGTTTGCCATGACTTCATTTGGCGCCAAGATTGACAATACAGTTAATGAAGGAAGAGGTCCGTATGTATTTAAAGTTTCTGGTCAGATATATCATTGGATTGGTTCCCTGTGTCCTACTACCAATGATTCGCCGTGCTTTTTACAGTTGTATATCTACGATACACTTAATGAAGTGGAAAACAGGATGGCCCATTTTGAAGGATCTAATACATCTGCGATAGATACAGAAGTCGTTCAAGGACTCATCCACTTTTTAGACGATCATAATGAGCTGGTACGCCTGTTCAGAACTGTGCGGGAAAAATGTGCTGAAGCTGATGTTCCTGACTTTAAGGTTCGGCTCTATGGTGGTGGAGGTACGCGGCGTTATGAGTTGCTAACATCTGATGCTTTAGGAGCCATAGTGTTTGACAATGGTCCAACAACCGAAGCAGACTATGATGTTATAATTAAATTAAGAGGTGGGGTGCCACAAAGGATAAATAAGCTTCATCAATCATACATGTCATTGCAATTCCCACTCATTTTCATTTATGGTCAGCCTGGATTTCATACACAGTTAAGATTAAAAGCTGCAGATCCGACCAGTAGGAGCAAACGAGTTTCAATGAACGCGTTTTACATGTACCAGCTGCATCCAAGACATGGACAGTATGATTTAATCTTCTGGGTAGGCCGTCTTTTACAACAGTATGTTGTTGCTGTTTATTGTTGTATAGAACAGAATAGAATGGATTTCTATAGAACACATCAAAATGATATCCGAGGAGAATATTTTTCAGGACTTTATGATGCAATTTCAAGAGGTGACCGTGATGGTTCAAAAGTCAGTTCAAGAATAATTTTGCCGTCTTCGTTCACTGGGGGTCCTAGATATATGTATAACCATTATCTGGATGCACTGGCGATTTTTCGTGTCCTTGGTAATCCACAGTTTTTTATAACCTTCACATGTAATGTAAATTGGCCTGAAATACAGCGATACATGGCATTGTTTCCTCATTTAAGTGCATTAGATAGAGCAGATGTGGTATGTAGAGTTTTTGAGCAAAAGATTAAAGCATTTATCAAGTTTCTTAAAGAAAAGCAAACTTTCGGACATATCACAGGAGGTATGCATATCTTTTGTGGTAAATGTTTTTTTTAGTTTATGTTCTGTTCAGATTTACACTGTCAGTAGGTATGCCATGTAATGTACATGCCTATTGACCAATTTTTAATTTTCATATTGTTTAATATGCAGTTTTGTACACTGTTGAGTTCCAAAAGCGTGGGTTGCCACATTGTCATACGCTGGTTTGGGTCTCTCCATCACAAAAAATTCAGAATGCTCAAGACATTGACCAATATATTTCATCCGAGCTGCCAGACCCAGCTGTCGATCCTCATGGGTGCAAAATTGTTTCTGAAATGATGATGCATGGCCCATGTGGGAAAGCCAATCTGGGTGCGCCGTGTATGCAAGGCGAGTTTTGCACAAAAAAATTCCCAAAGAAATACAACAATGAGACGTTTTTTGATGACGAAGGACGGGTGCATTATCGAAGAAGGTAGGCAAACACTTCAGTTACTAAACACCAGGTCAAACTTGACAGCAGCTATGTCATCCCATATAACCGGTCTTTATGCTTAGCATTCTCTGCCCATATAAATGTTGAATATTGTGGGTGGAGCATGCTAATAAAATACCTGTTTAAGTACATATCAAAAGGGACTGACCGGATATTTGCGCACGTCAGCAGATCTGTAGATGATGCAGCTACCTCTGCAGTCCAACGACAATCATGCATTGATGAAATCCAGAATTTTGTCGACGGTCGTTTCATATGTCCTCATGAAGCCTGGTGGAGAATCCTAAAATTTGAAATACACAGTAGAGAGCCAGCTGTCCAAATACTTTCAGTCCACCTTGAAGGCATGCAGCATATGACCTTTCGAGCCCACGAAAATTTAGAATCAGTTGTCAACCGTCCAGATAAGAAGATGACCACACTGACAGAATGGTTTACTTACAACAGTGAAAACGTAGATGGTCGCCATTTGACTTATCTGCAGTTTCCATCATAGTTTGTGTGGTATGCAGACAGTAGATCGTGGTTGAAAAGAAAGAATGCCAGGTATTCTGTTGGTCGTCTTGCATATGTGCATCCAAGTTTAGGAGAGATTTTTTACTTTCGGATGTTGCTATGTCATCAGCGAGGCTGTAAAAGGTATGCAGATGTGCGAACAGTTAACCGAGTTATATATCCTACATATCGAGCTGCATGTCATGCTCTGGGTTTACTTGGTGATGATAACGAGTGGGATACAGCCCTTGAAGAAGCATGTATTTCAGCAACATCACCAGAACTAAGGTTTGTTTTTGCTCAAATTCTTACTCATTGCGAAGTAGCAAATCCAATCCACCTTTGGAATAAATATTGGCATCAAATGGGCCATGATATTCCCAGCATTGTTTCACATTCTGTTAGGATTCCTAACTACTATGTGAATGATGATGAATTACAAGGTTACATATTATATGAGCTACAGATACTGCTAAGCAGCTGTGGTAAGTCGGTCGAGGATTATGGTTTGCAACCACCTCCAAAAGACCTGCTTGATCAATTGAAGAATCGGTTGCTGATGGAAGAAAAGAATTACAATAGAACATTGTTGGCACAAGAAAAGGCTGATTCAGTGCCTAAGTTAAATGCTGACCAAAGAAGAATTTATCAGCTCATTCTAAATGCGTTTGCAAGAGGTACACAGGAACTGATATTTGTGTATGGCCATGGAGGAACTGGTAAAACATTTTTGTGGAAAGCTATTATTAGCACTTTACGATGTGAAGGTAAGATTGTGCTTGCAGTCGCTTCTTCTGGTATTGCTTCCGTCCTTCTTCCATCAGGAAGGACCGCGCCATTCAAGATTTAAACTGCCTCTAGAACTCACAGATGAGTCACTCTGTAGAGTTAAAAAAAATACTCATATCGGAAACCTGTTAGCAGAAACAAATTTGATCATTTGGGATGAGGCACCTATGAATGATCGGCGCTGCTTTGAGGCATTAGACAGGACACTTAGAGATATACTAGATGCACCAGACGTTCTTTTTGGTGGGAAAACAGTTATTTTAGGAGGCGATTTTCGACAAACATTGCCTGTCAAGAAGGGTGCTCCAAAAATGGAAATAGTTTTGTCTTCTTTTGCAAGCTCTCACCTCTGGCCACATTTTAAGCTAATGACATTGAAGGAGAACATGAGGCTTTTTCGATCAGGAATTAGCTTAGAAGAACAGAACTTGGCCCACTCTTTTGCAGCTTGGCTTCTTGATATTGGTGATGGGAAGCTCGGAGAACCTGACGAACAAGATAGCAAAAATACATCATGGGTTGAAATTCCAGATAGGTATTGTATAGAAGACAGCACAGAAGGTTTGTCAAAGCTGATAGATTTTATCTATGACCAACCGACACTTCGAACACCTTTAGCAATGACTCTGCAGCAAAAAAGCTATTGTTTGTCCAAAAAATGAGACTGCAGACATTATTAACACGCAGGTTTTATCAATGTTTGCAGGTGAAGTTACAAGTTATGCAAGCCATGATATGGCTATTCCAATTAACAGTTCTGCTGCTGAAACTGAGATGTTGTATCCTGTTGAATATCTAAACACATTTAACTTACCAGGATTTCTGCCACATCAACTCGATCTTAAAGTTGGAGCACCTGTGATGCTTTTAAGAAATGTTAGTTTAGCAGGTGGTTTATGCAATGGGACACACATGATAGTGACACAACTTATGTCAAGGTTTATTGAAGTGCAAATCATCACAGGCACAAGAGTCGGTGAAAAGGTCTTCATACACAGGATACCTTTGGTTCATAAAGATCCAAATCTTCCTTTCTCTTTCAAGCGCAACCAATTCCCAATAAAACTTTGTTATGCAATGACAATCAACAAAAGTCAAGGGCAATCTCTTAACAAAATTGGTGTTTACCTTCCGCAACCAGTTTTTGGGCATGGGCAGTTATATGTTGCTCTTTCTAGAGCTACATCTCCTCATGGTTTAAAAATTCTAATCAAACAGCAAGACAATAGAAGACCAAACGAAACTAAAAATATAGTTTACAAAGACTTTTTGACAAATATAGGACGTGCATAGTCATTTTTGCATCACAGAGTCATACTCAGATATTTTTCGTTCTACCTTTTTTTTTTTTTTTCTTTTTTAAATTATTTTTTATTTTATTTTATAATTAAGATTGTTAAATATGGCCTCACAAATACATGTGAATAATTGATTACTTTATAAAGGTATCACAAAAATAGCAAAATACAAATACATTTTCTAGAAACCTGTCTTATATACCACTTGCTGTTGCATTCTCTTTTAACCGATTGGTCTTACCATCTTCTTCTGTTACCCTTTTTTTGTTTATAACGCATCTTAGAAATACAGGTACATTTTGTAGAAGCCTGTCTTATATAGCATCTGGCACTGCATTATTTTTTAACTTATTGATCTTACCATCTTCGTTTCTTACCGTTTTTCCATTATAACTCACCATCATTTATTATATACTTTCAGTTAAATGGCAGACCCTGCAGACAGTGACAAACAACATTCATCTGTGCGAAAAATGGTTGGAAATAGCAGCGGTACAGTGTCTGAGGTCGAACATGTGTTTGAACAGGCAATCATTGAAACCACCTGTCCCGCAGAGATTGCAATAATTGCTGAGTTACACCCCAACTCTTATGACAAGGTCATTGAAGTTAGGGTATATAGAAAATGGATTTCCGTGACCTATTCAAAGAAAGCTGGAGGTGAATTCTCCCCCAAAAAAAATGAAACTGCGTTCTGCTGCATATTGATAGATGAAGAGGTATGTGAACCTTCATGTTATATAAACAATACATATTAGTTCCTTCACTTTTAATACCAACGCATTTATATAAACAGGGCAATGCTATACAGGAAAACATGAATGTCAAAGAAATTGATTATTTTGACCCAAAAATTAAACTTGGATCCACCTACAGAATTTCAAATTTCATGTGTGAATCCGCCAGTGCATACCAGCAGACAATTGATAACAGAACAACCCTCCGCTTTGGTAGAATCACGAAATTCACTCCTATAACAGCACCAAACATTCCACACCACTATTTTAAATTTGTATAATACAACCACCTTCAATCCAAAGTGCCAACAGAAGATGCGACAGGAAAAATCCAATACCCAATGCTCACAGGTCATGCTCTGAACCTTCATTTTTCTATGCACAACAAAATTTGCATGGCATGATACTTATTTCATGGCAGATTATATTGGGTGCCTAAGATCAGTCGGACCATTAAAGCATAAACAAAATGCCAACCAAGATGAGACCGCATACAGAAAGCTTGACATTAAAAACCTAAGGCATGTGACGTTAAAGAAATTAATAATTTTTTTGTCAAGAATCTATTCATTATTCAATGACACTTTACTTATGTTGGCAGCGGTAATGTTATTGAGTTGACACTATGGGATGCGCTGGCCCAAAAATTTGAGGAAACTAGACTTGAAGAGATGGAACACCCTGTTATAATTGCAGTCAGCTCTTGCCGTGTCACGCGCTTTAGAGGTATTGTATTCATACCTTACTTTACACATCTATATAAATAATTATTTATTCATGCATTTTTAAATATTTGCATGGCAGATTATCAGTTAACAGCGACGTCGGCAACACACTTTTACCTAAACCCAAACATACCGGAGGCTGAAGAAACAAGACAGCAGTAAGAATCTATTAACCAAAAAAACTAAATTCCTACATATTGACATACCAACTGCTTAAAACAAATTCATTACAACTTTCTAAATTATACCAGATACAGAGACAGACACCACACGGCTCCACCGCTGCGCATCTGCATAACACTATATGAAGATGCTCAAAAAGAAATGTTGAGAAACTGATTTCCATTGAAAACACTTTTGGATCAGAATCCAGAAGCATACAAGGTAAATTTACTGAAATTTACAACAAAGTTTGAATTAAATTTTTACCAATACATGACAGTTCATGCAATCTTTTAGGGCGTTAGATTCACTGCTGAGGCAACAATAAGCAGCATCAACATCAACAGAGATTGGTTTTACATATCTTGCAATAAATGCCTTTTAAAAGTTAGGGAAGAAGATGGAATCTATCGCTGCTTAGATCATGGAAAGCAAGAGCAGCCATGCTATAGGTAAATAATGGTGTAACTCACATTTAGGCAACCTAAAGAAAATAGCAAACGTTAAATAATCCTTTCACTTTCTTCATTATACACAGGTATAATTTCATAGGTTTTATCACAGACCAATCTGCAACTGCTCCAATGACTTTCTTCACCCCTGCTGCTGACGACATAGTAGGATTTTCATGCTCAGAGTTGATTTCAATGCACACAGTGGCAGACCTTCAACAAATACCAGCAGAAATCTTTGCAGCAGAAGGACAAAACAATATTTTCCAGTTTCATTACAATCAAACAGGGAGATCAGTGGATTTTACTTTAGATAAGGTTTTCAAAAAGACAAACAAAAGACTCAAAACAACACCACCGATGAATGCAGACTCAGGTTCTCAAATTTATCTGACCAACCCCTCTTATTTAAATATACTTTTTGCAAATGTAAATGTTAACTATTATGTTTTATAAAAACTAGGTATGCAGTCAACACCCGTACAAGAAAACCCAGGTACCGCCTTTTGTTTTATTAGCATGTCTTATTTAAAGAAAGCATTTGTAAATGTAGATATTACCTATTTTTCCCATTTTTTTTTTTAAACTAGGGACACCACCAACACCCATGCTTATAACAAATCAAGCTGATCAACAAGCATATCCATCTGAGGATACGCCAGAACAAACGAAATCAAGACCAGTGAAAAAACAGTTATTCCAAGATCAGACAACAGTTGTGAAGAAACACAAAGGTATTTTACAAAATTTATTTAACATGTAGACTCCAGAATATATTACACACATATCACAAACACTATCACACCATAACTGACACTAAACTTAAAGACAGTAGCAAAATTTAAAATACAGGAAACAAAATAGATTATGCCGCGAAATCTAAAACACCCTTAAGTTTTTTTTAATAAAGATATCCTTATTACGAGCATTCAGCTCTAGCTTAGCTGTTAGTATTTGCATTTGCATGACCTTTTGATCATCTTTTGCCTGTTCCTGTCTAAGAAACTCGGCCGTTTTCTGCGCATAAATGTTTTCAACACTTTCTAGCTCCAGAATAAAGCTTTCCCTTTCACGAGTCATACCAAGCAGCCTTGCACATATTGCATTCATCTGCTGTGCCATTTGAATGTCTTCAATTGCTGATTTACGACAATATAAAACTAGCATCTCAGACCAATTGTTAGAGTTTGCCTCAACTCTAAGTTGGTCACACCTAGGGTGTCTAGACATTCTGCCTTCTTGCTTTTGTAAGCAAATGAGAAAATTCCCTTACCAAAAAAAAAAAAAATTAACCAGCACTGTCTTAAATAGACACCAAAACTAAAAAAAAAATATCCCGTGACCTATTAGTATAGGATAACTATTGGAACAACACTCTTTTTGCATCCATTATAGCCATTCATATTAGTTGTGCCTGTTCTACTTGCAGTGTCTTCTGTTCAACTATGCTACCATCCAAAATAGGCACAAATAATTAGCCTGCAGTCTTGAAAAATTGCCACAAATAATAGAGTACCAATTGTTTTTTTTTTTTTTTTTTTTTTTTTTTTTTTTTTTTTTTTTTTTTTTTTTTTTTTTTTTTTTAAATTAGAATGCCATTTAAAAATATCAAAAACATAAAAACCTATTTAATTATTCAAATATCTGATAATTACTTTTCCTCAGCCTAAATTACACCTTATTGTTATCTCATAAACTGGTTATTTTGATTTTTGCAGCAACAGCAAAACAATCATCATAGCAGCAGCTGAAACCAAGGGTTGTTCAAAGAAAGAAGTCTAAATGAAGATAAAAAAGTCATCTCACCAGCCAGCATCAGCCTTTTGTAAATACTAAAACTTATTGCACCACTTAGTAATCATCAGTATGTTTTCAGATATATTTGCGCACCACCTGCGCAAATATGTCTAAAAACATCTATAGGTGCTAAACCAGCCATCTTTTGTAACACATGTAGCATGCAGTTGCATTTGCATATGGGTTTGCCTATTCTTTTTTGTACAACATCGGCATTCCTAAACAAAAAACCTTATGTATGTTAAAAAACTTTATGCTATCTTATATCATCTTTTCTTAACAGCTTATACAATTCTTATTTCTTATTCATACCTTACATAACGAAACGTCCCGCAGCAACGCGCGGGTTACATTCCTCGTTTTAAATGTTGTGTAACGTTTTAGTCTGACAACAAGTACAAACAATTGCCTCGTCGTGCAGACGACGAGGCTCTCTATGGCGAAAAAAAAATGAGCCTTGTTGGTGTGGTGGCTAGGTGTGGCGAGGTGCCACCTGGACGGCGAAGGGCAGTAGCGAGATTTCACCGGGTGATCTAATATAGAAGGATCCAAAGAATCTTTGTATCATGTTTATTTATCTGTTCTACTTCTATCTTTTTAAAAGTACACTGTACACTCATGTCAAAACTAATTTGTTTCTACATACTTAGTTGTAAAAATATTATTTACTAGACAAAAATATACAATTTAAAAAGATGTTCACCATTTGTGTCTGTTTACACCTCTGATGAGCATTTTATTGCACACTAATTATCCCCTCTATTGTTATGGATCATGACAAATATATCTTAAGTAAAATTTTCGTATGAAACAACATATGTTTTGATATGTAAAAACTAATAAGTAAATTAAAAAAAACAAGACGACATTGACTTTATGGTCAACTTAAAAAATAATATATATATACTAAAAGGGGGAAGGCTTGTAGCCGCTACAGTGGACAAAACAGTGGTCGTTTGCAAAATAGTCCCTAAGGTGTAACTGTCTTTGCAAGCTAGGTCCTTTGGGGACTAACGATGCAACACGCCGAGAATTTTAAGGACCTTTTCAGCAAAAAAACATATTATTTCCAGAATTAATTTTCAAAAATTGTCCTTGGGTTAACAATTGTCATGTGCAATTTAGTCCCTAAGGTGTAAATGTTTTTGCATGCTAGGTCCTTCGGGGACTAACGATGCAACATGCCGAGAATTTTAGGGACTTTTTTCGTAAAAAACATATTGTTTCCAGAATTAGTTTTCAAAAATTGTCCTTTTGTTTATCGATCTTTTTCAAATTTAGTCCCTAATGACTAACTTTCAAACAAGACTTAGCACCGCATTCCCGCAGCAACGCGCGGGTCCTCCCATTTGTTACTTCTAAAAAACAAAACAGATTCTGCAAAACATAGCACATGCTCTTCGGAAAATGCAAGACAATTCCTGTTAGATGGGTCACATTATACAATGAAGTATGAACTTATGCTTACATAGCCAAATTGTTGTTTGTCACCTTTAACTTTTAAAATATACTCACTTATCAGCAACTAGTAGATTGAACTTCTGAAAATAGTAAGAGAAATGATTAATTTTATATTAGCCCGCGTTACATCTAAAGAAGGGATTGATTGCAGTGATAGTTAACGTACTAATGCTAACCATGATCAATATCATTATCGTCAACTTGATGTTACATAAGTTTTTCACTCTACCACCAACATCATCATCAAATCAGTGTAATAAGACCAACAACTTTACCACCAAAACATATGTTGGGAAATTTAGTGCAATTGAGGGTTTCAGGTCACACCTGGTAATGGGCTAGGTAGGTTAATGAACTAAGCTGACTTTGATAGTGGTAAAGTGGAATTCAAGTGGCTTATGGAGTTCGGTGAGTTTACTCTTCACTGAGTAAGGATTTGAACGATTTCATCAGGCTAGTGTGTTCAGTGTCATATTCTTCATTATAGTAGAACGCTGAAGGATCTCATAAGGGAGTTGTCTCACCAGAGGGTTCATCTCTTTAGTGAGAGAACTTTTCAGGGAGTAAGCTCATCAGCGTGTTTAACTGAATTCAAACTAACTTGTAACTGCTTTGACTTATTCAAGGGCGTTTATAACTGCAACTTAATGAACATGTTTAATTGATCGTGTAACAACTAATAACTATAATGAAGGAATACTATGATGTGATTAATGGGCCAATTAATTATCATAACTCAATTGGGCTTTGAGTTTTTCCTATAAATAGGAACACACATCTGCATGGAAAATACACAAATTACCTAAACACTTAGAAGCAAAAAGGTTCTTTGATTTGTGCCTTGTAGGATCCCTTTTACTATGATTACACACTAATAAGGTTTTAGAAAGAGAAAGTGATGTATTATAGAGAAAGAAAGTAAGTAGAGAGAGAAAGGTGGAAGGAACTTCTTAATGAAAATGAAAGTGTATTATGAGAAGAACCAACACCCTTCCCTTAGTGGGAAGGGGTATTTATAGTTACATAAATGTCAAGGGTCATTGCCCTAGTAACAAGTAATGGGCCGCTCATGGGCTTGCTTCATGAGCGGGCCTTGAAACTAACATACAAGCCTTATAATTTACGACTTATTACATATATTAAATGACCGACACTTTATAATGATTACACGTAATCCCAACAATCTTCCCCTAAGTGCTGGTCATTTCGTTATTCAAACATAGGTCGTTTGATGTCTTTATCTCTTTTCTTGATCTTTGAATTTCTTTGCTTGAGATGTCTTTAGTTCATTGCCTCTTTGTTCTTCGTTCTTGTTCTTGTGAAATGATGTAATTGTTATCTGCCTTTCATCAACGTCTTTGACTTTGGTGTCTTTTTGTCTTTCCAACATGCTCATAAGTCTTGATTACTTTGTTCTTAATACTTGCATCGTTCTCGTTCTTTGTCTTTAATCTTTCTCTTTTGAAGTTTGTGGTTCTTTAACGAGAGCTTTTCTTGAACATTGCTTGACATCATCTTTCGTAATGATTTGAGTATGAGCATGTGGAAACTTGAAGTGAGTTGATGATCATGATGGTGACGGTATTTTCTTCAAGGGACAATCATCGGTAGCTCCATTGTAAAAGTTAGTAATAAACACCAATCGATCACGGTGGACTTTTCTTAGAGATTATACCACTACGATTGTTTTTCTGATGAATGTCTTGATTCCATTCACCTTAGTCGGGCACATCAGCCGTCCGAATCCCGTTAGGGACAGTTTTCAATACTATGGATTAAATCCAAGTAAAGACCCACGCCTTTAGGACTCGATTCGTGAAAGGAATCTCTTTAGCGGGATTTCCAGCACTTACAAGCTCGGACTTCGAGAGAATTAACAGCATAGTGTGAAAACCCTCTCTAATACTCACAAAGGCTGTTCCTGAATTGGATACCCTCAAGAAGGCTTACGAAGGTATACCGAAGTATACCAACAATTCAGGTGAGCCGCTGAAGTATACTGAAGTATCACTCCGCGACTGTAGAAAGTTTGGAACATGAAACCATCATTAAGTAAGGCAATGATAAGTTACCTCACAAAAGACTCTGTATACAATTTGTGTCCTTTTTGGCGAACACAAGTGTATGATATTGGAAGTGTATCCTAAGAGATCTTTTGATGAATCTCGTGGCTTTAGACTCGATAAGTGCGTTTTTGTTTTAGTGAGTGGTGGCTAGAGCAGACTGCCACCTTTTCAATACCAACACATCTCGAAGTGAGAGGTCAATAGATTATGCGTTAGTCTCCGTGAGAAATGAAACAAGATCGTTTTGAGAGGAACTTGAGTGGCTAGGAGGGGTTGTGCGATGCGTCACTGGGTCCATGACGTCTTGTCTTCAATACCAGTGTCATCTTTGTGACAACCAGTAGCAGATGTATTGACCTAGTTTCTGCCCTAAGTTTTAATGGAGGGCTATTTCTTTTCACCCTCTCATTTACTTTTCTTTTTAATTATTTAACCCCTTCTTTCTCCCTTTCTCACATTACTTATTTTTTCAATCATACCTAAGGACTTTCTAGTACTAAACTATTGGTATTGTCCTTGGGTAGATCCATCCTGCTCTGGCGGATCATAGGACATGAAACCTAACCTTAATCACCTTATAACTCCATGATTATCCTAGGTTGTTTCAATATTGATCACTTGTCATAAAACCATTTGTAAAACCTCTCAATGTGTTTATGATTATAAAACATATTTTGTAACACTTTTAGAGGTTTGTTTTTTTAGAAATACTCCCCCTTCACATGTGCTTATAAGTTTTTAAGATAAATCAACACATGTTGGGAAGAGTTCACACTTTTGAATTGATCGATTTTCAGTGGACAAGACCGATTCGAGACACGTTTACATCACTAGTTAGACTAGCTTGAAATTATTACCCGTCCTGGTCAAGTCCAAAGAAAATCTCTCGAGATGGTACATTCTACTCAGACAAGTCCTATTCAAGACACGTTTACATCACTGGTTAGACCAGCTTGAAATTATTACCCGTCCAGGACAAGTCTTTTCGATTACTGACATTTAGGCTTCGTCAATTCATTGGTGATATCTGAGTCGAGCTCATTTGAGATTCCGCACTTACGTTAACATATTTTAATCACATTTTTTCTCCCCCTCAAAAATAGCATATGAATGTTGTTTTTGAAATTTTGATTGAAATATGCTTTTTGAGGTCTTTTTAAAGTCACTTGGGAGATTCACATAGCAAGAACGTTTGTTTTTGTGAACAAAGAATATTCAAATACTCCCCCTCAACAAGTGAAATGACTTTTGAGGTTTTAAACACGAGAGGGAATACTTGACTTTTGAGCAAAATATTGAAAACATGTTGAGAAAATATTTAAAGAAAATTTTACTCAAAAGTAAGAAGCCTTCACTCCTTATATTAGGATTGAGGCAATGAAGCGTACCCCAGGGTCCTTTCTTTAGAGAATGGATTATGCACTGAAATCTATGCATAAGCCAATTGGAGTAGATTAGACAGCAACTTTTGGAACCTATTTAAGCATGGTGCTAACCGGTTTACCAAGTTTGAAAATCATTTATAAGTTGTGTCAATCTGATAGAAAGAAGTTGAATTCCAACGAATACTGAAAAACCAGTGTTTCATTTTGAAATAACATTTGTGGAATCAATGAGGATTTAAAACTCTTTTTCTTTTGAAAATTGTTTGAGAAACCCGGTGTCTCTCTTTGGAGTTTTGAAATCTGAAGAAGAAGATTTCCGTTTGTTTTTGAAGCTCGGTGTTTCATTTAGAGAATTTGTTTTTGTGATAAATGGAAACCTTCCGGTATTTGGAGTGTTCAAAGCAGAGTCATTCTTATATTGAAGTGAAAGCATTCCAGATTTTGAAAATTTGAAAGGTTTTGAACGGCTTTGCTTTGGTCTCCACACTTGCTTTACCGGTGTAAAATGAGAGTGTAGAGTTTGAAAAACTTGTTTCTCATCAGTTGAATCCTTTTTAAAGTTTGGCCTTTTGACACATTTAGCCCTTTGACCTCTTTCATTTGAGCTGTAAGTCCTCAAAACACCGCACATCACTTTTAAACTTAACCCTTTGTTTACAGTTAAAGTCCAAAACACTTTATTGTAATCTTTTTGATGCATAACAATTTATTATTCCCTCTCATGATAATATCTAGTTAATTTTATACTTTGAAAAATACTCACGAGAGATTGGGGCAACAGAGATCATGAGCATCACAAGTTTTCAACGATTTGAAAATATGCAACTTCATGAATGAAATAGTTTTGTAACAGTTGACCATTTTGCTCCCTCTCAAAATATGTTCCATAAAAAACATTTTGACAATTTTTGAAATTTTGACGAAACATATTTTGACTTTAAATGGGATGACATGTACTTGCGCACAGAAAATGCATCAGGCACAAACAAGCATACATATGAATCATGTTGGGAACTCATTTCGTTAATATCAAGTCTTGGTCATACGCTTATGTAATAGGTTGCTTAGAAATGGTCTTTATGTTAGTTTTATGGCCAGCCCAATGTAGAAGTTCCATGGGCCGTGCCTTTTAGTAACATTTCTTCTAGAAACATGGAGTTGCCCTAGCTAGCACTCCTATATAAAGACATGTAATCCTACTCTCTTATGGTTGGTTATTTCACTAATGCAAGCAACCCTTTGTTATTTTATGTGTGTGATATAACGAACCACTCTCTTCTATCTTTCTCTCATCTCTCTCATTATTATACTTGTGTTTATGCTATTAAGGTGACCTAACAAGTGGTATCAGACAATGGAATAGACAATGGAACTGAATTCAAAAATCAAACTCTTCGATCTTATTTTGAGAAAGTGGGAATTGAACATCAAACATCCATTGCAAGAAGTCCAGAACAGAATGGGGTTGTCGAAAGACGCAACAGGATGTTAGTGGAAGCTACAAGAACGATGCTAATCAATGCTCAATTACCAGATTACCTATGGGCAGAAGCTGTATCAACTGCATGTTATACCCAAAATCGTTGCATGATCACTAAACGACATCACAAAACTCCCTATGAGATTGTTCACAACCGCAAACCGAATATTCAATACTTTCATGTATTTAGTGCTTTTTGCTATCCAAATAATGATCGTGATGATTTTGAAAAACTCAAAGCAAAGGCTGACATTGGTATCTTCATTGGATATTGTGAGAACTCCAAAGGTTTTCGAATCTGGAATCGTCGTACTAGAGAAATTCAGGAGACTATTCATGCTAATTTTGATGAGCTTACAGAAATGGCTTCTGAGCAAAACAGCTTAGGACCCGCAACCAACCGTCTAAATTTTCCAGATCAATCAGCTGCACCTCTTTCACTTAACCGTAAAGAATTGGAAACACTGTTTGCTCCATTGTTTGATGATTCATTTGAACGTCCTGCACCAGATGTATCACCTATTTCCGCTGCACAACCTGATAATAATCCAATACCTGATACACCTACTACTACAACAACAGTTGCTACAGATGCACCTCCAATTGAATCTCCATCAATAGCAGAACAAACCATTTCCAACACTGAACATGCAGCTGAAGATCTACAACAACAAGAAGTACCCGCACCTTCAAATTATGACGGAAATGCCTTCTTTAATCCATTTGCTCCGGCTCCAACCATTCCCGATAATGCAGAGTCGTCTACACGCAACTTGGATCTGTCTAATATGCACACTCTTCTTCAACATTACCCTTCAACAAACAAATGGACAAGAGATCATCCATTAGTAAATGTGATTGGTAATCCAGATAATCCAGTCATGACACGACAAAGACTTCACACAGATGGTGAAATGTGCATTTATGCTCTTACCGTCAGTCAAGCTGAACCAAAGAACATTAAAGAAGCAATGACTTATGACAATTGGATTGAATCAATTCAAGAAGAACTCGATCAATTCAAACGTCTTAAAGTCTGGGAATTGGTAGAAAGACCAGATGGGGTCTATGTCATCGGGCTGATGTGGATTTGGAAAAACAAGCTAGATGCAGAAGGCACAGTGATTCATAACAAATCTCGTCTGGTAGCTAAAGGATTCACTAAGCAAAAAGGAATTGATTTTGAGGAGTCCTTTGCTCCGTTGCTAGGCTTGAAGCTATCCGTATCTTTCTGGCATACGCTGCTCACAAGAATATAGTTGTTTATCAAATGGATGTGAAAATGGCATTTCTGAACGGTCAATTACGTAAGGAAGTTTATGTTAGTCAACCAGAGGGATTCGTTGATCCAGACCATCCCAATCATGTGTACAGACTCAAGAAAGCCCTTTACGGGCTTAAACAAGCCCCAAGGGCATGGTATGATAAATTAACGGCTTTCTTGCTTGCCAATCATTTTACTAAAGGTTTAGTGGATCTAACTTTGTTTATTCAAAAACACGAGGAGGACATTTTAATTGTTCAAATTTATGTCGATGACATTTTTTGCATCAACAAACAAAAAATATTCAAATGCTTTTGCAAGATTAATGAAACAAAATTTTGAAATGTCCATAATGGGTGAACTTACGTTCTTCTTAGGACTCCAAGTTCATCAATCACCCCGTGGAATTTTTCTAAGTCAGTCCAAGTATGCACTTGAGATTTTAAAGAAACATGGCGTGACAAGTTGTGATACTTATAACACACCTATGTCTGCATCATCCCCAAAGCTGAATGCTGATTTACATGGTACACCAGTTGATCCTACAAAATATCGTAGTATGATTGGGTCCCTCATGTATCTAACAGCCAGCAGACCAGATATAGTTTTTGCTGTATACCTATGCTCCCGTTATCAGTCACGACCAACAGAAAGACACCTCTCTGAGGTTAAAAGAATCCTTCGATACATAAAGGGAACCATCCATTTGGGGATATGGTATCCGAAGGATTCTGGTTTTGAACTAATAGCTTTTTTAGATGCTGATTATGCAGGATTTTTAGACACACGCAAAAGTACATCTAGGGGAGTGCAGTTTCTAGGAGACAAACTTATATCTTGGCAGTCAAAGAAGCAAGATTGCACTTCATTGTCATCTACAAAATCAGAATACGTAGCCATGTCAGCATGCTGTGCTCAAGTCATTTGGATGCGATCACAGCTGATGGACTACGGTTACATGTTCAATAAGATTCTCATGTACTGCGACTCCAAGAGTGCCATTGCCATCTCATGCAACACAGTTCAACATTCGAAGTCAAAACATATTGCACTTCGATATCATTTCATCAAAGAGCATGTTGAAAAGGGTACAATTGAATTATAATTTGTGGGTACTGAATACTAATTAGCGGACTTATTCACTAAAGCCTTGCCCCATGCAAGATTTGTGGAATTAGTTCACCAAATTGGTATGCGGTGTTTGACTCCAGATGATTTGCAAAACTTTCTTAAACACAACTAAGAAAGTCAAACACCAAAACCTCTTTTATAAATATCTTATTCAAAAACACAAAAAGATTTTCATTTTTTCTTTTCTTTCTTTATTAAAAAATAAAAAATAAAAAAATGTAAGTACAAAATTTTCGTCAACACTTTGTTTATTTAAAAAAATTACCAATTTTTTCCCGAACAAGTGTTGAGGGGGAGTATGAAATTCAAATTTTAAAATTTTCCTTAAAATTTGTACTTGCATATTTCCAAAAAGATGTTGTTTTATAATGTGTTGGTAATATTATTCTTGTGATACCCTCCTTGATCGTAAAATGTTTTCTCATATTCCTAAGACAAGGGGGTATATTAAAATTGTTCTTGCCAAATATATTACTAAGGGTTTTATTTTTGTGATAATTGGACTAACTGTGCAAAATATTTAGTTAAAGGAACAAAAGTGACAAAAGTTGAAAATTGGAATTTTAACACAAAAACAAAATCTTTGTGCATTTACTGCACCTGAATTCACATTAAATATTTCACCAAACAAGATCAATGACTCATATTCATTCTTCAAATCTGTTCAAGACTTCTCAAATTTGTGAGTAGTTATGTAATCTTTAGATAATTATAAGAAACGGTTTTCAATGATTTTGTGATCCAACGGCTAAATTTTTCTAAATCGAAGGAATTAGGTTTAGGGTTTAAGTCGATTTGGGTAGAACTGATATTGAGAGTTAAATTTTGATTTCTGTGGTGGGATATGTTATTAATCAAGTGATGAACATGATTCTATAACCCAATCGTACCCAGAAACTCGAATTGATGAATTTTCAATTTAGGGTTCATACGCATGATTTAGGGAAAAATGATTGGATATGTTTGTGTTTAATTTGTGTGGTGGGATATAGTCGGAACATTGTCCTAAACATGTTACTAACATCGAATCATACCCAGAAACATGTTTGAATCAATTTCGATGTGTAGGGTTTATGAAGAACTTGACTCGGTTAAATCATATTGTTTCATGGCTAAAAAGTGTTAAAATACAGAGCAATGAACTCTTAAACATCATAGGAATCTATTGGAATCAATCAATCAAACATCTAACATGTTAAATTGAATTTCGATAAATTTGAGTTTAGGGTCTATCGGAATTGCAACAATTCACATTCAATTTAGATAAACTGTTCTTAGACTTGTCTAGAATTGGTTTTCGATCATGTTGTAACTCGTGATTTGATTTAAATTGGACAAGAAAAGAATTTCGATAAAGATTCACAAGAAAATGTACGTCTACAGTGTCATCGTAATTTCTTGTATAAGAAATTGTCGAAATTGCAATATCCGTCGGAATTGGATAAACCTTGTCGGAATTGCGAAATTGTCGAAATTGCAAAATCCATCGGAATTGCATAAATTTGTCACAATTGCACACAATTTATCGAAATTCACATTTTTCATCGCAATTGGGCAAAGTTTATCGCAATTCAAAATTTTCATCGCAATTGGACATGGTTTATCGCAATTAAGATTTTTCATCGCAATTGAACAAATTTCATCGTAATTCAAAATCCATCAGAATTGGATAAAACCTGTCGGAATTCAAAACTCATCGGAATTGACCAAAACTGTCACATCTATATATATCCGTCGCAATTCATTAACTTTGTCGCAATTGGGTCTAATTGTATCAAAATTCAAATAATGTCACATGTTGTAGAAATTGAATGAAAGTCAACAAAAGAGAATCTGTTTTAATTGGAAATTCACACAATATCCAAAGATGATAATTGCAATGTTCATAATCTTAAGACATGTAAAATCAATAATACAACAAAATGGTCACATGAATGATAACAAGATTAACAATTTGCTAACTTTCATGTATCCTGCAAATTTGTTTTGATTGATGTTTCAGATATCTCAAATGGCTGCACAACAACTACTTCTAATGCTCACAAAAGAAAACACCTTTCCACAAGACTATGATGTGGAAATTGGCAAGAACAACGCACATGTTGAATTTCACAAGATCACGTGTGCAGAACCATCATGTCAAATAGCCATTGAAATTCTCAAATTACACAAGTGTAGGAGCATGCTGGACAAGTATGCTTCCATTCCCGAGTTCTACATTCACCAGATGTGGCACACAATCAAGCTAGACATGGAAGAAGACTCATTCACCTGCACACTGGACAGAAAAGAAGTAACTGTTGATGTTAACTATTTCCGCAAAACCTTACTTCTGCCAGAAGCTCCTGCACCTACCAAGAAGTTTCATCCTACTCCATCAGAAGAAGACGTTCTCAACTTCCTCTTGGAGATTGGTTATGATGTACAACCGAACAAGCCACTGAAATCATTTTCCAAGGTCGAAGCCAAGCTCATTCCCCAACCGTGGAGAACCATTTACTATATCTTGGCTAGATCAGTCTCCGGAAGAGACAGTGGTCATGAAAATCCTCGTCTTTCTCACCTGCAAATCTTCTGGGGAATAGTGAATCAGAAGCAAATAGACTACGCTCAACTCATCTGGGATGACATAGTCTTTCAGATTCAGAGTCACTACCTAAAACCATTCACCAAAATCCCCTTTTTCAGATACACCAAGTTGCTCATCTTCCATCTTCTTGATGACAATGAAGAAATCCCTCGATGTCTAGAAGATCAAGAAAAGCATTTGTATGCAATGGAAAAAACAGTCAGTCAAGTCTACATTCTGAAAGGAAGCACTCGCAAACAAGGGATAAGACTTCCTAAATCTCTTCTGACTGACAAGATCAAGAAAACGCAAGCATACCTTAAGTATGAAAAAGTGTTCAAGGAAGGGTATGTTGTATTCAGCAAGTATGATGATGAACCTGCTCCAGCTAAGACTCGAGCAAAAGGAGGTAGCAAGACAGGTAGCACATCCAACACTTCAAAGAAAATTAAACTAGGTCCTCCTAAATAAACCAAGAGGAGAGTACCTGTCAAGATTGCTAAGCCTGAGCCTGAAGATGAACAAATTGTAGAAGAAGATGAATCTGGTTCTGAAACGGAAACCGATGAAGAACCAATTATCTACAAAGAGGAAATTGCTACCAAGATTGCTCTGGATGAAAGTCGTAAATCTCTTAAAGTTAATGAAGAAAGGAGAAAGATGAAAATGCTTGAGGAACAAATGAGAATAGATGAAGAAATTGAAAAAGATTTTGGTGAAGACCAGACCCTCATCAATCCGGTTAATCAACCCGGTGGGTCTGGAGGTGTAGAAGGAGTCATTCAACCTCGCTCAGATCCGGTTAATCAACCCGGTAATGACGAGGAACTAGGGGTGCAAACGAGCCGAGCCGAGACCGAGCTTTACTTTACTCGAGCTCGGCTCGTCAGTTTTTTAACATGCTCGAGCTCGAGCTTGGCTCGATCCGAGCCTTTATTTTTGTGCTCGAGCTCGGCTCGATAAGGCTCGAGTAAGAACCGTAAACAAGAACCGTAAACAAGAACCTACATCTAAACTCAAACAAGAACTGTAAACAAATTAACAGATCTCAGTTTAGATCCGAGCCATACGAGAAACAAGATCTCAGCCGTGTTCAACTTTTGTATCAATCTCTTAAGATTTAAGTGTGAACAAACAACCATCATTGATCTATTTTAAAAGAAAGCCTTGTTAATAATATCCGAACAATCTAAAGGAAAGAACAAAACACCCACGTCTCATCCTCCCTTTCATTCGGTGAAACAAATAGATCTCAGACTCGTTCACGTTTTGTACCAATCTTAAAAAATTTCATATGTGAACGCAACTCATCATAGATCTTTTAGAAGTCATAGCTTCTTTCTTTTAATATTCGAACCAGTCAAAAGAAAAAACAAAACTTCAATAGTTTTATCTTCTCTTTTCATTCGATTAAACAAAAACAACACATCTCAAACCTACCTTAGATCTTATAAAAGATCTTGACGCCAAAGCCACAAGGTTGGTCAGTTTGGTTCTTCACTCGTGGTCTTGATTAGCTTCAGATAAAAAGAGGTTGTGTCCTTGTTTTGATTTAAAAGGAACTGAAGAGAGGTTTGTTTGTGAATCAGTTTTTATCAAAAACAAGGAGGAATTATTTTTTTCTTTTTGTGGCTGCGTTTAGTTTAAGCAAAAAGTGTTTAGGGTTACACATTATTAGGAAGTCTTTTATAGTCTGCTTATTAGGGTTTAGGGTTACACATTATTGGGCTTGGTTATTGGGCCAAATGGGCTCGGCTCGATAAGGCTCGACGAGCCTACTCGATCTTCACAAGCTCGGCTCGAGCTCGGGCTCGATAAGTAAACGAGTTGATTTTCAAGCTCGAGCTAGGCTCGAGCTCGACAAGGCTCGGCTCGTTTCGAGCTTTTTATCGAGCCGAGCTCGAGTAGCTCGCGAGTAGCTCGGCTCGTTTGCACCCCTACGAATAGGGAACAGGATGAAGAAGAACAAGTTAAAGATTTTGACATAGATGATGATGAAAACACGGAGAATGTGTTTATTGATGATGAAGTTATTAGGAAAGCTGCTGAAGAATTGGAATTGGAAAAGAAGGAAAAGGAGGAGGAAGAAAGGTTGGCTCGGAAAACTGCTGAGGAGAAGGAAGGTGATGATTACATTCAAACACCTCCAACTACTCCTCCACACTCTCCTCCAATTACCCATGATACACCACCAGTCTCTCAGCAAGTACCTCCTCCTAAAGACAAACAAAATCCTGAATCATCAACACATTCTTCACCACCACAAACACAAACAACATCAACAAGCAAGTCAATCAAGAAACCCATCAATCCATTGGTCTCCCAAGCATCAAAAAGGGTGAAACAGGCCGTGAAGCTTGCAAGAGTAAAGAAAAATGACAAGCTTCTTGACCAAATCGAAACTTTAACAAATATGGTCACCCGCCTTGCTGGACAAGTGAACGAGCTCCAAAACACCAAAGCTCGAGTTGATGAATTCCTTTCTGATGACATTCAAGACAAGATGTTCACTGCTATCAAGGGCAACACTAAAGAATACTTGAAAAAGTATTTGCCCAGAATCACGTCAAAGAAAGTCAAAGAATATATTGAACCAAATATCGAAGGTCTTCTCAAGAATATTGTTGCTACAATTTCACTTGTCCTACAAACCCAACCAACGAAGCCAAAGGAACCAACTCTTGAAGAACTTCAGCTTCAATTGTTTGAAAGTTTGACAAGTCTTACATCACTGACTCCAGAAAAAATTGCCATTTCTGAGGCTATTAAGGCTAATATCTTGAAGGAGTCATGCAAAGATGATGCTGAAAAGGGTAAATGTCCCAGAGAAGATGAAGACCCTGACCCAAACTCACAAGCCAAGAAACCAAAGAATGTCGACGGCTCTTCTTCTCAACATCAAGAAACTGTCAAACCATCAGCAACCACAACAAACAGCCAACCAACCACCCAAGGCTTCTGGCTTCGGACCAACAACAATGGAACATCATTTTGAGTTAACTGAAGACGATGAGTTCCAACAACAGCAAGATCAACCAGACTCTCCACCTAAGTCGAAAGCAACAACGTCTAAGCAAGGAAAGAAGTCAACAAGCAAAAGACAACGGTTGTCTCATGGCTTGACGAAGACATGACTGAAGGGAACGAGTGGTTTGATCAACTTGTCAGTGCTCAACCATATGTCGACGATGACTCCATGATCAAAGGACGCACACTTGAGTTCACACAAAAACTCAAACGTGGCCAACGAATAAAAAAACTTGCAAAAGGAGAACTTCATCGCATAAAGAATGATGCGTTCAACTTGCTGAAAGATCGGTCCTCCAGTGCAGCTGAGCTCGAATATCACTTGGAAAACATTTCACGAACAATGTCTAATGATATCAGCTGGACAAATCCGGACACATATGTGATTGATAGTACTTCTCAACACAAACAACCATACGTTACGGATTGGACAAAGCCTTTGCCAATAATTGGAACTTCTGATCAACCTGCTATCCCATACAGCTTCTTCTTCAACAACGACCTGGAACTTCTTGTACACGGCAACAAGTGTCAACCGAAGTATGCAATGTCAATAACCCTGATTCCTGTTGCAAGTTATCCACAAGTCAAAGATCAAAGCTAAAGAATGAGAATCACTTGAAGTATAAAGGTCAAAGTCTAAAGAAGTATGAGTATGGTGGAAAAGACGTAAAGACACCAGAATTAAAGATGTTGATGAAGGGCAAATCACTACAATATCACATCACACAGAACAAGAAACAAAGAACAAAGATACTATAGACGTCAAAGCCAAAGAAGCAAAGAAGAAGTCAAGCAACCTTGATGACCAATCCTTAGGGGGAGATTGTTGGGAAAACATTTCGTTAATATCAAGTCTTGGTCATACACTTATGTAATAGGTTGCTTAGAAATGGTCTTTATGTTAGTTTTATGACCGGCCCAATGTAGAAGACCCATGGGCCGTTCCTTTTAGTAACATTTCTTCTAGAAACATGGAGTTTCCCTAGCTAGCACTCCTATATAAAGACATGTAATCCTACTCTCTTATGGTTGGTTATTTCACTAATGCAAGCAACCCTTTGTAATTTTATGTGTGTGATATAACGAACCACTCTTTTCTCTCTTTCTCTCATCTCTCTCGTTATTATACTTGTGCTTATGCTATTAAGGTGACATAACAAGTCAAAAACTCATTCTAAATCTTCCTAAGTGCTCAGAATTCTCAAATTAACACACAAGATCACAGATTAATTCATTCTTTCACTTAAAATTTTCTGATTATTATCATGGTTTAGGGTTATGATTTGAGACTTTGCACGCATGTTAGCATCATAATGCATGAACATTGTACAAACAAACGCCCTATTAGTAGCAGTAAAGACATCGATATCTTAAACCCTAAAACACTTGATTTCAAACATATGTTGTTTCTAATCATGCAAACACACCAATCAAGCATTCTTTAGTGTTCTCTAAAGCTATATGAACTGATTAATTAGACTGAAAACATATAAAAAAGAAATGCCTAAATCGATTATTAGATAAACCCTAGTTTCTTATTATTCCTTTTTTTTACCGTTGTAATCATTTGAAACATTTAGGGAACGATTAGACAACAAGCATGAAGAAATTAGAAACTCATAATCGTGAAAAAAATCGAGGATCAAAAAATCGTTAGTCTGAATCGTTGAGGTTTTTGATTATGTGTGATACTTTTGAGAACATTTGTGGAAACATTTATTAGTGTCACTAAGTGTAGGTAAAGTTTGACTGTTTGACACTTGCAGTCCCTGAGCCCGTTTTATTCTCCTTGCAAGGTCCAATTACCTAAGTTTAAGACTTTTGTGTAATTTACTCATTAAAAGTTAGTTACTTTTCCATTTGAAGCCCAGACATGGTTAACTTGGGATCGTTGCAGATAAATTTCTTTTCTCCCCCTCGAATTAGCATTTATTTTGTGAAACCTTTCTGCACATTTTAATTCGAGAGATCATAGAACTTTTGAAAATGAGTTTTTAATACGAATGATGATGAACAATTTTCTTGAAGACTTATGATAAGGTGTGCAAACTTCATGATGTTTATGATGTTTGACTTTTTCAAGAAAGTTTGGGTAAATGTTTCATATCTTCTTGAGTCAAACACCGCATACCAAGTTGGTGTACTAAATTGGCAAACCTTTCGGGAGGTAATGTCTAATAAAATAAGTTCGCCAATTGGTATTGAGTACCCACAAAATATAGTTCTATTTTACACTTTTCGACTTGTTCCTTGATGATGTGATATCTTAGTGCAATATGCTTTGTCTTGGAGTGTTAAACAGTACTGTAGGAGATTGCAATTGCACTTTTGGAGTCACAACACATCGGGATCTCTTCAAATACATAACCGTAGTCCATTAGTTGCGTTATCATCCCGATGGCTTGAGCACGGCAGGCGGACATAGCTACATATTCTTCTTTTGTGGAAAACAATGATATGCAATCCCGTTTCTTTGACTGCCAAGATACCAATTTATCACCTAGAAACTGTAGACCACCAGAAGTACTTTTGCGAGTATCTAAGCAACCTGCGTGATCATTATCTGAAAGAAGTTATTAGTCCAAAAATAGAATCCTTCGGATACCATAGTCCCAAGTGAATGGTATTCTTTATGTATCGAAGGATCCTTTTGGCCTCACTGAGGTGTCGTTCAGTTGGTCTTGACTGATAACGGGAGCAGAGATAGACAACAAAGACTATGTCTGGTCTGCTAGCTGTTAGATACATGAGAGACCCAAAAATACTGCGGTATTTGGTAGGGTCAACAAGTTTCCCATGTAAATCAGCATCTAGCATTGGTGGTGTGGCTGACATAGAAGTATTGTAAGTATCACAACTGGTCATGCCATGTTTCTTCAGTATATCAAGAGCATATTTGGACAGACTGAGAAAGATGTCACGGGGTGATTGATGAACCTGGAGTCCTAATAAGAACTTTAGTTCACCCATCATGAACATTTCAAAATTTTGTTTCGTTAGTTTGGCTAAAACATTTGAAAACTTTTTCTTAGTTGAACCAAAAATAATGTCATTTAACATAAATTGGAACGATTTAAAAATGTCCTCCCCATGACGTTGAGTAAACAACGTTGGATCCACAGATCCTTTTGTAAAATGACTGGCTATCAAGAAAGCTGACAACTTATCATACCATGCCCGTGGGGCTTGTTTGAGACAATAAAGAGCTTTCCTTAGTCGGTAGGCATGATTTGGATGCTCTTGATCAACGAATCCTTTCAGCTGGCTGACACACACTTCTTCACGTAATTGGTCGTTGATAAATGTTGTCTTCACATCCATTTGATAGACAGTGATGGTCTTGTGTGCAGCATAATCCAGAAAAATCTGAACAGCCTCAAGTCTAGCCACTAGTGCGAATGATTCTTCAAAGTCAATGCCTTTTTCCTGACGATATCCTTTGGCCACCAGACGAGATTTATTGTGAATCACAGTACCTTTTGTCATCAATTTTGTTTATCCTAATCCATTTCAGCCCAATAACATAGACCCAATTTGGTTTCTCAATAAATTCCCAGACTTAATGATGTTTAAACTGATTTAACTCTTCTTGCATCGATTTAATCTAGTTGTCGTATGTCAGGACGTATTCGATTTTTTTAGGTTCATCCTGAGAAACCATGCGTGGATAACTGCAATTCTCAACAGTCTTCCCCTAATAGGACGACATAAGGGATGACTTACAACATTTCCTCAGCTTGATAACTTATCATTACTTGTCGGCAAATGATGGAATTTGTAAAAACTAGATAAGATTCCCCCAATTCATACTGCATGTCTTTAGCAGCTTCTCCGTACACTTCTTTTTGGTGAAGTTTCTTAATCAGCTTCCCCCCAAACTGACAACCGACTTAAACAGATTCGAAGCGTTGAAGTAGTTAAAATGTCTTCTAACTTTTTGAAGTTTTAAGTGCCCAACGAAATTTATAGACAAAACAGTAAACCACACCAAGCAAATCTGTCTAGTCACTTAATCAGAAATCGTGAATTTCGGCTTCATCATTCAAGTTCAAATGACTTATGAATTTCGGCTTTAGAATCAGGTTCCAACTTTATGAATTTCGACTTCACAATATTGAATCAGATGTTCTCACGTATGTAGACGCTTCAAACAAAACAAACCACGAAAGACGAAATAATAATACCGGCGCGAATCTACCAGGAAATCAATGATTCATATGCCTAAAGCCTTCTTCATTGACCCGATAAACTCAAAAATGTAACATGTACACCACGTACATTACTTCTTCCCCCTGATTGTTACGGTCTATCAAAATAATAGTCACTTGTGTATATACGAATACTTGATAATATGATCGTGCGTGAGGCATCATAAATGCTATTAAAAACATCCTATATAGGTAACTTCACACAAGACAACCCGTGAAAGTTGAAACGATGACGTCAAAGTAATACGTTTGAACCACTGCACGTCTCATTTCTTTCCCCGGATTGCAAATACTCATGGAGGAAAAGGGTTTTCTAAAAGAAATACAAGAAGAACAATGAAGATCCCTTTCTCTCCCCCACGATGGTTTCGATGTATTGGTAGCATACTTATTGAGTTTACGATTCATCGGAAGCAGCGTAACCGTGTATGAGCAATTAATCAAATATGTGTGAAGTTTATGAAGCGTCATGACTGGTTGTGAAGAATTTCCATCACATTTACTAGTGGATGATCTCGTGTCCATCGATGTGTCAAAGGGTGATGTTGATAGAACATGTGCGTATTAGACGGATCCAAATTGCTTGATGATGACTCTTAAACATCTGGAACTATTAGAGACGGTGCAAATGGATTGAAGAATGAATTTCCATTATAATCTGCAGGTACGGGTACTCGTTGATTTTATTGATCATCAGCTGTATCATTGTTGTTGGAAGCAGTTTGTTCTGGTGTTGTCAGAGATTCGATTGGAGGTGCATCTGCAGCAACGGTTGTTGTTGTAGTTTCAGGTGTATCTGGAATTAGAATATTATCAGGTTGTGCAGTGGGAACATTTGATACATCTGAAGCACGGCTTTCGAAAGACTCTTCAAACAGTGGAGCAAACAAGGTTTCGAATTCTTGACGATTAAGTACAATTGGTGGTGCAACTGATGGATCATGAAAGTTTAGACAGTGAGAAACGGGTCCTAAGCTGTTTTGTTTAGAAGCCATTGCTATAAGCTCGGGTCCAAAACTGAGTTGTTCCGAAGCCATTCATGTTGTATCTGTAAAGAAAGTAGAAGAGAGAAAGATAGAAAAAACATGGATCCCCCAGTGTAACTTGTTTCCAGATGTTAGAAGCATAAGGTTGTAGTGTCAATTATCTTCTTGACACTTGAACACACTATTTCGATGATTTCCTTCTCGCCTCAGGGATAGATTCTGTGGGTTTCACATTTGTTTTGGTGCAAATACTTAATATCTTGCCTGTAGGAATCCACCTAAGACCAACAGTTTTGAAAACTCTACCCATGGGTATCCACCTAAGGTTAGATATAGGAGATGTTGAAACTTATTTAGGAAAGTATTTTCGTCCTATATTGATCCACCTATTAGGTTTCTGAAGGTTGTCTTTCAGTTCAATGGGTTTATTTCTATTTGTTTGTTGGGTACACTTAGGTTTTGGTTTGACACTACTAGCGGTGTTTTGCAATATACGAGAAGGCGTCACATGAGGTCGTGGACCTAAGATTCCGTCCTTTTGGAGTAGTGCCCTCTTCCTAGCCTTTTCTAGACCATAGTTCTTGTACAAGTCATTTATGTCATCTAAATTTTTAAGTTTAATGCTTGGTTTAGACACTGTTTTAGAACTAATCCTAGAAGAGCCAGGTGCAGCTACAAGTGGGGGTTTAACATAAATAGAAGCAATATTCTTAGGCCAAGAATGTGGAGTGACTGGTTTTGTCAAATCATTATTCTCAACAACTTGGGAGGCAAACCGTGGTTTTGAAGATTTAGGTCGTTCAGATTTAAATACAGTCGGTTGTCTAACAACTGATTGGTTTCTGATAGATCGTAGAAATGGTTTCCCCAAGATTGATGGGTTTACAAACTTAGTATCCACACTCTTTCCAGTGAATCTTCTTAATTTGTTAAGTAAAGAAGCATTGGCAAACACCGTTGCTTGAATTTGAGCTCTTAAATACTTGGTATGTGTTAAATCACATACCTTTTCTTTATCAAAAATGGACTGATTTAACAAAAACAGATCATAAATGTCAAATATATGCTTGTTTTTGTGTTTTTGTATGTCCAGGTAACGGATATGAGAAAAGGACAAAAAGAAAGACAAAATGGACAAAAACGAGCACGGGATTGGAAAGAGCATGAAAAACCGGAGCCGGGAGTGTGTTTCTACATTTTGGATTAAGCCTTAACCCATTCAAACCTAAACCTAAAATCCATTTCACCATTAGTCCCTAAACCTTTTCACTTATAGTCCTAAGCTAAATTGCAAAATTAGTCCAAAACTTAACACCCATTAACCCTTTATATATACTAAACCCAAATCCAAATAATAAACCCAACTAATAAACAAAAACCCAGTCCAACAACACAACCCGACCAACCCACAACCCGTCCCTTTTATATAACCTGGTCAACACCTTAATACCCAGTCAAACAAACTAAAAAGGGCGGGTGAATCAGTTTATTACTGTTCACCCTCCTTCTCCCTTTTACCCTACACCAATTACCCAGCCTTAAAGGACAATTCCCCTTCTAGAAGATGCTGCCACGACAGACATGTTAGGAGGAATGACACCATATTTGTCCACCTTGGCAATTCTATGGAATTCGATTGGTTAATGATATGTGGCACTCAACCCAAGGGTTGATATTTATGGGAAATTATTGAAGGGTCTGGATTAGAGAAGAAGAAGCTCCCAGAAACCCTAGAAGCTCCCTCAACTGGCTATAAATACAAGACCTCCTCACCTCATAATGGATCTTTCTTTTACACGTTTTTAGTCTTTAGCTTATCTAGTGCTTATTGTAGTTTTCCCTAATTGTATTTTTAAACAGCATTGCATTTCCTTTTCAGTGTTGTAATACTCTTAAAGTTTAAAAAAAATCCTTTTTGTTTAAATAATTGTCTATTTCCTTTTAATGCTTTAATAATATTTTCATATGGTTAAATTAAGCTGTCTTAAGCTCTTTAATAAGCTCTTACTACTTTTACATAAGCTCAGTCCAACTTCTCAATAGTTGGTTTGAGTTTATTTAAGCTTGTGACTTAATAATCAGAATTTAAGGCAAAATAAGCAGTTTGGATGATAAGCCAGATTTGGATGAGCTTATTGGACTTAACCAGCTTGTTTTAAACAAGCTGGAGCTTGTAGATCAGCTATTGGCGCATATTTAGTCCTTGTTTGAGCAAATGACCAAATGAGTTATATTTTTATATTTTTAGCTTATTAAACTGCTTATTGTTTATTTCTGCTTATTATGTGCTTATCTGTATTTAATATGTCTTTTGTATGCTTATTAGTAGTAGATCTATTTGATTTATAGCTTATTTCTTAATTAATAGGTTATTAGCTTTTATTAGTGTTTTAATTGTTAAAATAGCCAATAAGCTTTGCTTATTGGCTAAGTTCTTAATTCCTATAAATTTTTGCTTAGAAACCTTTTAATACGCTTAAGGTTGATCTGTTTTCAATAAAATATAAGTTTTATAGCTTAATTCAGTTTTAAAAAGCAAATATGAAAGTTAAAGGAGTGTTTGGATTTAGGTCTTAGCAACAGTTTAAATCTGTGTTCAAGTGTTTTGACCATTAGCCCAAGTTGATTTAGCTGTATATCAGTCCTAATGATAGTTTAGAAGTTGTTTAGAGTAGATTTAGCAAGTTTCGTAGGTCTAGCTTAATTTTCAAAGTTTCATAGTTTAAAACTCATTATAACAGCTTAATTTGATAAATATGTGTATTAGGTGTTATTTTGACTCAATTCAGTTTGGGTAATCATATTTGGCCTAGTTTTATAAGTTTGTAATGATTTAGTATGTTTTGTGTCACAAATTTCAAGTCTGAAAGTTTTTGAAAAGGTCAGAAAAGCTAAAAATGGTCTCAACCGTCCTTTAATATCAGCTTATTTTTAAGTTCACATTAAGCTCAAAAGGTTTGAAAATCATTTTAAGTGTTCTTTGGTTGATATTTTATGCTGTTTTCAAGTTCTAACCTTATTTCAACAATTTTTAATAGCTTATTTGTCGGTTAGAAAATAGTAGTTCAGGTCTGTTTTTTAAGTATTTCAGTGTTCAATTTTGTCTTAACTAGCTGTCTTATCAGCTTATTTTTAATCTTGTTTTCATTCCAAAATGTCTGAATTTGATTTTATAAGTTCATTAGCCTACAAACATCATCTGTTCTTAGGTTTTATAGCTTAGCTTGTTGGTTTAGTAGCTTATTTAGAAGTATAAAAGTGCCCTATCAGGCTGTTTTCATATCAGTTCTGCTTTTTTGCATAAGTTAGTTTCTGAGCTTATTTCTTGATTAGAATTGCTTATTTAGAATTAGATTTGCTTATTCAGTTAGATTCTAGCTTTTTAGTAGCTTATTAGGTCAGCACAAGCTTATAGAAGCTTGTGCCTCATTTTCAAGTTATTTCATTTAGCTTTTTAGTTATTATCACAACTACTTAGCTTTTCAACTTTTTTCAGCTTATTTTATGAGTTTTAAAATAGTGCTTTTACAAAAAGTTTTTATATTCAGCTTATTTAGAAGTTTGTTTGAAAAGTTTTGCAAAAATAAAAACTTTGGGAAAGGGGAAGTCCAAGGCTCGAACCCTGGACCTCAACCCTCTCAACCAAAGCCACACACACCACACCACTACCACTGCGCCCTTGGGTCTTTTTCATTAAGGGGTGCAGTGGTTAATTAGTTAACCCGTTTTTTCCCTTTTAGCTTATTCACATCTTATCTTGATAAGTTGTAAATTCTTTTTTATTTTTTCTAAGTTCCTTATAGTTTAAAGTAGTTTTCCAGAAATTTTCATAATTTTTCGTATTAATTTACTATTTTTAATATTATTTTTAGACTAAAAAGTGTTTTTAATTAATAATAAATAAAATAAAAAGCAAAAAAATATAATTCTTTTTTCTAAAATTATTTTTAGTTATTTAGGACTTTTAGCAATCAAATTTACACATCTAGGGTTAATTTTTGATTTTTAGGATTTCTTAGGCTCGTTTAATTCCCGTTTAAAACCCGTTTTTTAGTTTATATGCTTATTTGTGCTTTACTTACTTATTTTATATGCTTATTAGTTGCTTTTTAGTATATGTTTTTTTTGTTTTTGGACATAATTTCAAAATATCTCAATTAATTAAATCATTCGATCACGAACGAAATTCGAAGTTCCATTCACACTTCATTGGAACTTAACGACCCGGGAAAATATAATACTTCCGGAATTATATTTTGTTTGGTTTTCTTTGACTTCTCGGTATATCCACTCTTGGTTAGAGAGAGAATTCACCTTTTGGTCGGGTTTTTCTTAATATATATATATATATATATATATATATATATATATATATATACTTGTGCACGAACCGATATGAAACGAATATCGAGTTACGTTTGAAGATTAGTGATTTGAAGATCCTTCTCTGTGAAGTTATCGTTTTATCTTGTAAATATTTTTCTTATATTCTTATAGAAACCAAAAAAATTAAAAAATCACGAATACTTTTCCTAAAGTATTCAAAATACCAAAAAAATTAATAAACCAACAAAAGAAATCGTGAAGTCAATTGTTACGTCGGCTCACCTTTATATTTCAAACTATAAGAGGGGCTTAAGGAGGATTGACATTAAATTTTCGAACCGCAAGAAACGGGTTTTTAATTAGCATTTATTGCAGAACATTGTTTCTCCGCCACGTTGTGAGTAATTCTAGAGAGCTACCGCGCACCGGTTGACGAATCGATTACCAAAAATATTTGTTTTTCAAATTTTTCTAAATATAAAAACCCAAAAATATTTTCTTTTTCAAAATTTATTTTTCTTTTAAATTTTGTATTTTCAGTGTATGCTCACTCGTTCTAAATCGAATCGATAAATCTCCCGCAATACCGACTCAAAAATATCGTAGACGCAACCGTAAACGAGTAAACGTACCCGTGATACATACTCTTGTTGAAGCTCACATTACCGAAATGGCGGATACACGTACTATGTCTGAGTTGCTCCAAGCACCCACCGAGGGTTACGGAGATGCTATTGTTTTACCACCGATTCTTTTCGATAATTTTGAGCTAAAAACCGGCTTAATTCAACTTGTAACGTCACATCAATTTCATGGTTTCGAGAGTGATGATCCCTTCGCTCACATCCGATGGTTTAATAAGTTGACTCCGACTATGAAATATAAGGATGTTCCTCATGACGCGATTAAGTTGATGTTATTCCCATTTTCTCTCGAGGGGGCATCCCGGATTTGGCTCGAAAAAGAACCCCCTCGTTCGATTACTACTTGGGAAGATCTCATCTCTAAATTCGTGAATCATTTCTTTCCTCCTTCTAAGACGACAAATCTTAAAAATGATATTACGAATTTTCAACAACGTTTTGATGAAAATTTTGGTGAGGCATGGGAACGTTTCAAGGATCTCCTTCGTAAATGCCCACATCACGGTTTTTCGGAATTACACCAAATCGATAAATTTTATAATGCTTTGAGGCAAACCGATCAAGATTCGCTTAATGCAGCCGCCGGTGGCAATATCTTGAATCGCACTCCGAGAGATATTTTGACTATTATCGAGAACAAATCGAAAGTTCCCACTTCACGAAACAAACTGGTTGTTTCCAAAGTGAATGCTTCTACTTCTTCTTCACTGGCACATCCATCGGAGATGGCCGAACTTACGGATGCTATAAGATGTATGATGAGAGAACTTAAGATTCAAAACCAAAAACCGGAGCCCGTTAAAGCCGTTACCGAAAATTGCGTAATTTGTGGTGGTCCCCATCCTTATTATGATTGTCAAGCCACGGATGGCCACGTTTTCAATGCTACCGCAGTAGTAGCAAATTACAATCAAAATCAAGGAATTCGCCCACTAGGAGAAATTAATTATCGTGCTTTCAATCAAATGGGACCACCTGAATTTTCTCAACCTAACAACCAAAATAGGTTCAATCAAAATCAAGGGAGAGGGCAAAATGTGCAAAACCAATTTCAAGCCCCGATCAATCAATACCCGACCCAAGGGGTTAATTTCAATCAAGGGTATCAAGCTCCTAATTACCAAGCCCCTATTGTTCCCTCCAATGAACTTACTAATTACATTAAGTCAAATGAGGCTAACATGAGGGCAATGCAAAATCAAATAACAACTTTGAAAAATGATTTCCAAACTTCAATGTCTAAACAGGGTAATGAGCTTAAGAATGAACTTAGGACCACAAATAACAAAATTGATCAATCTCAAAACAAAATTGAGAACATGTTTGATAGTCTCATCAATCAATTCCATCAAGCTTTAACTTCGGGATCTCTCCCGGGCAATACCGTTCCCAACCCAAAGGGTGAGTTGAAAGCTATCACCACTCAAAGTGGTGTTGCGTATGATGGACCCTCGATTCCTACTCCCTCTCCGGTGAGGGAAGTGGAACGTGAAACCGAGGTGACAAAGGACACGGTACCGCCTACTAATAAGGGAAGTACAAAAAATGTCCAACCTCCGGTCGTCCAAACTTCAATTCCGGAACCCGATGTTCCGAAGACCAATCCTAAGCCTTCTATACCTTACCCGTCAAGACTTAATGATCAAAAGCTCCGCGAAAAAGCTAACCATCAAATGGAAAAGTTCTTCCAAATCTTTCAAGATTTACACTTCGATATTAGCTTCGTGGATGCTCTTCTTCTCATGCCTAAATTTGCTTCGACTTTTAAAAGCTTATTGTGTAATAAAAAAAATTGTTTGAAGTAGCTAATACGCCGTTAAATGAGAATTGTTCGGCGGTGTTCCTCAAAAAGTTACCCAAAAAACTTGGAGACCCCGGCAAGTTTCTCATTCCGTGCAATTTTCCAGGAATGGTTGAATGCTTAGCCTTGGCCGATCTTGGCGCAAGCATCAATCTTATGCCACTTTCCGTATGGAAAAAGCTTTCCCTTCCCGAACTTACTCCTACTCGAATGACTCTCGAGCTTGCGGACCGATCAATTACTCGTCCTATCGGTGTCGCCGAAGATGTCTTCGTAAAAGTAGGAAAGTTCCATTTTCTGGTCGACTTTGTAGTCGTTGATTTTGATGCCGATCCTCGGGTTCCCCTCATTCTAGGAAGATCCTTCTTGAGGATGGGACGTGTGATAACGCTCAAATCTAACATGTTTTCAAAAGCGTTATCGTGGATTTTATGCATATATTTTGATCACTTTTATGAACTTAAGGTAATTAATGAGGTATAATTTCTATTTTAGGTTCATGGAAGCTCACGACAAAGAAAATGAAGAAAAAGGCGAAGAAATGATCAATAAACGAAGATTTATGCATATACGAAGAATTCCCGACAAAAGCGAGTCTCGTGGAATATATTCGAGAAGATAAAGTCATGAAGTTGTCACTCCAAAGACTCAAGAATAAAGCACAAGAGGGAAAACGAGAAAAGAAATGAAGAAAATAAGCTCAAACGAAGAAATAATGGAAGACTCGTTGTTCCCGACACACCTTCACCATTTTGGCCATAACTTGAGCATACGAACTCGGATTTAGTTGATTCAAGTGGCCACGGAAAGCTAAGAGAAAGATCTACAACTTTGGCTTATCATATCTGATCAGAAGACATCCATCCGATCGGATGGAGCCCGCATCCGATTCGGATGGAGCCAACTTGACTTCTCCAAGTTATTTTTAATGTGTAATTAAGTGCCATCAAGTCCCATGTCCGATCATGTGCCTCCATTTACTCATTTCCCTGGATCTTACCCTTGGTCACCAAGTTGAGAATTTATTACCCCAAGGCTTTGAGGGTAGTATAATATAACCATTTGGCTAGAGTTTTCACACACAACTTAATCCCAACTTGGGAGAAAACCTCTCCTATCACCACTACTCTCTCTCAATAGCCAAAATTCGTCCATAGAGTCCTTGGAAACTTTGGAGGTTCAAGAAATCATCAATTGGAGGTCAAAACATCAAGAAATCATCACCAAACTTTGAGGCATCAATACTTCATCATTTGTAATCTTATTTACATCATTGTAAGACCTTTTAATTATGTTTTCTAATGCTAAAGTTTATGAGTTTATGTCTTTGATTGACATGAGTGGTTAGTTTTATTTATACTTGTTTAGAATCATGTGAATATTGATATGGAGTGTTTGGTATTTTGCAATATAGAATTATGGCTTTGCTTATGAGTTTGTTTGAATTGTAACATGTCTAAATAACTTGTTGATAAATCATAACCGGATTTATAAGGTCGAAAGAACTTCTTGTTATGATTTGTTCCAAATGTTAATGCGCATATATGTTTGGTATTTCATAATTGACAACTATGAATAAACATGTTAAATGGACTTGGTTAGGTCGAAAGGGTTCTTATGAATAAATTGGTAAAACTAATATTTCTAACAAATGGTTTATAATGAATTGGTTTATAATAACATTAAAAAGGCCGAAAGGAAGTGTTAGTCTAAACCATGGTGTATGCAATTTCATGATATTACCCATTGAATTGGAATTGTATGAACTTTGATTTTGTTTGCTATTGCTTGATATCTACCCGATACTCCATACACTCCATTGAAATAGATACTAGTTCCAAACAAGTATTATTTTTAATCTTATTGAATTCACATAATCATCATTTTTAGTGTTACTTGTTGCTTATATGGTATTTTGGGACGTGACAACCAATTACCACCTCTTTATTGCTTACTGTTACATAGATTCTTCACAATTAAAAACACCCAAATCCTAGTGAACGACCTCGGCTTACCAACTAAAACTAGCTACATACGAAAGGGTCATACTTGCACGTGTGTTCTTAGCTTTATCCGGTAATTCGTGTTATAAATTTAAAACTAGTAGTCGCGAGACACATCAAGTTTTTGGCCCCGCTGCCAGGGATTTGTTTGTATTTTTGTGTCCTTTGAATCTGTGTTTTAATCATTCCCTAGTTGTGCCGCCTTTGCTTGCGGAAAAAAAAAATCCGAGCCTTCTATCCGATCGGTTTCTCATCTAACCGATCGGTTGTTCAAATCCAAATTTTACCGAGCCAACCAACCGATCGGCTGGAACACCCAACCGATCGGCCAGACTCACTTCCCAAATCAAATCGATCTAACCGATCGGTACGAGCCCGTATCCGATTCGGCTAGACCGTTTTCGCCCAACAAAAATCCTCCAACCGATCGGCTGAACCGTCTTGTTCAAAAAACCAACAATTTTTTTCCTTGCTTTCTAGTTTTATTTCTTTTTCCGTAGATTTCTTTTATAAATTTTATTTAGTTATATTTGTTTAAACATCTTTGAAATAAAAATTAAAAAAAAAAAAAAGAGTTTTAGAGTTAGTTAGTTAATCGGAAAAAAAAAAAGTGTTTATATTATCATTGTCTACTTATTTTTGTTTTCATTTTGAAACATGTCATAAAAAAAGAAGTCATAACTAGTTTATTTTTCAAAATTTTCTCGTAGTAATAATAATAAATAATAATAGCAATATTTTTCTTATTGTTGTTATGTTATTTTTCTTTTACGTTATATATACATAAAAAAATACAAAAAAGATTTTTCTTAATGTTTGTTTTCATTATGTTTTTATTTTTGCTTTTTGTGATATTTTGCGAATCGCTCCAGGTTTGGATAAACTCACACTCTTGGGGTAAAAAACTTGTTAGTCCACTTTACGAGCTTAAACGTAAAATCAAACAGAGGACTCGTAAACCCGATAAGACATCAATCTTACCCTTAGAGATTGAATCACCCGAACTATATCCGAAACCACCGTTCATCAAGGAACTTTTTGTCGTAATCGACATATTCGAAGAGAAAGTCGAAACTCAACCCGATTCCCCAACCATAACAATCATTGATCCCGATGACAAACCCATGTGGTCAAGCACTAGGACCGTTGCACTAACGCCTAGTTCTGCTATTATTCAACGCCCTCTTTCCAACAATTTCCATATCAAGGGTACCCACATACAAATGATTCGCAAGAATCAATTTGATGGGAGAATTCGGTCCAATCCTCATCGACACATCACTGATTTTCTTGAGATTAGTAACCTATTCCAATATGGTGAAAATCAAGAGGAAGCGGTTAAATTGAGGACTTTTCCTTTCTCACTGTCCGGAGAAGCCAAGATTTGGTTGAACGAATTAAATGAAGGAACAATTACTACGTGGGAAGAGATGAGAGAAGCTTTTATTAGCCGATACTTTTATCCCGCAAAGTTTAAACGTCTCCTGAATGAAATTCACAACTTTCACCAACTCAATCACGAAACTCTCGTTGATGCCTGGCTCCGAATGAAAAATATGCTTCGCACTTGTTATGGACACGGTCTAACCAAAGGAGCGATAATTCAAACATTCTATCATGGTTTAGACGATCCAACTCAAGGAATTCTCGACCCTGGAGGAATCTTCCTCTACAATACTCCCAATGAAGCAATCAAACTCCTCGAGGACAAGGTCCAACTCAAGCTCGATTTCTCGAAAAAATTCTCTAATCGTGCCCAAACCAAAAACCGTTGTTTCCGCCGGTGGAAGCAACATCAATGCCGATCATTCCTTATTGATGGAGAAATTGGAAGCTCTCTCCAAACATATTGACGATGAATTCAAGAACATAAGGGAAGAGCTGAAGGAGATATGAGATGATCGTAGAGATAACGAAGGACACCACGCTTAACAAAACTACATGCAGGATGACACGCCGATGTGTGATCCCATGGAAGCAAACCACGTACAACATGAAGGATATCACGGAGGGTATCAAGACCGAAATTCCAGAAATTCGTACTCCTATCCAAACCACAACCCAAACCGTTCCCATCCTCACTTCCGACCCCGAGATGAAATGCTAAATCCATCACAATATTCCAAAACCTCACCGGAGGACATGATGAATGAGTTGATGGCTAGGCAGATGGAAGCGAATGAAGATATGAAGAATCAGGTGGTTGAATTGGAACATCAAATTGATCAGGGAAAAAGAAACCACCAAGCGATCCAAGATAAAGAAATCCAGTGTACCACATTCCTTCCTCACGCCACAAAAACCAAGTCTAGATATGAAGTTGCCGGAGGAATATTCAAATCACCACCAATTCGAAATGAACATGATAAGGGTGATGTTGAAGTTATCGAGGAGGATGAAACTGAACCCATTCCAACTATGCCTAACCTGAGCCCAATCATGTCTAATTCACCAACCGTGTCACCTTTCCTTGAGGATTGCACCATGCATATCCTGGCCACTGAACGTCTAGTGAATGAGAAGACGTTTACACATGATGAATTGTCAAATCATGTTGGTAATGAGGAACTCAATGCAACTGGAGACGTTGAAAATGAAGTCTTGAAAGAAAAAGAGATTAAGAAGTAGGAGAAGGGAGTGTCAAAGATTCCCAACATGAATGGAGAATTGGAAAGAAAGCTAGACGAGTGGTCTAATCCACAAAATCCAGTTTCTTCAAAACAAAACGGTAGGACTGACCCACCTCCTCCAGCTCATATTGAAAACGTGAATGACATATTCACTAGGAGTGGAAAGTCTGATGACACTCTGAAAAATCAAAAAGATTCGCCACATGTCTTCGTTTTTAATAAAATCGATCAAGAGTTCAAGATAACGACAAGGGATTATCACATGGTCAAATCAAAAGAATCCCCGTCACTTGTGAAGTACATACCAAATATCCCATACCCTTAACGTTTAAGAACTGAAATTCCCCATTTGAACCGTATCGTCAAAGAATCCTAATCCGGGGAAGAGTCTAGCTAATGACTCAGTAATAAATTAAGCGCTTCTCGGGAGGCAACCCGAGCTTTTACTTGTTTGTTTGCTTTAAATAAACATGTACACACTTTTTTCAGAATTTCTTTTCAAAACTTGGAAGATCTTAAGTGTGGGGGTGTTACATGCTAATATATTATTGTGTGCATTTTGTTTGTGTGTTTTGTTTGTTTGTTTTTGTTTGAATAATTGCAGCAGGTGATGAAGGAAGATGTTTGGATCAGAAATCGATTGTTCTCACAAGCTTATGCTAGCATTTGCTTAGCAATTTATCATATGGAGTTCGTTCACGATTTCTTGGCCCGGGAAGTTTCGTTTCTCTTGGACTATTTATTTATTTATTTTCCCTATTTTACATGCTTTGAAGTTTATTTTTCACATTGAGTATAATGCTTAACTTAAGTGTAGGGGGAAGTAAATATAAAAAACGAAACTACTTTTCAAATTTATAATTTTTGGGGCCAATTTAAAATTTTGTATACTTGTTTGCCCTTGTGATCTAATTGTTTTCACGCTTTTAGGATAATATATTAGAATAACTGGATCATTCCACTGGTGAAATCTGTAATTTTGAAAAATTGAGATGTGTCCCGATTAATATTGCAATCCATTCTGGGATCGATAACATTTGCTAGCACATATTATAGCCTTTCCACTAAATTGTGAGGATTTGAGCCTGTTCTATATATATAGCATACATCTTTTATGCTTGGATCTTTTGCTATGAGTGTGCCGGTGATTTTATTTATTCTAGAACTTGTACTTGTAAATCATTACCTGACCGCAGTAAGATCACATTCGTGTGATATAAGTGTATTCGTGTGATAAAGAGGCATCCTTAGGAATAAAACCAAATGGCCTTTCATTTTACATCTAATGATATATTAGCTAGCCACATCGGTTAGTTAACCACCTATATGAACCCATTTGTTAGCGTTTATCTTTAGCGCTAGATACCCCTAGTTAAACCCTTTGAGTCATCCTTTTCATTTTTGTTACATCCAGAAAAATACAAAAATATTTTACTTTTTAAACCTTAGCCTAACCCCTTGTCAAAGTCTAAACGGTTGGTTGCTAGTTGCTTGGTTGTTGGATTATTTTTGATGATTATTAGTTAGCCACACTTTGCCATCTGTGTGTGCCATTCCGACAAAGACGAAGGATGCATACTTCTTATTTGTATTTTTGTGGTGTATGCTTATGCGAAGTGTGGGGGAGATGTGATGTATGAAAGAGAGGTGTTAAAAAAAATGAATAAGTCATCGAAAAAAAAAAAAAGAAAAGAAAAAATATATGTGATGACAATTATAGCCAATGAGCTAAATATGAGGAATATTATTATGGCGAATCGATGTATCGATATGGGAAAGTTCAAAGAAGAGGAAGTTGTTAACTATAATCATTTACGGGTTTGCGGTTTGTTCGGTAACTAGCAACAATGGGACTTAGACTTGACTTTATTTTTCTTTTAAAACCAATTTCATAAATAATCCCATGCCTTATCCCTACCCTTTTGACTTTGTGAAATTATCAAGTGTATTGACATATAGTGACCATCCGTTATTTGGTGACGCAAGAATTCGTTGCTAGCGAGCTATTATGTTTTGCATAAGAGAGTTGCACATAAGTCTAATATAACCCTTGAAGCCTTAAACCCGAATAAAAGACCTCTTTAGATGTTTACACTTGGCGCTTACGCCACGTCGGTGGAGTTTTGTTTCTTGTACAAGCCTATGGTAATAAACGGATCATGACTGAGCAATGAGTGTGATTTCTCTTATATATACTCCACTACCTAAATAAATGAGTGATTGAGTGAATTATACTTCGTTTCTTTTTCGTGAGGTGTTTAGAAATGTTACTCGAGCAAGAAAATCTATGGGTATTGTCATACATCTCGGTTTTTCACCATAACGCTTAAAAATGATGAATCGTATCTTGTACTTGTACTTGGTAGATTTGCATCATAATTTTTATAATCATTTTTCATGCACCATGTGGGATCTATTTTTCTTAATATTTGCTTGAGGGCAAGCAAACCCTTAAGTGTGGGGGAGTTTGCGCTCATTTTCTCATTTTCGCTTTTATTATTATAATAAAAAAAATTACGATCTGTCCAACCGATCGGATGTTCGAGTATCCGATTCGGTTGGCAGGTTGCATGTTTTTACGAATTGTCCATCCGATCGGATGGAGATGCAAACCGATCGGATGGATGCGTCGGTAAAAATTCATAAATTTTTAAAATTTTCTTTTCATTTTCTTTTAGATATGCACTTTAATTTTTCTTTTTTTCTAGATTTGCTTGAGGGCAAGCAAAGTTCAAGTGTGGGGGAATATGATAACGCTCAAATCTAACATATTTTTAGAAGCGTTATCGTGGATTTTATGCACATATTTTGATCACTTTTATGAACTTATGGTACTTAATGAGGTATAATTTCTATTTTAGGTTCATGGAAGCTCACGACAAAGAAAATGAAGAAAAAGGCGAAGAAATGATCAATAAACGAAGATTTATGCATACACGAAGAATTCTCGACAAAAGCGAGTCTCGTGGAATATATTTGAGAAGATAAAGTCACGAAGTTGTCACTCCAAAGACTCAAGAATAAAGCACAAGAGGGAAAACGAGAAAAAAAAATGAAGAAAATAAGCTCAAACGAAGAAATAATGGAAGACTCGTTGTTCCCGACACACCTTCACCATTTTGGCCATAACTTGAGCATACAAACTCGGATTTAGTTGATTCAAGCGGCCACGGAAAGCTAAGAGAAAGATCTACAAATTTGGCTTATCATATCTGATCAGAAGACATCCATCCGATCGGATGGATCCCTCATCCGATTCGGATAGAACCAACTTGACTTCTCCAAGTTATTTTTAATGTGTAATTAAGTGCCATCAAGTTTCATGTCCGATCATGTGCCTCCATTTACTCATTTCCCTGGATCTTTATGACCCTTGGTCACCAAGTTGAGAATTTATTACCCCAAGGCTTTGAGGGTAGTATAATAGAACCATTTGGCTAGAGTTTTCACACACAACTTAATCCCAACTTGGGAGAAAACCTCTCCTATCACCACTACTCTCTCTCAATAGCCAAAATTCGTCCATAGAGTCCTTGGAAACTTTGGAGGTTCAAGAAATCATCAATTGGAGGTCAAAACATCAAGAAATCATCACCAAACTTTGAGGCATCAATACTTCATCATTTGTAATCTTATTTACATCATTGTAAGACCTTTTAATTATGTTTTATAATGCTAAAGTTTATGAGTTTATGTCTTTGATTGACATGAGTGGTTAGTTTTATTTATACTTGTTTGGAATCATGTGAATATTGATATGGAGTGTTTGGTATTTTGCAATATAGAATTATGGCTTTGCTTATGAGTTTGTTTGAATTGTAACATGTCTAAATAACTTGTTGATAAATCATAACCGGATTTATAAGGTCAAAAGAACTTCTTGTTATGATTTGTTCCAAATGTTAATGCGCATATATGTTTGGTATTTCATAATTGACAACTATGAATAAACATGTTAAATGGACTTGTTTAGGTCGAAAGGGTTCTTATGAACAAATTGGTAAAACTAATATTTCTAACAAATGGTTTATAATGAATTGGTTTATAATAACATTAAAAAGGCCGAAAGGAAGTGTTAGTCTAAACCATGGTGTATGCAATTTCATGATATCACCCATTGAATTGGAATTGTATGAACTTTGATTTTGTTTGCTATTGCTTGATATCTACCCGATACTCCATACACTCCATTGAAATAGATACTAGTTCCAAAAAAGTATTGTTTTTAATCTTATTGAATTCACATAATCATCATTCTTAGTGTTACTTGTTGCTTATATGGCATTTTGGGACGTGACAACCAATTACCACCTTTTTATTGCTTATTGATACATAGATTCTTCACAATTGAAAACACCCAAATCCTAGTGAACGACCTCGGCTTACCAACTAAAACTAGCTACATACGAAAGGGTTATACTTTCCCGTGTGTTCTTAGCTTTATCCGGTAATTCGTGTTATAAATTTAAAACTAGTAGTCGAGAGACACATCAACATGCTTTAATTGATGTTTATGGCGAAGAACTAACCCTTCTTGTTGATGATGAAGCCGTAACTTTTAATCTCGATCGAACTTTGAGATACTCCTCTAATTACGATAAATTATCGGTTAACCAGATCAATGCCATAGATATTGAGGAGTATGCTCAAAAAGTTCCTGGATTTTCGGATAATTCCCCAAATGGCAATCCCACTCTATATTCAGAACCTATCATTGTCGACTCTTCCCCTTCTCTCACTCCATTTGAGGGAAGTGATTTCACTTTGGAAGAGATCAAGGCTTGTCTTAAGAATGATTCAATTTCACCAGAAATTGATTATACCGATTTTGATACGAAGGGAGATACTCTTTTACTCGAGAAAATGTTAAATGATGACCCGTCACCTTCAATCCCTCCGAAGGAAATTGATATTGAAGGAATTAAGGAAATTAAGACATCTAATCCTCCGGAGCTCGAGCTCAAGGATTTATTTTCTCATTCTGATGATTCTTTACCGGATTATGAATTTTTTTTCTTTGATATCGAAGAGTAGAGTAGTGGTAGTACCACTTCTCATTCCAATTATTCTCTTCCGGATTATGAAGCATTTTGTTTTGATATCGATCATACTGAAGAGAAGAATAGTGGCAGTACCACTTGTCAATTTCATCTTTCTCTTATTGATTATGAATCGTTTCTCTTTGAACAGCTTCCTCCTGCCGATAGGAGTGATCTTTATCATGAGGAGTTCGCCGATGAACTCGCTCACATCATATCTCCACCAGAGTATGATCATTTTTACTTTGATCTTAAGGACAATTATTCTAACTCGGAGGGAGACGTAATTTATCTTGAGAGTTTGCTTAAAAATGACACTATCCCTAATCTCCCTCCTGAGGTGTTTTTAGACCATGACTTAAAGAGCTTTAATGATGGTTTACAAATTACGGAAAATGTGAGGTTTACTTTTGAGGATCGCCGTTATCTTTCTCTCACATTTGTTATCAAAATCTTTCTTCCTTTTCTTACCTATCATGTGAATTCTCCTCTTCTTCACTCCTTCGGGAGTGAGGATACCATTTTTGACCCCGGCATCTCTGCTTATAGTTTCTATTACTTAGAGCCGGTGGCATCTCATCGGAGTGGAACTTTCATGTGCTTCAATGTTTATCCAAACATCTTGAATGGAAGTCCGATGGAGATTTTCTCTTCCACTTGTTTCTTCCCCATGAACAATTAAATTTGGGGCGAGTCAAGCTAAACGACTCGATAATAAACAAGCGCTTCTTGGGAGGCAACCCGTGTCTCTATTTTCTTTCTATTTTCTAATAAGTGTAACGTGAGGAGGCCCACCTCTTCCATTTCTCGTGTTTCGTGTTTGTTTGTTTTATGTCCAGGATTTGCCCGAATTATGAAGACTCTCGTGCTCGTGGTTTTGTCTTTCATCCACTCGAGTTTCATCCTTCAGTGCTTATTGGGAAATCCGATATCCTAAATCTTATCGATTAATGTTTATCTATTAGCATAATTAATAAACGACTTTAAATTTGCATGAGAGGACCCTTATTTCAAAACATTGAGGACAATGTCTCGTTTTAGTCATTGGGGGGGGGGGGGGGGGTAATCTTTCGATTTGATTTTACCTTGAATTTTTCCTTATACTCTCGTAACCCCGTTTTTCCTCCAAAATTCAAAGAAAAAAAAATGAAAAAATTTAAAAATTTTTGCAAAAATATAATAAGTGTTTTAACACATTGTTGGCTTTCCGTTGGTGAGAGTAGGAATAAAATTTTGACTTGATCGAGCGTGTTGAGCTCTAGCTTGTCCCCTTAACCTTTATAATTGAAAGTTGTGCTAGTCTCTTATACAAGAAGCTATAAAACGCGAATTCTAGCAAGAATTTGCAAGTTTCCATAATTAAATATGCGCAACTTAATTTTATTCGACTAAGCATTCGCGGATCTTATTATTTAGGATTTTAAATTTGCTAAGAACGAAAAATAATAGAGTTGAATATAAGTTAGATGCTAAGCGTAGAGTAGTTGGATCTCTTTAGAGCTCGTAGAGGTTAATTGTGGCTTTTTGCTCCCATCAGCTAAATAAACCCAAAAATATAAAAAATTTAAAATAATTAAAGGTGCACGGTTTTGGCGATAATTAGTTTTTACTCCTTCTTTAGAGAATTCTTGCTTATGAAAGTTGGGTACACATCAAGGTACTGCCAGTGTTGCGGGGAAATAAACTACTGATTCCTGATAGTACGTGCTATTGTTTCGGTTGTCGAAAGACCGCAGGACTCGGGATTTGGCACCTAATATATAAATAATAATAATCCAAAGCCATAAAAGTTTTCAGTTTCCTGACGGTTCTCTCCCGTTGACTCAGACTTCAAAAAGGCAGAGGAAAAATCTCCAAGGTCAAAATAAGACTCCTGATTCCTGACGGTTAGCTGCCGTTGTTTTGGTTTTTTAAAAGCTTCTGTCTCTGGACTCGTAGATGAGTTGTTTCGGTCGAAATAAAAAGGATATCCCTTAAATCATGTTAAATTAGGACCTTGATGTGGACCTCATTTTTATGGGCAACGGTTCTCGAGGGAAGGATTTTAAACTAGTTAGCGTCTAAACTTGGTGCCTTTATCGGACTAAAAAATCTATCGAAATAAAAAGAAAAACTCATTTTTTTTTATAAAATCCTTAGAGGAAATAGGAATAAGGGAGCAAGAAGTAGCTGTGCGTACACAATTAGCATCTATGGGTAGTGTTGGCATCTAACTTGTATTTAACAATGATTTCATTTTTAAGTTTGGTTTGGGGACTTGTGAAAAATCAAGGACGATGAATTTTATCTGAATGGATGCTTTTTCATGAAAAGTGCTTCTTACTCCATGATCCTAAAAGTTATTTATTAAATAATGAAAGTCAACATCCCGTCATAAAAAGAAAAAATACAAAAAGATATTATATATAATAAAATGGTCAAACGGGGCGTTTTTAGAACTATTGATTTCTTAATCTCTTTTGATGAACATTTTGCTACTTTTCAAAATTTTTAGTAAAAAGAGGTTTGAAATTTTTGGTTTTAAAAGCGTGATGTTATGACATTGCGTGAGGACACAACAATACCTTAGTCTGGGGGATTTTGGTATGTGTTAAATCACATAAATTTTCTTTATAAAAAACGGACTCAAAAGACCAAAAACTGATCATAAATGCCAAATATATGTTTGTTTTTGTGTTTTTGTATGTGCAGGTAACGGATATGAGAAAAGGACAAAAAGAAAGACAAAACGGACAAAAACGAGCACGGGATTGGAAAGAGCGTGAAAAGCCGGAGCCGGGAGTGTGTTTCTACATTTTGGATTAAGCCTTAACCCATTCAACCCTAAACCTAAAATCAATTTCACCATTAGTCCCTAAACCTTTTCACTTATAGCCCTAAGCTAAATTGCAAAATTAGTCCAAAACTTAACACCCATTAACCCTTTATATATACTAAACCCAAATCCAAATAATAAACCCAACTAATAAACAAAAACCCATTCTAACAACACAACCCGACCAACCCACAACCCGTCCCTTTTATATAACCCGGTCAACACCTTAATACCCGGTGAAACAAACTAAAAAGGGCGGGTGAATCAGTTTATTACTTTTCACCCTCCTTCTCCCTTTTACCCTGCACCAATTACCCAGCCTTAAAGGACAATTCCCCTTCTAGAAGATGCTGCCACGACTGACATGTCAGGAGGAATGACACCATATTTGTCCACCTTGGTAATTCTATGGAATCCGATTGGTTAATGATATATGGCACTCAATCCAAGGGTTGATATTGATGGTAATAGATTGAAGGGTCTGGATTAGAGAAGAAGCTCCCTCAACTGGCTGTAAATACAAGACCTCGTCACCTCACAATGGATCTTTCTTTTAAACATTTTTAGTCTTTAGCTTATTTAGTGCTTATTATAATTTTCCCTAATTGTCTTTTTAAACAGCATTGTATTTCCTTTTCAGTATTGTAATACTCTTAAAGTTTTAATAAAATTCCTTTTGTTTAAATAATTGTCTATTTCCTTTTAATGCTTTAATAATGTTTTCATATGGTTAAATTAAGCTGTCTTAAGCTCTTTAATAAGCTCTTACTACTTTTACATTAGCTCAGTCCAGCTTCTCAATAGTTGGTTTGAGTTTATTTAAGCTTGTGACTTAATAATCTGATTTTAAGGCAAAATAAGCAATTTGGATGATAAGCCAGATTTGGATGGGCTTATTGGACTTTACCAGCTTGTTTTAAACAAGCTGGAGCTTGTAGATCATCTCTTGGAGCATATTTAGTCCTTGTTTAAGCAAATGACCAAGTTTGTTATATTTTTATATTTTTAGCTTATAAAACTGCTTATTGTTTATTTCTGCTTATTATGTGCTTATCTGTGTTTAATCTGTCTTTTATATGCTTATTAGTAGTAGATCTATCTGATTTATAGCTTATTTCTTAGTTAATAGGTTATTAGCTTTTATTAGTGTTTTAATTGTCAAAATAGCCAATAACCTTTGCTTATTGGCTAAGTGCTTATTTCCTATAAATTTTTGCTTAAAAACATTTTAATACACTTAAGGTTGATCTATTTTCAATAAAACATAAGTTTTATAGCTTAATTCAGTTTTAAAAAGCAAATCTGAAAGTTAAAGGAGTGTTTGGATTTAGGTTTTATCAACAGTTTAAATCTTTGTTCAAGTGTTTTGACCATTAGCCCAAGTTGATTTAGCTCTAAGTCAGTCCTAGTGATTGTTTAGAAGTTGTTTAGAGTAGATTTAGCAAGTTTTATTGGTCTTAGCTTAATTTTCAAAGTTTCATAGTTTAAAACTCATTATAACAGCTTAATTTGATAAATAAGCTTATTAGGTGTTATTTTGACTCAATTCAGTTTAGTTAATAATATTTGGCCTAGTTTTATAAGTTTGTAGTGATTTAGTAAGTTTTGTGTCACAAATTTCTAGTCTGCATGTTTTTGAAAAGATCAGAAAAGCCAAAAATTTTCCTCAACTGTCCTTTAATATCAGCTTATTTTTAAGTTCACATTAAGCTCAAAAGGTTTGAAAATTATTTTAAGTGTTCTTTGGTTGATATTTTATGCTGTTTTCATGTTCTAAGCTTATTTCAACAATTTTTAATAGCTTATTTGTAGCTTAGAAAGTAGTAGTTCAGGTATGATTTTTAAGTATTTCAGTGTTCAATTTTGTCTTAGCTAGCTGTCTTAACAGCTTATTTTTAAGCTTTTTTTCATTCCAAAATGTCTGGATTTGATTTTATGAGTTCATTAGGCTACAAACATCATCTGTTCTTAGGTTTTATAGCTTAGCTTATTGGTTAAGTAGCTTATTTAGAAGTATAAAAGTGCCCTATCAGGCTGTTTTCATAACAAATGTGCTTTTTTGCTTAAGTTAGTTTCTGAGCTTATTTCTTGATTAGAATTGCTTATTTAGGATTAGATTTGCTTATTCAGTTAGATTCTAGCTTTTTAGTAGCTTATTAGGTCTGCACAAGCTTATAGAAGCTTATGCCTCATTTTCAAGTTATTTCATTTAGCTTTTTAGTTATTATCACAACTGCTTAGCTTTTCAACTGTTTCCAGCTTATTTTATGAGTTTTAAAAATAGGGCTTTTACAAAATGTTTTTATATACAGCTTATTTAAAAGTTTGTTTGAAAAGTTTTGCAAAAATAAAAACTTTGGGAAAGGAGAAGTCCAAGGCTCGAACCCTGGACCTCAACCCTCTCAACCAAAGCCTCACACACCACACCACTACCACTGCGCCCTTGGGTCTTTTTCATTAAGGGGTGCAGTGGTTAATTAGTTAACCAGTTTTTTCCCTTTTAGCTTATTCACAGCTTATCTAGATAAGCTGTCGATTCCTCTTTATATTTTCTAAGTTTCTTATAGCTTAAAGTAGTTTTCCAGAATTTTTCATAATTTTTCGTATTAATTACTATTTTTAATATTATTTTTAGACTAAAAGTGTTTTTAATTAATAATAAATAAAATAAAAAGCAAAAAAATATAATTCTTTTTTCTAAAATTATTTTTAGTTATTTAGGACTTTTAGCAATCAAATTTACACATCTAGGGTTAATTTTTGATTTTTATGTTTTCTTAGGCTCGTTTAATTCCCGTTTAGAACCCGTTTTTTAGTTTAATTTGCGTTTTTGCTTATTTGTGCTTTACTTACTTATTTTATATGCTTATTAGTTGCTTTTTAGTATATGTTTTCGGACATAAGTCCAAAATATCTCAATTATTCAAATCATCCGATCACGAACGAAATTCGAAGTTCCATTCACACTTCAACGGAACATAACGACCCAGGAAAATACAATACTTCCGGAATTATATTTGTTTTGATTTCTTTGACCTCTCGGTATATTCACTTTTGGTTAGAGAGAGAATTCATCTTTTGGTTGGGTTTTTCTTATAATATATATATATATATATATATATATATATATATATATATATATATATATATATATATATATATATATATATATATATACTTGTGCACGAACCAATGCTTGTTTTCCTTAACTAATGTATCCACACGATTACTTTGTTCATTCAAAGATTAACCATTGTGTTATGAAGTTAAAGATTTGTTTTGCATTTTAAGTTCTAGTGAGATGCAATGTGCCTCTAGTTTTGAAAAATCCTTTTGAAACTGGGCAATGGTCTTTTTGAGAAAAATATTTTCAGATTCAAGAGTTTGGTTTGACGTTTTAGTTGTTTTGTTTACAAATAAGGACTCTGGCACATGACATTTTTCTTGACATGAACAACATACTGGTCAACCCCTCCTTCATTTCTGAATTCAAGTTGCTTAGTTTGTTGTTTTTCATCTACAAGCATATTATGATTAATAGTAGATTGTACCTCAGCCATTGGCTCTTTGTCGAAGATGGGCTCTGTGTCATAGGTGGGTATGATATCTGCATTGTCAGCATCAATATCATCCACTGATTTGCTTCTGTCATCATGCTTTTCTGATTCTGTCCCACTGCTTTCCTTAACAACCAAATTAGCTTCCAATGTTTTAACCGTATTAGCTTGCTCTTCTTGAATCTGCAACTTCTTTTCATTCACTCTTTTTCCATACTCTCGTCTGTGAAGTACTCTTTCAGTAATTTACTTCTCAATCGAATCCATTTGTTGGGTCAGTATGTCTTTGAAAGTTTTAACCTCGATTCTAGTGTATTCCAAAAAATACTTGCATGTCATGACACTGTCAAAATCTGATGATAACCAGGAATCAATGAACTGCTGAAATTGTTCCTTGAGCACTCTAAAGGCGACCATGGATCCATTCTCGTGAAATTCTTCTTTTTCAAGTTGCTTCTCCAGTTGATCCACGTTGAGGAACATCGTTTTTGTGAACTTCTCAATGTCTTCTCCAAAGAGTGATGAAAATGCCCGTTTAAATCCATTCTCGGTACGAGTTCCTGCTAAGTCTTTGTTTGAAAGGACCTTAAAGTGTGAATGAAGTAATCTAAAACATGCCATGCATTTCTCTTTTGTTTCTCGCTCCTTTTCTTGCATGAATAGCTCTTGCATATCTCTCTCTTTTGATTCCATTTAATTTCGGTGTGAAATAATATTTGGATCTTGTAGACGATAAAGAAGTGATTTTGTGTTTTTCGAATAGAGTTCAACAATAACTAGCACGATAATTGTATCCACTAAACCCAAAATAATGCTCTATCTCGGATTTTCGAAACTAAATCAAAACTGTGGTCTAAAAATTATAACCCAAAATTTAAAACTCAAAATTCCAACTAACGAAAATAATGTTTCAGCCTACTCAAAGTTTTGTGCCACGTTACTAAAAAAATCTTCCAGCCCAAGTTTAATCAAAAGCAACCCTTTACAAATATTTGGCCCGAGCTTTTATAAAAAACAATAATAGAATTCCGCCCAAATTGGTTTTAGTGAAATTAACCCCTCGTTAAAGTCCAATAGCAGCCCAAACAATTAGCTTACCCTAATTTTATGGTTATATAAAGCTCCTAATATCACTCTATCCTAACCCTAATCACACTCTCCTCAAACGCAGCCACGACTAACTAATTCTCTCAACCTAACCTACATAAAAATAGATCTGAAATATATCACTCGAATCACAACACATACATAAATTCGACCCTTTGATTCTTGTTAGATGCTCAACCAAAAATCAAACCCAAATACTTGGATTAACAACACACGAACACACTTTCTTTCTTTTCTGAAAAGTACGAATCTAACAAATGAAGAAGCTAGCAAACTAATTACTTTCGTTCTTACCAAAACCGAATACCAAACAAACAATCTTTCGTTTGTAACTTTCTTTTACGACAACACAACACCAAAGAAGCACCCTTTTAATCTATTTCTAAACGTTTTAACTTCTAGATCTTGTTAAAGATCGCAGGTAGGTATTTGTTATTTGTGTTTTGTTTTAAACGAACGAAGATAGAATGAAACTTAATTAGTTTTGTTCTTTCCTTTGAAGAGTTCGGATATTAAAAGAAGTTTAAACTTCTGATCCGTGCTAAAGTATATATAAATAATATCAGACGGATAGACGTGGAACACGGGAAATAACAAATCAACCCTTTAGGAAAAAGGCTAACTTACAAAACCCGTGAATACGATATGTGTGATACCGGGTAAGTGATTACCCGGGTCGTGTCCCAACGAGGTGTAAATCGAGGATTTTGTTATCGGTTAGGAATTAAAATGCTTGATGATTGGATTTTGGATTTTTGAGTTTTTAATATTCTAATGAGAAATAGAAAGCAAATTTACAAAGAAAAATAACGCATACGACAATTTACACTAAAAACGCAAATCGGGAATTCAAAAACGAGCCTAAAAACTAAAACCTTTAAAAATTAACCCTACAAGTTAAAATTTATTTTTCCTAGGATCTAAATGACAAAAGAAAATTTTAGGAAAAAGATTTATATTTTTTTGACTTTTATATTTTTTATTATGAATTAAAAACAGAATTTAAAAGAAAAATTAATTAAAAATACTAAATTAAAATGTAAAAATCTGAAAAATTCCAGGAAACTACTCAATGATAATCAGAATCTAAGAAAAATAAGAATGGGCCAACTGCTTATTCGGATAAGCAGTTATTAAGCAAAAAGGGTGATAAGCTTACAATGGAAAAACAAGGTTAAATGAAAAATTGTGCAAGGGTTTACTGAACAAAGACCCTAGGGCAGTTGGTGATTGGTGTGTGTGTTGAGGCTCTGGTAGCTAAAGGTCCAGGGTTCGAATCCTGGCCTTAGCTTTTTGCTTTATTTTATTTTATTTATTTTTTTGATTGTAACTCAATAAGCACAAACCAATAAGCAAACTTTATAACTAAAACTTAATTTGAATACCACAAATAAGCCCAGAAATAAGCTGTTGGGTTTAAATGATGTTGCTGCTACATTGAAGATTCTGCTGCTAAGAGTTTTTATTCTGCTGCTCATGGTTCAAATGAAAATATACTAAGTATGATTCTGCTGCTAGGCATAATCATCCTGCTGCTAGTATATTCATTCTGCTGCTGGTGATATTCGAAGAATGCTGAAATAAGCTAAGTGTCAAACTGCTGCTAGCTCAAGATGAACCTGCTGCTAGAGTTTGATTCTGCTGCTTATTGGATATGTATAGTTTGTTTATGGTAAAGATATGATTAGATATTATTCTTGTATAGAAAGTTTTGTAACCGACTAGGACTCCTTATGTGTATAAAAGGAGGATCTAGGGTTAGGGTTAGATGTCGATTGTCCTAGCATACGTATTGTCTTGTAATCACTTCAAGGTTCGTTGTAACCCTGTTACTTTTGAGTAACCGTATATCAATATATATTGAGGTGAAGGTTGAGAGAAATTATTGTGTGTTATTATTATTCTTCTTAAGATTAATTACTAACTTCCGCATAGTAATTAATAGTTCGTTCATAAGCAGTTTCTATACCTATTGCTTTAGATTTATATCTAAAGTAATTAACAAGATCGTTAAGCTCAACTGGGATCAACAAGTGGTATCAGAGCTTGTGATCTAGAAACTGATACGGAGAAGAATTTTGAAAAGTTCAGATCTGTTCATCATCAAAAGCAATGGAGTCTGAATCTCATCATATGGTTACTGCATCCAAGGTTCCAATGCTCAAAGTTGGAGAATATGAACTCTGGAAGATGAGGATAGAACAGTACATGAAGATGTGTGATTACACAATGTGGGAAATCATACAAACTGGTGATACTCTACCTAAGACTGGTGCTGATGGGCAAGCTGTACCCATCAAAACCAATGAAGATAGGGCTCAAACGAAACTGGAGATTAGAACTCATACTATTCTCTTAATGGGGATACCTAATGAGTACCAATTGGCCTTCAAAAACACCAAGTATGCCAAGGATTTGATGGCAGCAATTGAACTCAGGTTTGGTGGGAATGAAGCCACCAAAAAGTCAAGGAAGAATTTGCTAAAGCACGAATTTGAAACTTTCATTGCATCAAGCAATGAAAGTATTGATGGTACTTATGACAGGCTGCAGAAGTTAGTGAGTCAGTTGGCGCTTCTTAATGTCACTATTGCAAAGGAAGACATTAACCTGAAGTTTCTAAGGAGTCTTGCACCTGAATGGAACACTCACACAGTTGTCTGGAGGAACAAGGCTGATTTTGATGCTATGAATTTGGATGATTTGTATAACAACTTGAAGGTCTATGAAACTGAGGTAAAGGGTTCAACCAGTTCTTCAAGTTCAAACAATCTTGCTTTTGTGTCTTCAAATAATAAGGCTTCTGGGAATACTCAAGAAACTCATTCTGCTGTTGTTCATACTGGTTCTGCTGCTAGTTCTACAAATAGTGACAACATTAGTGATGCTGCTATTTGTGCCTATTTAGCTGAACTTACAACAAGTACTCCAGTAATGAGTCAGGATCTAGATCAAGTTGATCCTGATGATTTAGAAGAGATGGATTTGCACTGGCAATTTGCAATGTTGACTATGAGGGCAAGAAGATTCTTGAAGAGAACTGGAAGAGAGCTCAAGTTCAGAAGGCAGAACAATGTGGGGTTTGACAAATCAAAGTTTGAATGTTATAACTGCCACAGAAAAGGGCACTTTGCAAGGGAATGCAGAGCACCAAAGCAGATCAAGGAAAATCCAAGGCAGATTCCCATTGAAGATGCTAAACCTACTACTGCTATGGTCTCATGTGATGGCTTAGGAGAATTTGACTGGAGTGACCATGCTGAGGATGGTCCCAACTTTGCACTGGTAGCTGATGAAGAACCCAAAGAACAACACTTTGCTCTTATGGGTTACTCCTCCTCTGGATCAGACTCTGAGGTATCAAATGAATCTTCATGTTCATTTAAATCTTGTTCAGATACTATAGAGGCATGAAAATCTAGTTATGATGAATTAAGAATTGAATTTAATAAGCTCAAACTTGATAACTTAGGATATCAACATGGTTTAAAATCTTTAGAAAACAAGGTTGAGTTTCTTAATCAAATTGAGGGAGAATATGCTGATAAAATTCATACTCTTGAAACTGAGCTAGTTAAGAAAGAATGTGAAATTAATGTGCTTAATAAAAGATTGGAAGAAGCTGAATTGGCTAGAGACTCAGCTTTAAGTGAAAAAGAAAAACATGTTGTTAGGGTAGATAAACAACAATATGCATCTGTTCTAGCAAATAAAGCAGTTGAATCTCAGATTTTTAAAAAAGGATGTGGCCTAGGATACAATGAAGTGGCTCCCCTCTTAAAAGTGCTTATGCACCAGCTAGGAAAGAATTGTCCTTTATACCTGAGTCAGCTGCACAATCTGTAGGTGAAACAAGTCAAGTAAACAATGAATCATCTGATAAGACTAGTGCACCTAAGATTGATGAAAAATTGTCTGATGCACCAATCATTGAAGATTGGGTGTCAGATAGTGATGATGATGAGATTGATTCAACACCCAAAGCTAAAAAGAAAGAATTTCTTAGGACTGTTGAACCACAAGTTACACAAGTTAAAAAGGTCGAAATTAAACCTGTAGAAACTAAAGCTAAAAATGTTGAATTTGTGAAACCTGTGCTAGGAAGTAGAATCTCTAGGAAAGTGGCTGAGTATGATGATAAACCTAGAGCTTATCCTAGAAAGACTTGTGACTTGCCCAGAGGAAATCAGAGAAACTTACACCAGGTGATTTCACACACATTAGGTAGTGATTTTGAGCTGGTTAAGAAGGCATGTCACAGCTATGATAGTTTTGAGCACTTGCAGGAAGATTGTTACTTGTCAAAACCTAAGAAAGTTAGTGCTCCAAGACCTGTATGGAACCATAATACTAGGGTGAACCATAGGAACTTTGCTAGAAAGACTCACCCACATCCCAAAAGAAACATGGTTCCTAAGGAGATTTTGTTGAGAAATGGTATTTCTAGAACTATTTCTCCTGTTGCACCATCAAGGCCCATTCCAAAGAAAACAGGGTATTTTACTGCTAAAGCTAGCAGCAGTATCTCTCATTCTGCTGCTAAGCCAAAAGTGGTTACTGACACTGTTATGGGCACTCATTTCTATGCTGTTAAGGCCTCAGCTTGCTGGGTCTGGAAACCCAAAACCAGACACAGTAGTGCATCAATGAACTTCAAGAAATATGATTACTTTGATGCACAAGGCAGATCCAAGTCAGTAATGGCTTGGGTCCCAAAGAGAAACTAACTCTCTTACTTTTTGTGCAGGGCAATCTACAATTGGAGCTAAAGGATAAATGCATCTTTGATAGTGGATGCTCTGGACATATGACTGGGGACAAGAGCAACTTGGAAGATTTTAAGGCTTTTGATGGTGGTTATGTTGCTTTTGGCAATGATCCAAAAGGTGGCAAGATTATTGGTAGAGGTACAATCAGAACATGAAAATTGGATTTTGAAAAGGTGTATTTTGTAGAGGGACTAAAGTTCAATCTTTTTAGTGTTTTACAAATGTGTGACAAAAAGAATTTTGTTCTTTTTACAGACACTGACTGTCTTGTTTTGTCTCCCGACTTTAAGTTACCTCATGATTCTGAAGTACTACTTAAAGTCCCTAGAACAAACAATATATACAGTGTGGACATTAAGAACATCATTCCCAAAAGAGATTTAACTTGTCTTTTTGCAAAGGCCACCATTGATGAATCCAAACTATGGCATAGAAGGCTTGGCCATTTGAACTACAAGGCTATCAACAAGTTGGTGAAAGGGAACTTGGTCAGAGGGTTACCTTCAAAGGTCTTTGAAAACCCTGAAATATGTGTTGCTTGTCAGATGGGAAAACAACATAGAGCATCTTGTAAGTCCAAATTGGTGAACTCTATTTCTGAACCCTTGTATATGTTGCATATGGATCTGTTTGGACCTACTTTTGTGAAAAGCTTGAACAAAAAGATGTATGGCTTAGTGGTCACTGATGATTTTAGTAGATTTACTTGGGTATTCTTCTTAGCTACTAAGGATGAGACTCCTGGCATTCTTAAGGCTTTTATTACAAGGATAGAAAACCTATTTAATCACAAAGTTAAGGTCATCAGATGTGACAATGGAACTGAATTTAAGAACAAAGTGATGAATCAGTTCTGTGAGGAAAAGGGTATAACTAGACAGTTTAGTGTGGCTAGAACTCCTCAGCAAAATGGGGTTGCTGAGAGGAGAAATAGAACATTAATTGAGGCTGCTAGGACCATGTTTTCTGAGTCTAAGTTACCCACTATCTTTTGGGCTGAAGCAGTCAACACTGCTTGCTATGTGCAAAATAGGAGTAAGGTAGTGAAGCCTCATAACAAGACCCCTTATGAGTTATTACATGGTAAGAAACCCCTGATAGATTTCTTAAGACCATTTGGGTGTCCTGTTACTATCTTGAACACCATTGACCACTTAGGCAAGTTTAGTGAAAAAGCAGACATAGGTTTCTTTGTTGGATACTCCACTGAAAGTAAGGCTTTTAGAGTCTTCAATCAAAGGACTGGGCATGTTGTGGAAACTTTACATGTTACAATTAGAGAATCCACACCTAATGTTAATGGAAAAGGTCCTGAATGGATGTTTGATATTGATTCTCTAACCAAAAGTATGAATTATCAACCAGTCATTGCAGGTACTACTGACATGTCTGCAGGTACACAAACTAACCCCAATGCAGATACACAAGCAAGGAAGGATGGATCTTGATGGAGCGTGATGTGTCGTTGCGGTTTAGCAGTTTTAATGCCTACTCAAGTTTTAAATTTATATTTAGCCGACTTATCAATAACACACACACTTAACGAGCAATGTACCCGGTCAGTATGAATATAATGGTAAGTAGAGTGTCGATCACTAAGAGTGGAACGTATTATCTCGTTATTCTAATCAGTATTTTAATATCCTAACGCAAGGGGGTTTCAGCCTGAGAGACTGGCACGATTTGTTTGCAATTAAATAATAAAATAAACCAATAGGCACGAATCAGCAAGTAGCACACACGTACACAGATAAATACTCGAGACAATAAGAGGGCTTGTCCTTATGATTAAGTAGATTGTCACTTGTTTTATTGATAGCTTTATATGAAGTGTATGTAGTTAACCCTTTCTCGTTGGTCCTATTCTTATCGGCGAGTAAACCCTTAATGATTACTTATGTCTAAAAGTTATTCCTAAGTGATCAATTTAGTAATAACCGTGGGAGCCACATTATTTTCCGCAGTCAAATGCCCGCAAGCCACTAATAAACACAGAGGTTATCAATGCACTAATAAGTAGTAACCAAAGACATCAACATATAAACTTTAATTGATGGGAAAGCAAGTATTAAAGGGAGTGCAATCTTTCGTTGTCACATTACACAAGCCACCAATCCTGATGAATTAAAGTTTGCTAACACAATAAAACAAAACTACTTAATGAATTAAACACATGCAGCACCTTCTTACAGCTCTTGTATCTTCGTTTGGTGTGTCTTGTGCTGCCTCCTTGACTGAATTCGTCCTAGGGTTCTGCTGCTTCGGTCTTCGAATCTAATATATTCGCTCTCAAAATTCGTCTGGTCTTGGGGTATTTATAGTTTCTGTCTGAGGGAAGATGCGGCGCATTGACTTAACTTCGCGTGGGGTCCAAGATTATAATATTCAGGAATATTCGTACACCGCCAGAAGATGCGGCGTAACTCCATGATTAGATGCGGCGCATGTCCTCTTGTATCTTGGATCGTATCTGGTGATATCTTAATAGAGATGCGCCGTATGTAATGAGTGAGATGCGGCGCATCTGGAGCAGATTAGTCTTGATCTTCTTCATTTCAGTAGACTCTTAACTTCTTGCATGTTTTGCTCCATAATTAGTCCAAAATCGCTAAGTTTCACCAAATGCTTGTTTTTACCTGAGAATTACAAAAGTAAATGATTAAGTATCAATCCTCATACATAATATAGTAAAACAAGTCAAATTAATAGGATAAATGATAGTAATAAAATGTACTTATTTGAGTTCATCAAATATCCCCCCACTTGAACTTTACTTGTCCCCAAGTAAACCTTAGAATTTCTCTTATTAAAATGTATCCTAAAAGATGTTAGGATTTATTTTTATATTTAAGCATGTATTCGTTTATTTCATAATCACATAACTAAACACTTAACGAATTAGAAGTAAAGTAAAATAAGTTGATAAAAGCAAATCTAATCGTTTAACTGTCCAGTCGTGACGAATATTCTATCATAAGCTTGGCAAGTATACACATCTCCTCCACTAAAGCTAAGGAATAACAAGTCTAAAGCGGTAAAAAGGGTTTGTAGGCTTAAGGGTTAATTATTCTCTTTCACTATCGATCTCAAATTCCAGAAAAGGCGACAAAATCACAAATACATGATCGAATCCACGAACACGATACTTGCAATTGCTCAAATCCTTAACTCGAATAGGCTAAAGATAGGTCCAAACTTCACCAATAATAATATATCAAAAAGGGCGACAAAATCATAAATACATAGCCGAATCCACGACTACGATACTTAAGATTGCTCAAATCCCTAATCTCAATAAATCAAAGGTTTGGTAGGATAAAGAATAATAAAGGGCATGGATAACATTTGGGATATAAATTGGTGTAAAATGAAAAATAAACAAAACAAATAAATTAAAATCCTAAGTGTGGTTAATCACTATCCCAACCATCCCATGAATAAGACTCATATCATCGAATAACTCACGCTTTAACACTTGAAACACACGCTTTAGGTAGACACGAATTATACTCAACAAGATCTTAATCAAAGAATAAAGCTTAATTGGCGTTCCCATAACTGCCAATTCCCATTCAATCCATAGATATAGTACAAAAAATAGTGGTGATATCGACCACTTAATACAAAACTTTACATAAGTTGGTTAAAACAAACTTCCAACTTTTCTTTCTTTCTTTTCTTATTTTTTCGATTTCTTTTTTTTTTTTTTTTTTTTTTTTTTTTTTTTTTTTTTTTTTTTTTTTTTCAACATAAACATAGATGTGTAAAATTTCACCACATCACTATAATGATAATTCTGGATAATTTTTCCATACTTTTCATATTTCAGAAATAACGGTAATAGTGAAAGTAGTAAACACACGAAAAATGAACTCAAAGATATACAATATTTACTTTCACTCCAATTGCATTGTGCAATTTCCCGACCTAACCAAAGATAATGAATTACGCACGCGAACACAGGTAATGTAAGGAAACACACTTTGCCTATAGCAATTAACCAACCACGGATTCTAATCTACAGGGTAGGCTAAGGTGTAAGGGTGTAACGAAACATTTTAAACATAGGTGTAAGAAACGAAAGGAATGGCTCTGAGTGTTTTTCTAGGGGTATCTTACTCTAAAAATGAGAGTAACAAAAGGGTTTATACGGGGGTTAACTAACCAGTGTAGTTAGTTAATAACACATAACATATAATAGGCTATTTGGGTGTAATCCTAGAATTTTACCAATTTAGACAAGTCATTCCAATTATATAAATATAATACTTATTATGGTGGTCTCGAATAGTATACAAGCCAAGTTCTAAAGTTTACAAGTCACCGGCACACTCATAGATTTGTGAATTTTTGAAAATCACAATTTTTGAAAATAACGTCATGTGTGCAGCTATGCAACTTAGATCTTAAACAAAAACATGCTAAAAAATTTTTAAGTTTGATATATTAAGCACATTTTAAGCATAATTTTTGAAAAAGTTTAGGACAAGTAATTGTAAAGTGTTCTAATTCTCCAATCCCCCCACTTAAGTTAAACAACGTCCTCGTTGTTTGTATAAAAGGTTAAAAACTGGAAAATAAAAGAATTAGAACAGGAAAACTCCCCTGAGATTTGCTCGGTATGATCCTCCATTTGATAAGAGCAAAAATCAACTTTCTTGTGGATGAGAACGTTAAAGCTTCATACTTGATGTATCCACAGGAAATCCAGGAAACTATAATACCACCAACACTTTAAAACACACCTAAGATAAGAAAGGTTCAAACTTGCATAATACATTAGTAGTTAGGAAAAATAAAACTTAAAAATTAAAACTGAAAATCATCAGGTCAGTCGATGCGCCGTATCTTATGGAAGAAGATACGCCGTATCGAACCTGGAATAAATACGGATCAGAATAAAGATGCGCCGCATCCTTAACCAGGGATGCGCCGCATTAAAATAAACTGATAAATAGTTTTAAAGTCGAAAATAAAAATGCAGAAAAATAAAATAAGATATGACCATTGCAGGAGATGCGTCGCATCTCAGGATTGAGATGCGCCGTATCCTCATGCGGGCCTGACTGACTCGACACAGAAAACAGAATAATAAAAATTCTCCGGGTTGTCTCCCGGTAAGCACTTGTCTTTATTCCAGAGTCTTCAAGTTAGACTCACGTTCAGCTCTTCAATAAGTCCTTGTCACGGTCCATCCTTCTTCCTGTAATGAATCGTGCTAAAGAACTCCAGCATGAGCTCCCTAATCAGAGGCTCGTCAATCCTAAACAGTCTCTCCCAAGCACTAGACCTGAACACCACCTCCTCATCATCTCCAGCAACTACCATCTCCATCCTATGCTGTAAACTCTCAGCAGCATGTCCATGCCCAACCAATCCTACATCATCAAAATCCAAAACCTGCACCCTGAATATCCTCCTAAAGTAAATCGAATCAAGCCTCCGTAAGTAATCCTCCAAGGTGCCGGGGGTTAGACCCATATCCTCGAATCGTAACCACTGGTGTCTCTGTGCTACATCTGGTAGTGCCATCTGAAATAAGTTTTCAGAGTTAGTAAGCATTCTGCAAGATAGGTAGATACGGCGCATCTGATTTAATCAGTGCGGCGTATCTGCATGAAACATAAGAGATGCGGAGCAAGAGTTGAGATACGGCGTATGGAGATGCGTCGTATCTAGATTAATCAATACGGCGTATCTAGAATTTTATCAATTTTGAAATAGGTCGTTACGCCGCATTAATCAACCTAGATGCGCCGCATCTAAAAGCATATCAGTATAAAATAAAGGGTCAGGCACGTTTTTCAAGAATCCGTATCCGTGACGTAAACTACCACTAAATATTACAGTATCATATACTCCTTATATCAGTTCTAATATCTCATTCCACCACTACTAATTCGCCTTCCCGCTAAATATTCAAAATCGAACCCAAAACCTTAATTTTCGGTTAAATCAAATTAGGTTATAAGTTCAATTATTTATGCAAATTAAATACGGGGGAAACCATCTAGAGCAAGTCCTAATCATATCTCTATATCATTTAAGCACGAATCGATTCAATCATATAAACCCTAATTTTCGTATTAATCAAGATTAAATTGAAATGGAATAATTACCTTAATTTGATGATTAGGAGGAAGATTCTAGGTCGGATTAAAGGTGGGTTTAAGAAAAATGATCGGAATTTGAGTATAATATCAGTGTGTGTAAGTTCTTAACTGTGTGTGTTTATGCGGTAAAGATTTTAGATCCGGCGCATTCCCGTCGTATTTATAGGGCGACATGATGCGCCGTATTAGAAAATTTGGATGCGCCGTATCTATTTAATCTCGTTGACTAGTCAATAAGTTCTAGTTGGTCAGGGATACGGCGCTTTGGATATTTAGATCCGCCGTATCGCTATTATAGTGAACGAAATTTAAATAAAGAACGTACCTCGGCCTCCGCAACACAATTCCATATACATCAAATTAGGGTTAAACGGTATACCATATGATATGAATTCAAAACAAGAGAAATAGGCATAAACGTTTTATTAATGGTCGTAATCTTATTGTTAAGTGGGGGAATTTATTCCGAGGTTAGGAACAAATATCGTTTTTAAGCGTACAAAATTAAGATTACGATTTGAATTAGATGTATAACATGGATAATAAAACTGAGATTATAGTGTAGAGAACTTTCCTTTGAGCAGGTTGAATTATCGTAGAGTTTACCTGGGATTCTATTTCAAGAATTTAAGACGTTCAATGTTACCAGTACTGAGTTTTCCTCCACTCTTGTCGTCTTATGTTTGATCACTCCAGCTAGCGTCTCTTGGTTTGGTTCAGAATGTAATCTTTCTTGGTGATGCTCGAGTCATCATTTATCCTGAAAATAAACAACTTGCACACGAGAGTAGCTGACCGATCAAGGTAAATATCAAAAATCAACTATATTTATCAAATTATATTCGTCGTATTAACAAAAGTTAATGCGCCGTACTTTCGTTATGTTTCAAAATACAAGATTTTTGATTCAGTAAGATGCGCCGTATCGACAGAGATCGATACGCCGTATCTGTTTAATAATTCGCAAACTGTTTTTAATTAAAATAATAGATACGCCGTATCTGCTAAAGCAGATGCGTCGTATGGCGTTAACGTTTAGAAAATTTTTTTTATCAAAAACAGATACGCCGTATCTGCTAAAGCAGATGCGTCGTATTACTTTATCGCTTAAAAAAAATTTCTTATTAAAAACAGATACGCCGTATCTTGGGGAAAAGATGCGTCGTATCGAATTAATTAAACGCAATACGCCGTATCTGAGAGATCATATGCGCCGTATCGTTTGATTTAGCACAGTACAACGATAGCAGAACAGAAAAAATACGAAAAATAAAAACAAATAAAAACACACAAACAAAAATAAACACAAAAACAAAAATAAAGGCAAACAAATAACACACAAAACAACAAATATGCAAAATAATACAATGATGCAATTAATCTAATAAAAAGAAAAACCTAATTAAAATACTAATCAAATTAACAGATAATAACAATTCACTCCCCGGCAGCGGCGCCAAAAACTTGATGGAGCGTGATGTGTCGTTGCGGTTTAGCAGTTTTAATGCCTACTCAAGTTTTAAATTTATATTTAGCCGACTTATCAATAACACACACACTTAACGAGCAGTGTACCCGGTCAGTATGAATATAATGGTAATTAGAGTGTCGATCACTAAGAGTGGAACGTATTATCTCGTTATTCTAATCAGTATTTTAATATCCTAACGCAAGGGGGTTTCAGCCTGAGAGACTGGCACGATTTGTTTGCAATTAAATAATAAAATAAACCAATAGGCACGAATCAGCAAGTAGCACACACGTACACAGATAAATACTCGAGACAATAAGAGGGCTGTCCTTATGATTAAGTAGATTGTCACTTGTTTTATTGATAGCTTTATATGAAGTGTATGTAGTTAACCCTTTCTCGTTGGTCCTATTCTTATCGGCGAGTAAACCCTTAATGATTACTTATGTCTAAAAGTTATTCCTAAGTGATCAATTTAGTAATAACTGTGGGAGCCACATTATTTTCCGCAGTCAAATGCCCGCAAGCCACTAATAAACACAGAGGTTATCAATGCACTAATAAGTAGTAACCAAAGACATCAACATATAAACTTTAATTGATGGGAAAGCAAGTATTAAAGGGAGTGCAATCTTTCGTTGTCACATTACACAAGCCACCAATCCTGATGAATTAAAGTTTGCTAACACAATAAAACAAAACTACTTAATGAATTAAACACATGCAGCACCTTCTTACAGCTCTTGTATCTTCGTTTGGTGTGTCTTGTGCTGCCTCCTTGACTGAATTCGTCCTAGGGTTCTGCTGCTTCGGTCTTCGAATCTAATATATTTCTCGAAATTCGTCTGGCCTTGGGGTATTTATAGTTTCTGTCTGAGGGAAGATGCGGCGCATGTACTTAACTTCGCGTGGGGTCCAAGATTATAATATTCAGGAATATTCGTACACCGCCAGAAGATGCGGCGTAACTCCATGATTAGATGCGGCGCATGTCCTCTTGTATCTTGGATCGTATCTGGTGATATCTTGATAGAGATGCGCCGTATGTAATGAGTGAGATGCGGCGCATCTGGAGCAGATTAGTCTTGATCTTCTTCATTTCAGTAGACTCTTAACTTCTTGCATGTTTTGCTCCATAATTAGTCCAAAATCGCTAAGTTTCACCAAATGCTTGTTTTTACCTGAGAATTACAAAAGTAAACGATTAAGTATCGATCCTCATACATAATATAGTAAAACAAGTCAAATTAATAGGATAAATTATAGTAATAAAATGTACTTATTTGAGTTCATCAGATCTGCAGAGGAGTTTATTTTGATTGAGAAGTGGAAGTTTAATCAGCTCTTCACTCCAACAGATAAAGAGGGAAAGTGTTAAGATGATAATGCTGTTCATAAGGAAGTACCAAAGGATGATGCAGAAGGTGATCATGAACCTTCTAATGATGGCAAGACTGTTGAGAAGTCAGCAAAGCATAGAAGTTCAAGTAATGAAGCTAGCAGCAGTATCTCTAATTCTGCTGCTAAGCCAAATTATTCTGCTGCTACTTCTAGCAGTAGTATTCCCAATTCTGCTACTAAGCCTAGTAATTCTGCTGCTGTTCCAAAGAATTCTGCTGCTGACTTTAATGATAATGTTAATGATGATGGTGACTTCCCTCATATGCCTGAAATGGAGGAAATCTACTATGACACAGATGATGATGTTGTGGATGTTTTTGGAGCAAATGCTGATATGACAAATTTGGAGCCTTCTATTCAAGTCAGTCCTACTCCAACTACAAGGATACATAAAAACCATCCCAAGGAGCAGATAATTGGTGATGTACAATCTACTGTACAAACCAGAAGTAAAACAAAAAGGTTGGGTGATCAACTTCATCAAGGTTTATTTGCTCAATCATTGCATCAGAGAAATAGCCACGAGGACCTACAAAATTGCAAATTTGCTGGTTTCTTGTCATAAGTAGAACCCAAAAATATTCACAAAGCTATGAATGATTCAAGTTGGGTTGAAGCCATGCAAGAGGAGCTGTTGCAGTTCAAGCTTCAAGAGGTCTGGACACTAGTTGATTTGCCTAATGGGAAGAGGGCAATTGGTACAAAATGGGTGTTCAGATGCAAAAGGGATGAAAGAGGAATTGTGGTGAGAAACAAAGCAAGACTGGTGGCTCAAGGGTACACTCAGGAAGAAGGAATAGATTATGATGAGGTCTTTGCTCCTGTAGCAAGGATAGAGGCTATTAGATTATTTTTGGCTTTTGCCTCATTCAAGAACTTTCCAGTGTACCAAATGGATGTGAAAAGTGCTTTCTTGTATGGAAAGATTGATGAAGAGGTTTATGTGATGCAACCTCCTGGTTTTGAAGATCCTAACTTTCCAGATAGAGTATATAAAGTGGAAAAAGCACTGTATGGCTTACATCAAGCTCCTAGAGCTTGGTATGACACCTTGTCTAAGTATTTGTTATCTAATGGATTCACAAGGGGAACCATTGATAAAACTTTGTTCATCAAGAAAAATAAGAATGATATTCTACTAGTTCAGGTTTATGTAGATGATATCATTTTTGGGTCTACAAACAAGGTGTTCTGTAAAGAATTTGAGAAGCTCATGCATAACAGATTTCAAATGAGTTCTATGGGAGAACTCACTTTCTTTCTGGGGCTTCAAGTTAAGCAGACAGCTGAAGGGATCTTCATCAGTCAAGACAAGTATGTGGCTGATATGTTAAAGAAATTTGGTTTTAATGATGTGAAGGCAGCTAAGACACCAATGGATAACAACAAACCTTTGCTCAAGGATAAAGATGGGGAAGAGGTTGATGTACATCTTTATAGATCAATGATTGGTTCATTGATGTATCTGACTGCTTCAAGGCCAGATATCATGTTTTCTGTGTGTGCTTGTGCTAGATTTCAAGTGTCCCCAAAAGTTTCACACTTGGAAGTGGTCAAAAGAATTTTTAGGTACCTAAAGGGTCAACCTAAATTGGGTCTTTGGTATCCTAATAATTCACCCTTTGACTTAATAGCATACTCAGACAGTGACTATGCTGGAGCTAGTTTGGATAGAAAGTCAACCACTGGAGGCTGTCAATACCTTGGTCATAGGCTTATCTCATGGCAATGCAAGAAACAGACTGTGGTGGCTAACTCAACAACTGAGGCAGAGTATGTAGCTGCTTCTAGTTGCTGTGGACAAGTACTCTAGATTCAGAATCAACTCTTGGATTATGGGTACAATTTCATGAACACCAAAATTTATATTGATAATAACAGCACAATGTGTATAATCAAGAATCCTGTTTTTCACTCTAAAACAAAGCATATAGAGATAAGACATCATTTTATTAGAGATTGCTATGAGAAAAAGTTAATTCAAGTGGTTAAAATACATACTGATAATAATGTTGCTGATCTACTTACAAAAAGTTTTGATATAAGTAGATTTCAATTTTTAGTTGCCAGTATTGGTATGATCAATCTTTAAAATCTTATCTCTGTATGTTTTTGTAAAAAGTTTTTGAGGATTTGTGCTGTTATTGAAAAGTTGTTTCTAGTGCTTGCTATGTATGTATATTGTGTGCTGCTAAGATGGTTATTTTGTTGACCATATTGTGATTATTGTGAGATACTCTTGTTTGTGTATTGTGGTTGTTGGACTAATCTTTTGCAGTTTAAGTCACAAAAGTTTGCTTGCTGAGAATAAGATGATTCTGAAGTTCAGGGGAGGCTATCTATTCAGGATCAAAAGCATAAAAGTGAATGTTCATCAACACAAAGATAAGAGAGGTTTATTCATTACTGAGATCAAAAGCAGGAGTTACATAATCATTCAGGATTCAAATGCTATAAAACAAACAACCAACCCACAACCTTACTACACATAACCTACACACACCTACCACACAACACAACTACTCAAGCTTTCCTTTTCCTTTTCCAATGATATTCGGCATGACTTTGCTGCGGGGTCCTCTGCTACCCATGAGTTCAGACACCTTCTTGCAGGGAAGTGCCAGTATTACTGGTCTTGGAGATGGAATTTGCTTTTGATTTGGAGATGGAACTTGCTTCTTCTCAGGCTACTTCTTTGGCACAGGGATTTTCACTGATGATGCTGCTTTTTCAAACTCTTTGGTTAGTAAGTCTGATAGTTTTTGAAGTTCATCATCATCAGACGAATCTGAAGAGGTGAATGAATCGTTTAAATAAGATGGAGGAGTTGTTAGTTCATCCGATGATATTGGAGGAGTTGTCCTTTGCCTTTTGCTAGTTTGACCGGAATAGTCAGGTGGAAAATAGTTATTCCAACCAGAGCTTCCGGAGTCAGATGATGAATCCGATGAGATTTCTATGATCTTGGAAGGATTCATGGTGCTTGGAATGTTGAAAATTAGTGTTGAGAACTTTGCGGGAGGAGATGAATGTGTGTAGATGAGTTAAGGGCTTTTATAGAGTTAATCAAGACTTAATGACATTTATGGCGGGGTTGGTATTTAGAAATTAACTCTCAAGTTGGTATGTGGAATTAATTTTGGGAGAGTTGACCAAGAAGATGGATCTTTATTTTGGGTAATTGGATAAGTTTTTGGAAGAAATCCATTCTACTGCTGGAGATGATCGGCTGCTTAGGTGTGCAAGTTTAGCATTCTACTACTAAATTTGAAAGTTGGAGGACTATTTTGCAAAATGGCGCCTAAAACATTCTGATTGGTATCTAATTGGTGTAAACCTAATTCGATCCCCAAATTAAAATTGTGCGCCCAAAATTCAAGTATCTCCAAACCATAACTTCTCCATTAACATATAATTCAAAATTCTCCAAAATCAAAACCCTAATTTGCAATGGCGAGACGTACCTTTTCTGACTATCACAATCAAGTAGCTTTTCTCAAAAAGGTACCGGAGGCTGATGGATTCACTGAAGTAATAGACTTTCTTAATGCTACCTCCATTAGGTATGCATTATTAGTAAATCCAACTATATATCGTTCCCACATTAAACAGTTTTGGTCGACTGTTACGACTGAAACTATTAATGGGGAAGAAATGTTAATTGCTTTAGTGGATGAGGAAAGGATAGTCGTTACTGAAACATCTATAAGACGAATTCTTCGTCTTACAGATGATGAAGCAACAACTTGCCTTCCCACATCTACAATTTTTGAGGAACTTGAAAGAATTGGGTATGAGCGCACCAACACTAAAGTTAAAATTTTCAAATGTTTGCTCTGCCCACAATGGAAGTTTCTTGTTCACACCCTTCTACATTGTCTTAGTCCTAAACCAAGTGGGTGGAATGAGTTTAGTGCAAATCAAGCTTCTGCCTTGATTTGTCTAGCTACAGGCCAGCCATATAATTTTTCAGCTATGATTTTTGAGGGGTTGAAAAAGAATCTTTTAGGAAATTCTTATCTTTATCCAAGATTTTTGCAATTACTTATTGATAATCAGTTACAAGAACCTTTTGCTCATGAAAAACCTTACAAAACTCCAGTTCTTGTAACTAAAATGTTTAAACATTTAAGGAAAAATGGGACAGGTTTTTCTGGGAGAATAACTCCATTGTCCCAACACATTTTGAACATTGTTGCTGATCAGGGTGAAGGAGCTGAAAACCCCACAGCTTCCCATCACACACCCACTCCTGAATTCTCGAATGCTTCATCCCATAATGAACCTCAAAAGACTCAATCACCTAGGATTTCACTTGAAAAGAGCACTGAGTTACCTCAGACTAGTGCTAGTATGGAAGCAGATGAGGCTGCCATAGGTGATGGAGATGGCATGAAGGAAGGGGCTGACACTACTGTTTCCAACTTAGAAGTTGAACAGGCCAATGTCAACATAAATAAGACCCCAACCTTGGCAACATCTACTGCTGAGGGTTCTTATGAACCTGATGCACATGATGGAAACCCTAGCCACATGGCTAATATAGGGGGCTCAGATGTTCAGCCTAGGGTTGAGACTAAGTTTGTGTCCAAAGATTCACCTCTCGAAGAAGGTAACACATCTCGAAGTGATGAGGACAGAGATGATACAATTGAATTAATGGACACTGATGTACAAATTAACAATGCCCATGATACACCTCTCGGACCAGGTAACACAGGTCGAAGTGTTGAGGCTAGCATTGAACATGAAACAGAGGATTTGACGGTTAAAACACCTGTACACAATGCCAAATCCAGTGATCAACCTCTCGGGTCAGGTCACACAGACCAAAGTTGTGAGGATATCATGAAAAAATTAAAGGAATTGACGGATACTTGTACAAAATTGTCAAAGGAGGTTCTTGGTCTTAGAAAGGAGCTAAAGACAGTGAAAGCTTCTCAGGGTGCTGAAATCAGAAGGCTTAAACTTAGGGTTCAACATCTTGAGGGGTTGCTGAGATCAAGATCTTCACAGTTGAAAGTTTCCAAACCAAGTTTGGGAGAGGATGCTCCCAAACAGGGGAGGAATGAAGCTGAAGAAAACAAGGCTCAAGGGTTGGCTGAGATGGATTTGGATAAGAATGTTGCTGGTTCTGGTAAGGATAATGTTGAAGAAGATGTTGGAAGTAAACCTGCTGCTGAGGTTGGTGAAAAGAAGGTAGAGAATGATTCTGCTGCTGGTGCAGGACATTCTGCTGTTGGACTTAAAGATTCTGCTGTTGGTTCAGAGAAGGATAATTTTGCTGAAACAGATGAAGATACCATACCTATATCTCAAATTATGTTAAACCTTCATGCTAAGTCACAACAATCACCAAAAGTTATCCCAACACCTGAAACTACTGCTGTTCAACCACAATCACAACCTGCTGCTCAACCTTTACCAAAACCAAAACAAGTAACTGTCTCAAGACCTAAAGCCAAAGGAGTTGTCATACAAGAGCCTGTGCCAACAAGAAAACCTGTTCAATCACCTACCTACAAGGGTAAGGGTAAGGAGAAAATGGTGGAACAACTTGAACCTTATCCTGATCCTAAAGAAATTCCCATTGAGGAATGGCCTAGACATTTGCAAGAAAGGTGGGATGCAGAAGAAGCTCAGAGGCTTGCTGCTGAAGAAAAAGGTGAGTATGATAAAGCAATGCAGAAGCAGAAGCAACAATCTGAGAAACAATCTGAAGTTGAAGCAAAAGTGGCTGCATGGGAAAATGAGCAGGCAAGATGTAAAGCTGCTATGGCATGGGAAAAAGTGAAAGTAGAGATGGAAGATATTTTTACAGATGAAGGTATAAATGATTGGATTCATCAAGCTATTGTGGAGAATAAGAAAAGACTTCTGGTTGCAAGGAAGACTAAGAAGGTGAACAAACCACTAACTGCTAGGCAACAGAGAACTCTTCATGAACAATATCTGAGAAACATGAAAGGTTGGAAATTGAAGGAATTAAAGCCATATTCAAATGAAGAAGTTAAGCAGAAGTTTGAGGCTGCTAAGAAAGAGATGGAGAGGAAATTTAAACCTTTAACTGATGCTGAGATCAAAGAGTTGAAAAGAATCAAAGTAGCATCAAATGCTTATATGAATCCTGAGTCAACTGTCAAAATGCCCAAAGTGTCAGATGTTGAGAAAGAGAAAGAGGTTATTGTTGAAATTTAGATACAAAAAGATGTTGAGAAAGAGAAAGAGAATGTAGATGAAGAAGAAAAGCCTAAACCTACTGTTGGTATGAAGAGATATGGGAGAAGAGTAAAACAGGTTGCTAGGAAGAAAAGAAGAACTAAGGCAGTGATAATGAGTGACTCAGAGCAAGAAGAAAGTGATGAGCATAATTTTGAAGAGGTGACTGCAGATGATATGAAAAGGGTTATGGATTTTACAATTCATAAACCTCAAGAAGAACCAGAACTACTCAATGCAGTTCCGTTGGACTCTAAACATCAAATCATCTCCTATACACATGAAATTCTGGATGGTAGTGAAGCATGGTGGGTGATCAAAAGGACAAATGGTGTATGTCAGAAATTTGTTAGATTCTCACAAATGCTGCATTATATGGATAGGGATGATATTGTTCAGCTCTGGAGGTTATATAAAGAGAGGTATGGGGATATAAGACCAGATGTAATTTCTGAAAGATTACACTACTACTACCTAAAGAACATGTTTGAGCCTGATCCAAGGGATATGGAATGGATTGATCTGTTACACTCAACTAAGGTTCATAAATGGTACCTATTTCAATCATGTGGAGTACATGAATTGATTGGGAAAGGTGTAGGTGTGTATATGCTGGTGAAGAAGGATTACCCCTTGAATAACAATACTGCTGTTCTTACTGAGATGTTACAATATGGAAAATTGAAGTTACAAAGACCATTTTTGTCAGATCATCAAGCATATGAGTTGGTAGATAAGTATCAAAAGATTCTGAAATCAAAGACTTCAAAGTAGTAAGTGTTTGGAAGCATCCTCTTTGTGTATGTTTGTGCTTTGGAAGAAACTTGTATATTTTGGAAGAAAATATCAAGTTTAGGGGAGGATTGTTGGGTTTAAATGATACTGCTGCTACATTGAAGATTCTGCTGCTAATAGTTTTTTTTTCTGCTGCTCATGGTTCAAATGAAAATATACTAAGTATGATTTTGCTGCTAGGCATAATCATCCTGCTGCTAGTATATTCATTCAGCTGCTGGTGATATTCGAAGAATGCTGAAATAAGCTAAGTGTCAAACTGCTGCTAGCTCAAGATGAACCTGCTGCTAGAGTTTGATTCTGCTACTTATTGGATATGTATAGTTTGTTTATGGTAAAGATATGATTAGAAATTATTCTTGTATAGAAAGTTTTGTAACCGACTAGGACTCCTTATGTGTATAAAAGGAGGATCTAGGGTTAGGGTTAGATGTCGATTGTCCTAGCATACGTATTGTCTTGTAATCACTTCAAGGTTCGTTGTAACCCTGTAACTTTTGAGTAACTGTATATCAATATATATTGAGGTGAAGGTTGAGAGAAATTATTGTGTGTTATTATTATTCTTCTTAAGATTAATTACTAACTTCCGCATAGTAATTAATAGTTCGTTCATAAGCAGTTTCTATACCTATTGCTTTAGATTTATATCTAAAGCAATTAACAAGATCGTTAAGCTCAACTGGGATCAACATAAGCCAAGGATCTGATCAGAAGCAAAGAAAACTAAAAAGCTAAGGTTTAAGTGCTAAAGGACTGAAAAGCTGTGAATAAGCTAAAATGGGAATTGAAAAAGCTAAAAGCACCTAAGGGGATTCTGAAAAAACTAAGGGAAGCAAGTTAAGCAATTGGGGAGTGCAAATAAGCACTGAAATCCAAACAAATAAGCACTAAGGCTGCTGATATGTGCAGGGTATTATTTATCCACTGAGGTAAGTTTTGAGCTAAAAAACAAGCACTGAATAAGCTCAAAATGCCTCAAAAGCTGAAAACAGATCAAGCTTATACTATGAGCTTCTAGTGTACCAAAAATTAGACAAACAAAAGCTAATTTAATGCTTAAAAATAAGCTGAACAAATGGCTATTCTAGACAAGCATGCACTGAATTCTCAGTGTATGCTTGTATAGATATGGCACTTTTGAGCTTAATTTAGAGCTCAAATAAGCTATGCTAGGGGCTGAAATTGGAGATAAGCAAAGTTCCAATAGCAAACTATCTAGAGTAAAAGGGAATAAGCATTACTGAGATCAAATGAGGGCTTAATTAGGCCAAGGAAAACTGATGCAGTCTGCACATATGGGGTTTGGTTCTGTACAGACTTGACCAAAAAGGGCAAAACACTTCCAATGCAACCCAAATTAATCCAACTTTTGAAAACCTTCTTTATACACTAAATTTGACACTAAATGAGAAAAAGGTAGGACGGAAAAAGCTACTGGCTTAGTATAGCTTATATGATCAGATTTTAGGTAATGCTTACAAGGACAGACTTAAACTCATGAAATCAACCAAATCATGTCAAATTTCCTAACAAACAGCTAATCTAGCTTAATTTAAGCAAGATCAAAACTTCCTAACTTGCACATGAACAGTATATCACAAATTGACCCATTTTGACTCTTGACCCAAACATCCCTTTTTGGGTCTGTCTTGGATTTTAAAACCAAAAGAAGCTTGAATAAGCCTAGACTTCTGAAGACAAATGAATAAGCAACTTAATTGAGACCTAATAAACAACTTATTAGAAGAAATTAAGCTCAAATTAAGCTAGACCCTAGTCTACTGATTTTAAGCCTTTTTATAGAATTCTAAGCAAAATGGATATTAAAGCCAAGCTACCTACTGAATTATCATTACAAAGCATAACTAAGCAATATTAAGCTACAAATAAGCAAATAAGCTAACAATAAGCTAATGAACAGTAACCTATGAAGAATTTTGAGAAATTAGAACAAGATTGTAAAACCTTTAACCCTAGCTGAACAAGGGTTCCAACTGAATGGCAGCTACAAGCTCCTAGCTTATCAAAGATAAGCTAGGTACAGTCCATCTTGCCATTCCATTACTGGCAACTTCCAAAATGCTTTCCACAACAATGCAAAGGTAAACCTGTGGTGTATTGTTTTAGTTTCTGATTTTATTCTTGTTATCTTTTTGTTATACTTTAAGAGCTTAACAGAGCTTATGAAGGCTTATGAAATGTTTGAAACAACAATAGAGCATAAATTAGATTTTTGCTAAAAACTTGAGATTTATATTGAAACTGAAAATGAGCTACAAAGTTTAGAATAAAAATTGAAATACCAGTGTTGCAAAAAAAGGTCTACAAGGCCGATTAATCGCCGATTAGGTGCTACAAGGCCACCGACCTTGCCGATTTATGTAACTGGGTCAAACAAATAGCTCAACTGTGGTCAACGGCGATCAACGGCGGTCAATGGTGGTCAAACTTGCCGGAAACCTATAAATCTTGCCGGAAGTACCCAAAACTCACTGTAAACTTATTTGATCACTTATAGTAACTGTTTAAGTCTATTACAAGTTGTTTTTTAGAACATACCTTGCCGAAAATAACTTAAACTCACCGGAAATACACAAAACTTGCTGGAAATAACTAAAATTTGTCAGTAATGCCAATCCGATTAATCACCGATTAATCCCGCCTAGGCCGATTACAAGGTACAAGGTGGTCGACCGCCCGACTACCGATTCGCAATTTTTGCAACCTTGTGAAATACTTCTATTAAACTGAAAAGCTGATTACAATAATAAATTAAAACTACTTAAAAACCTACATGCCTTCGAAGGCTACAAGAGTCTAGTATTTATACTAGAAACTAAACTAGGGTCTTCTCTCTCTTTTTGTGCTAGTTTTGTGAGATAAAACTGCTGGGAAAGTCACATGTGCTTCTTTGGATCAAGTCCCATTCATTGGATTAAAGTAGAATGATCTTAGCCCTTAAAAATCAGTTTGGCGCCCAAATGTGTTGTGGATTGCCAGCGTGGATACCAACTTGTGTACTGGTAACTTGAGGGGAGGAAGAAGCATTAAATGCTTTTGGACAGTTAGGTGGAGTGTAGAGGGGGAGGGTTGGTTTTGTCAGGAGGAAGCATGGTGGGTTGTGGGTGGTTTTGGGTTTGGCGGGATTGTGGGAAGATGGTGGTTTTGACCAGGGTCAAACCTGGTTTAGCTAAGGGTATACGGGTGTGGGTTATTTTAAGGATTTGGGCTTTGTTGTGATTGGGCTGGGTTGAGGGGTTAAGGTTTAGGATTGGGTTGGGTTTTATTTGTGGGTTAAAAAGGGTAATGGGTTAATGGTTTTAAGGGTTAAGGATTAGGATAGGAATGTGTTTAAACTTTGAGGGACCATTTATGTAGAATTCTGAAAATCCAGGGACCATGGCTGCCAACTTTGAAAATTAATTTCCAAGGATCATTTGTGTTGTTTTGGTATTTTTGGGAGTTGACTTGACTTTTGACTTTGACTTTTGTCTTCACTTGATCAAATGCACACTTGTTGTCGAGTCGATCCAAAAATGCCCGTTTTCGCTCCGTTTTCAATCCTTTGTACCTGAAACACATAAAAACACAAAACCAAGGATATCTGCAATATATTTGGGTGTTTTTGGTCATTTTTAAATGATGAGTATTTACACACTCATCAATCCCCCACACTAAGCTATTGCTAGTCCCTAGCAATCCGATCATATGAAGTAATGAAAGGATCAAAAGAATACCCCGTTTTGACTTTTTATTTGATGCGAGAAATTTAAACTAGAACATAAATAGATAACATGCTTGATTTTCAAAAATGGTATCATGGAACGGGATTCACACAAAATGGGTGTCTCCAGGGAATTGAAATCGTCATCCTCTTTTTTATACTCCCAACTAAGCTTAAACTCAATGTGCAAATGTTTTTGTAAAATGCTAACACTACTTATACTAATAATCTATGTAAGCCGAGACTTAACTTTTCACTCCCATATTTATTTAAGTTAGGTGAATGTGCTTGATTTTCAAAATTTTGATCACAAAAATCGACGTTTATATAAAATTTTGACTAATACTAGTTGAAAGATAGATTTAAAATTCACAACAAGCAAGTTTCAAAACTTTATTGCATTTTGCAATATCATTCCATTTTATTTTATTTATTTTCTTTTCATTTTCTCATCATTTTTCATTTTTTTTTTACTTGTGCAACATAAACTAACGGAGTTTCACGGGAACCAAGACCTTACACTTTCCTGGAATAAAGGATCCAAGGGCCGTTACAACGGAGAGTTCCAAGACCTAAACGCCTTCCGGAAATAAGGATCCAAGGGCCGATCTTGAACCTTAGCTTTTTAGCACATTTATTTATTACTTAACTTTTTGCAACTTTCAAGCAACGTCTCACTTTCATTTTGCATTATTCTGACATATGCTTGTTCCGAAGTTTAAATAAAGCCTTGAACTAGTATTTTTCAAAATCGTATGAAAAAATGATTTTGTGTGTTCAAAAGTTTGAAAATAAGCACTTATTAAGTCAGATTAGTTATCTTCTGGGAGGAAAAGCCATAGATTACTTGTATAAGCTCTAAAGAAAACCAACTATTCTACGCTTAGCATTTTCATTTGCACATATCGTAAAACCTAAGTCTAATCGTTAAGGAAGCAGCCAGATCAACACTCTGGCAGCGTCGGGATTCCCCTTGTTCTAACCTAATCAAGACTAAACACTCTTTTATTGATTTTTTTATTATTTTTTTATTTTTTTTATTTATTTATTTATTATTTTTTTTATGACAAAAAATTTTTAAAATTTTGGTCAAAAACGGGGGTACTAGGGCACTAGAAGGTACATATGTGACAAAATTCGAGAGAATTCCCCCCCCCCCCACACACACTTAGAATTGAATATTGCCCTCAATATTCAAAGTACCGGCTATTATGCCGACACTTAGAACGTAAAAAGGTAATACTAATAGCCAAGTGTGGAACAGAAATCTCTATTTTCACAAACAGGATTAAAAAGATATCCCTAGATAAACGTTAGCAAACAGATTGGATATTGGGCGGCTGGATTGAAAACAGGCGCATCAATCATCACGATCTAAGGGAAACCTGCAAACAAGAGCAAACAACACACAAAACAAAGCGCAGTAGAGGAATCCCCCCACACTTAGTGTCAGAAAATAGAAAGAAGTCAGAAACATGGGTTGTCACCCATGTGGTGCTAATGTTTTTGTTAACCGAGTCACTAGCTTGACTCGACCCCGAATTCATTGGTTCATGGGGAAGCAAGTGGAAGAAACAATCTCCTTCAGACTTTCATTCAATGTGTTTGGATAAACATATGAACATCAGAAAGTTCCACACCGACGAGATACCCACGGTATTTTAATAATATAAACTATAAAGGATGATACCGGGGTCAAATATGGTGTCCTCATTCCCGTAGGAGAAAAGGGAAAGAGAAATCACACCATATGTGATGAAGAGAAGCAAGATTTTTATGACTATCATAAAAAAAACTCTTCATCATCAAAAGCAAGGTGGTCATCAACGGGAGGGAGGGTTGGGATGAAATTTTCAAGAAGTAAATCCTTATGATCAATAACACCTCCCCCCACACTAGAATCATTCTCAAGATTGAAATAAAAATGATCAAATTCCGGTTGAGAGAGTTCACCGGAGAACTCTTCAAAGATAACCGGATCATTTTTATCAAAGAGAAATTAGTCATACTTGGGAAGAGAGATAAAAGCATGAGAAGTGGTACTGCCACTACTCGTCTCTTCCAAAAGATCGATGTCAAAAGAAAAGGCTTCATAAGCCGGGAGAGAAAAATCAGAATGAGAAGTGGGATTGCCACTTCTCTCTTCAGCCGTATCAAAGATAAAACTTTCATATTCAGGAACAAAATCCTCGAGCTCGAGCTCCGGAGGATCTGACGGCTTATCTTCAACAATAACTTCCTTCGGGGGGAGAAAAAATAACGGTTCATCAAATATTATTTTTTCTAATAACGGAGCATCTCCCCCCGGATCACCATCGGGCTCAACAATTTCTGGCGAAATTGGAGCATCAAATAAGAACACCTCGAGCTCTTCCATAGAGATATCACTTCTCTCAATCGGAGGAGAAGGATGGGAAGAGTCGGAAACAATCTCAATACGACAAACCGATTCCGGAGATGGGACAAGTGGTGTGCTCTTAGAGCTAGCAATTTTCACCACTTCCGTTGTGGTCTCCGATTCTTGTTCATCGTAATCAAAAACACTCTTTACTTCCCCAGCACATTTCTCAAACCATTTGCTTGTGCCAGGGGTAATTTTCATTGCTTTGAGCTCATCACGTTTGTTTGAAGTACTCTTAACCTTGAATCTTGAAAGTATCGAATCACTTCTTTTGGAAGCAATTACGAGATCAGATTTTTGATTCACCGTAGCAACATTGCATTTGGTTAGAAGTTTAGAGTCTTGATTTACATTAAACGTGACTTCTTCATTTTCAACATGAATGGTTAACTCTTCAGCATATACATCAATGAGGGCACGACTCGTTCTTAAGAAAGTCTCTACCCAAAATGAGTGGAACTCGAGGATCAGCATTAAAGTCTACCACAACAAAATCCGTGGGAAAGTGGAACTTTCCTACTTTCACAACGACATCCTCAGCTATTCCAAGTGGACGAGTTATAGTACGGTCCGCTAGCTCGAGTGTCATGCAAGTATCGGTAAGCTTCGGAAGAGATAATTTTTTCCATACCGAGAGTGGCATAAGGTTAATGCTTGCGCCAAGATCCGCCAAGGCGGAGCACTGAACCATCCCCGAGAAATCACATGGGATTAAAAACTTGCCGGGGTCTCCGAGCTTTTCGGGAAGCTTCTTGAGGAGAACTGCCGAGCATTGCTCATTAAGTGGGGTCTTTGCCATCTCAGTCAACTTATCTTTGTTGCTTAGCAAACTTTTGAGTGTAGATGCAAACTTGGGCATAAGAACGAGAGCATCAGCGAAGCTTATATCAAAGTGCAATTCATTGAAGATTTTAAAAAATTCTCCATTTGTTGATTTGTTTTATCATGGAGCTTTTGTTCATTAAGCCTTGAAGGATATGGAATTGAAGGCTTAGGATTGGTCTTCGGAACATCGGGTTCCGGAATTTGAGATTGGACGACCGGAGGTTGGACGTGTGCGGTACTTCGTGGGCTTGAAAAATGCACCTTGTCCGTTGTCACCTCGGTATCTCGATTCACTTCCCTCGGTGGAGGGGGCATAGGAGTCGAGGGTACATTATGCGTCTTACCACTTCGAGTGGTGACGACTTTCAACTCACCCTTCGGGTTAGGAATGGTATTTCCCGGAAGACCTCCCGAAGTTGAAGCTTGATTCATTTGGTTCATGAGGCTAGCAAACATGTTCTCAATTTTACTTTGAGATTGCTCAACTTTATGATTTGTTGTTCTAAGTTTATTTTTGAGCTCATGACCTTGTTTTGTTATTGAGGTTTGAAAATCATTTTTCAAAGTGGTGATTTGATTTTGCATTGACCTCATGTTGGCCTCATTTGACTTGATGTAATTAGCAAGTTCATTTGAGGGACCAACGGGGGCTTGGTAATTAGAAGCTTGAAAGCCTTGATTGAAATTACCCCCTTGGGTTGGGTATTGATTTACTGGGGCTTGAAATTGGTTTCGAACATCTTGCCCTCTCGGTTGGTTTTGGTTGAATCTATTTGGATTGTTGGGTTGAGAAAATCCGGGTGGTCCACTTTGATTACTAACACGATAGTTCGGGTCAACTTGAGGACGGTATTGGTTACCTCCTTTGTTGTAAGCCCTGGCTACCGCATTAACTTCAAATCGACTACCATCGGTGGCAGTACAATTGTAGTATGCATGAGGACCACCACAAGTGACACAAGTTTCTTCCACCGCTTTGACTTGAGTGGGTGAAGAAGTTTGTGGGGAAGAGAGTTTCTTTTGCTTGGAAAGAACCAAAGCTTGAATAGCATCCGTGAGTTTTTCAATCTTAGCATCGGTGCTAGAAGTACTCACGTGAGATGAAGAAGGAGAAGCGCTACTAACTTGGGAAACAACCGGCTTGCTTCGTGTAGTGCGGACCTTGGACTTATTCTCGATGATGCTTAATGCATCTTTCGTAGTCCGATTCAAGAGATTGCCACCGGCGGCGGCATTAAGAGAATCTTGGTCCGTTTGGTTCAAACCATTATAGAAGGTATCGAGTTGATGTAACTCGGAGAAACCATGGTGAGGACATTTGCGAAGTAATTCTTTAAAACGATCCCACGCTTCACTAAAGGATTCATCAAATTTTTGAGTGAATTTGGTGATTTCATTTTTAAGGCTTGTGGTTTTAGACGGGGGAAAGAATTCATTCACAAATTTTTACACTAAATCTTCCCATGTTTCAATAGAACAAGGGGGTTGTTTTTCGAGCCAAATTCGGGTGGCCCCCTCGAGAGAAAAAGGAAAAAGAAGAAGTTTGATAGCTTCTTGAGGAACATTTCGGTATTTGATGGTAGAGGTGATCTTGTTAAACCATCGAATGTGGGAGTGAGGATCGTCCCTCTCAAATCCGAAATATTGACTTGAAGTTACTAAGTTTAGCAACCCCGTTTTAAGCTCAAAGCTATCGGCAACGATTGCCGGAACAACGATAGCATCTCCGTAACCCTCGGTGGGTGCTTGGAGAAGCTCTGACATGGTGCGTTCATCTGCCATTGCGACAATGGGAGGAACGGGAATAGCACGAATCTCGGGTTCGGCTATTGAGGCGGTATGCCTACGATTACGTCTCCGATTACGTCTTCTCGGGGTATGCACGAGTTCACGTAAAGGACTTGTTGACGGAGAAGAACGAGTGCGCATGCACTAAAAACAATTCAATTAAAACAAGACCGAGGCAAAACACAAGTGAACTTAAACCTTAAATCAAACAAGCGTACGGTAGTTCTTTGAAAGAAAAACGCACAGGGTGGCGGAGGAGCAAAGGTGGGCAATAAATGCCCTTAAAAACCCGCTCCTTTCGGTCTGCAATTTAATGTCAAGACCTCCTAGAACCTCCGTTATAGTTTGTTAATCAATCAAAGGTGAGCCGAATTCGCAAGCGACACAAAGGCAAGTTTTAATCTTTTGTTTGGGAACTTATAATGATAATACTCCAAGTTGATGAATATTATATTGAGATTGTTTTTATCTTTTATTTTAACACAAGAAAACGGAAAATATTTTTGTATTTTTGTTTTTTATATGATAATATATATACAAAAGAAAAGAAAAATATTTTTGTATTTTATGGGGTTTATGGAAAACGGGAACTTCACAAGGAAGGATCTCAAGTCACTAATCGTTAAAACCTTTAACAATATTGTCGCAACACAACCTCCCCGGCAGCGGCGCCAAAATTTGATCCGTGCTAAAGTATATATATATAATATCAGACGGATATGCGTGAAATGCGGGAAATGACAAATCAACCCTTTAGGAAAAAGGTTAACTTACAAAACCCGTGAATACGATATGTGTGATACCGGGCAAGTGATTACCCGGGTCGTGTCCCAACGAGGTGTGAATCGAGGATTTTGTTATCGGTTAGGAATTAAAATGCTTGATGATTGGATTTTGGATTTTTGAGTTTTTAATATTCTAATGAGAAATGGAAAGCAAATTTACAAAGAAAAATAACGCATAAGACAATTTACACTAAAAACGCAAATCGGGAATTCAAAAACGAGCCTAAAAACTAAAATCTTTAAAAATTAACCCTACAAGTTAAAATTTATTTTTACTAGGATCTAAATGACAAAAGAAAATTTTGGGAAAAAGATTTATATTTTTTTGACTTTTATATTTTTTATTATGAATTAAAAACAGAATTTAAAAGAAAAATTAATTAAAAATACTAAATTAAAATGTAAAAATATGAAAAATTCCAGGAAACTACTCAATGATAATTAGAATCTAAGAAAAATAAGAATGGGCCAACTGCTTATTCGGATAAGCAGTTATTAAGCAAAAAGGGTGATAAGCTTACAATGAAAAAACAAGGTTAAATGAAAATTTGTGCAAGGGTTTACTGAACAAAGACCCTAGGGCAGTTGGTGATTGGTGTGTGTGTTGAGGCTTTGGTAGCTAAAGGTCCGGGGTTCGAATCCTGGCCTTAGCTTTTTGCTTTATTTTTTTATTTTTATTTTTTTGATTGTAACTCAATAAGCACAAACCAATAAGCAAACTTTATAATTAAAACTTAATTTGAATACCACAAATAAGCCCAGAAATAAGCCAAGGATCTGATCAGAAGCAAAGAAAACTAAAAAGCTAAGGTTCAAGTGCTAAAGAGCTGAAAAGCTGTGAATAAGCTAAAATGAGAACTGAAAAAGCTAAAAGCATGTAAGGGGATTCTGAAAAAACTATGGGAAGCAAGTTAAGCAATTGGGGAGTGCAAATAAGCACTGAAATCAAAGCAAATAAGCACTAAGGTTGCTGATATGTGCAGGGTATTATTTGTCCACTGAGGTAAGTTTTGAGCTAAAAAACAAGCACTGAATAAGCTCTAAATGCCTCAAAAGCTGAAAACAGATCAAGCTTATACTATGAGCTTCTAGTGTACCAAAAATCAGACAAAGAAAAGCTAATTTAATGCTTAAAAATAAGCTGAACAAATGGCTATTCTAGACAAGGATGCACTGAATTCTCAGTGTATGCTTGTATAGATAAGGCACTTTTGAGCTTAATTTAGAGCTCAAATAAGCTATGCTAGGGGCTGAAATTGGAAATAAGCAAAGTTGAAATAGCAAACTATCTAGAGTAAAAGGGAATAAGCATTACTGAGATCAAATGAGGGCTTAATTGGGCCAAGGAAAACTGAAGCAGTCTGCACATATGGGGTTTGGTTATGTGCAGACTTGACCAAAAAGGGCAAAACACTTCCAATGCAACCCAAATTAATCCAACTTTTGAAAACCTTCTTTATACACTAAATTTGACACTAAATGAGAAAAAGGTAGCACAGAAAAAGCTACTGGCTTAGTATAGCTTATATGATCAGATTTTAGGTAATGCTTACAAGGACAGACTTAAACTCATGAAATCAACCAAATCATGTCAAATTTCCTAACAAACAGCTAATCTAGCTTAATTTAAGCAAGATCAAAACTTCCTAACTTGCACATGAACAGTATATCACAAATTGACCCATTTTGACTCTTGACCCAAACATCCCTTTTTGGGCCTGTCTTGGATTTTAAAACCAAAAGAAGCTTGAATAAGCCTAGACTTCTGAAGAACAATGATTAAGCAACTTAATTGAGACATAATAAACAACTTATTAGAAGAAAATAAGCTCAAATTAAGCTAGACCCTAGTCTACTGATTTTAAGCCTTTTTGTAGAATTCTAAGCAAAGTGGATATTAAAGCCAAGCTACCTACTGAATTATCATTACAAAGCATAACTAAGCACTATTAAGCTACAAATAAGCAAATAAGCTAACAATAAGCTAATGAACAGTAACCTATACAGAATTTTGAGAAATTAGAACAAGATTGTAAAACCTTTAACCCTAGCTGAGCAAGGGTTCCAACTGAATGGCAGCTACAAGCTCCTAGCTAATCAAAGATAAGCTAGGTACAGTCCATCTTGCCATTCCATTACTTGCAACTTCCAAAATGCTTTCCACAACAATGCAAAGGTAAACCTGTGGTGTTTTGTTTTAGTTTCTGATTTTATTCTTGTTATCTTTTTGTTATACTTTTAGAGCTTAACAGAGCTTATGAAGGCTTATGAAATTTTTGAAACAACAATAGAGCATAAATTAAATTTTTGCTAAAAACTTGAGATTTATATTGAAACTGAAAATGAGCTACAAAGTTTAGAATAAAAACTGAAATACTTCTATCAAACTGAAAAGCTGATTACAAGAATAAATTAAAACTACATAAAAACCAACATGCCTTCGAAGGCTACAAGAGTCTAGTATTTATTCTAGAAACTAAACTAGGGTCTTCTCTCTCTTTTTGTGCTAGTTTTGTGAGATAAAACTGCTGGGAAAGTCACATGTGCTTCTTTGAATCAAGTCCCATTCATTGGATTAAAGTAGAAAGATCTCAGCCCTTAAAAATCAGTTTGGCGCCCAAATGTGTTGTGGATTGCCAGAGTGGATACCAACTTGTGTACTGGTAACTTGAGGGGAGGAAGAAGCATTAAATGCTTTTGGACAGTTAGGTGGAGTGTAGAGGGGGAGGGTTGGTTTTGTCAGGAGGAAGCATGGTGGGTTGTGGGTGGTTTTGGGTTTGGCGGGATTGTGGGAAGATGGTGGTTTTGACCAGGGTCAAACCTGGTTTAGCTAAGGGTATACGGGTGTGGGTTATTTTAAGGATTTGGGCTTTGTTGTGATTGGGCTGGGTTGAGGGGTTAAGGTTTAGGATTGGGTTGGGTTTTATTTGTGGGTTAAAAAGGGTAATGGGTTAATGGTTTTACGGGTTAAGGATTAGGATAGGAATGTGTTTAAACTTTGAGGGATGATGAGTGTGTAAATACTCATCATTTTATACCCATAAAAGACACAAAAATGACCAAAAACATATAAAAAATGTCATATATATGTTTGCTTTTGTGTTTATATATGTGCAGGTACGGATATGAGAAAAAGACAAAAAGAAAGGCAAAAATGGACAAAAAAACGAGCAAGAGATTGGAAAGAGCACGAAATTGCGAGTCTATCGATAATTTTATTTGAAGCATCGAGGCAAAATAAGAGAAGTTTAAAGATTATTTATTTCAAGGACCAATGAATTAAACATAAAGAACGATGAGGGACCAAAAGCGTTTAATTCATATGAAGTTTAAAAGACAAGGACTAGAAGTAAAGAAGAGGGGTGTAAATTGTCAAATGAATTCAAAGTTGAAATTTATGGCGGGTCCCGCTTACACATGGAACTAATCCTATCTTGTGGATATCAACGGAAGAAAAGAAAGAGCAAAAAGAAAAAAATGTTGTAAACTTGTAACAATTGGTCAGTGATGTCACGTATTCTTCAAACTGCCTCTTACTCCTCTTCAGCCAATTAGACGCTGCCATTTGGCATGTTTAAACCGACTTATTTGCCTATAAATAGAGGCGCAGTAGTAGTTTTTATTGAGTAGTTAGTTTTAGTTTAGTTTTTTTTTTCTCTTCGTTATGTTTATTTTACACAGTAGCAGTTTTTAATCTTAGTCATTTAATTTTCTGCAATAGTCATCTCTTTTAATTTATATTAGGTTTTAACTTTATGTTTAGCATTTAATTTCAGTCTTTTTAAGCATTTAAATTCTGTCTTTTTAATATTTATTAGTTTTAGCTTATTATGTCTTATTATCTCTTCTTTTTTTTACCCTCTAGCTCAATTCAAACACAAAAACAGATGCATGAGCTTATTAAGCTCGGCTTATTTTTCAAATAAGCATTGACATTTCTTAAGTTTGAGAGCACTTAAAATTTAGTTTGTCTGTTTATTTTTAGTTTTCTTTTGTTTAGTAATTATTCTAGTTTTAATACTAGTCCGATCTATTCTAGTTTTAATACTAGTCCTAGTAATTTAGCTTTATATATTATTGTTTATTTATTGTCATTTTTTAAACGTAATGATTATTATCGTTGTTATTAGCATAGATTTTATTATATACGAGTAATTTTATATAAGTTTGTTTAGAAATCGGTGGTTTCAACTTTATTAACAAATTTGCTTCATAACTCTATTTTAATTTATGTTCACATGTTTTAGCGTAAAAATCCAAAATACCTCTTTTTCACTATTCATCACACGTAATCACGAACTAAATCACAAATTCCATTCAAACCTTCATCGGGGATAATGACCCGGGTTACACATACTTCACTTGTGTTTCCTTGGAGAAAATATGTAATACCTGAAATTTGAAAACATGCAAAATGACCAAAATGCCCCTACAAATTTAAAAATTCATTTAAAAGCTTATAAATCACCAAATAAATCCCAAACCTTCGGGAATGAACTAGACATGAAGCCAAATAATTTTTGTGACTACATTTCAACATTTTAAAAAGTACAAAATATACAAAGTATTTATTGGCCGCTTATGTATTTAATTCGTGTATTAATAGTATCACTTATACACGTTTTCTTTATTTATATATATATAATATATACCGAAAACCCTTAAAACCTTTGCCAAAAATCGTATAACCTCAAATCGACCAAGGAAAATTCGTGACTTATTTTTCCAGAGTTCTACATAACCTAAAGAAGCTTAGAAAATTGTTTGGAGGTCGTGGGATTCGTTTGTTTGGTCGCTAGAGAATTGTTTTGTCGAATAAGTATAACCGAGAGGTATAATTCTTAAATATCCCTTTGACATGTTTGATCTTGCATATAGTATTTTTCTTATGTTAGTATGATTATATAAGACCTAAATAAAATGTATAACTCGAATCATGCAAGCTATATAAGTCGTACGAATTTTTGAGAGCTAAAACGAAAATAAAATACAATACGCTTAATACGAATTATTCAGGGCATGTAATTATTTATTTTAGACACTATACGACATATATGGTCTGGGAAAAATAGTGGTTCGATTTTTGGAAGCTCATATGGATCGTAGTTAATTTTGTGTTAGTCGTATGGTATGTCGAATGGATTAAAAATAGAAAGAAAACCCTAGGGCACATTAGGGTTAGGGTTTGGTACTTTAATTCTGGTCATTAAATGCAAATTAATGATGAGGTAATGATTATTTGATGATTATATGAACTAGGGTTTGTATTTGCTATTATAAAAGTATATACGATTTGTAAAATAAATAACAAGGACTTGTTTTGCCAACTTTGGAACTTAAAGGTTATTTTTATAATGTTAATTAGATCAGTACAAATGTGTAAAAATTATAAGATGAGGTCCTTAAGTGTAAAATTTGCAAGATAATGATTTATTGGTTAATTAATGGTTCGAATTAGAAATTTAATTAGTAGAGGGACTAATTATGTAAATATGTGAAACATGGAGGTGTAATTCGTATCAAATGTTAATGTGAGGGTATATTCTGTAATTTAGTAAATATGAGGGCTTATGATGTAATTATGAATATAGTGAGGGTTAAATTGTAAATTATGTAACTATAAGGTCTACTTTGTAAACTTTAATAACTATAGGGGTGTAAAGTGTAAATAATGAAACTTTATGGACTAAAGATGTAATTCTGATTTAAAGATGTGTTTAAAATTAGTAACTTGTGATATTTCTTTTGAAACCTTTAACTTTGATATATTTACAATTAAAACCCTAAGTTATAGAAACTTGACATATTTAACCCTGAACTATCTTAACTTGCTAAAATGTACCCTATTTCCATAATAGTATTAATTAATGACTTAACAAGAATTGATACTTAAATCTTTCTAATTGTGGAAACTTACTAAATAGGGACGCTTTCTAAAAATGGAAACTTACTTGAAATGGAAAAGATAACTAAGAGTACTTTGTAATTCTCTTCTACTCCTCTAGGTGTGAAGAAGGAGTAACTCGATCTCTTTCAGCCTTTTGTCTTTGTTCTTGCTTGCTAATAAGGTACAGATATTCTGCCCTTCTTGTAAGGAGCCTTCGTTTCTCTTGATCTCTTGTTTGATTCGTTTAGGATTCCCAAAGCCATTGCTATGTACCCTTGTTTTGTGAACCTTTGTTTTGAACCTTTGCCTTGATCTTTGCCTTGAACCACTATGAACCTTGATATGAACCTTGCCATAAAACTTTGACTTGAACCTAATATGTTTGGTAATATAATTGGATGAGAAAACCTTTTTATTCGTTTATGAAAATGTCTTAAGAAAACCATTTTTAAAACTATCTTATTGAAAACTATTTTAAGGACTATTTTATGAAAACCATTTTAAAATACTATCGTTATGAAAAACCATTTTAAAAGATTCTTTAATGAAAAACTATTTTAAAAGGATTGTTTTCAAATGAACTTTTAGATTGAACCTTTACTATGAACATTTGCTACGATCTCTTGTCTTGACCATTTGACTTGAACCTTGATACATTGAATTGAACCCATTGATATGTAAACACGAACTTGAAACTTGAACTAGACTTGTACACTTGACCTTGACCTTGACCCACAGTTTGAGACTACGAGCCATAGTAGGCATGAGGGTTTCATGTCCTTGTCATTGATGCACCAATGACTTGACTTTTGGGTAGGAAAGTGATAACCTATCCCGTCCCTGCCATGACTTGATAATTGAATTGTACACGTAGATGAAGACATTGTGGCAGCCTACAGGGGCGCATGGATGCATCCTAGATTTGGATTTGGATTTGTACTTGACTTGACTTGATTACTTGTATTGTTAGTGACATGATGGGTGTGTGCGATACACGTCATTCACTCTTGGGAGCCCGCGACTCCAACCTTTGGAGGTATCCCCTCATATTATACTTGTCATACCGAGGTCACCCCTCCGTATACATGTATACTTGTTTACTTGACTTGATATGATATGTTCTGGGCTCGTAGAGGATTGCTGTATCTGTTTATCTTTCTGTTTACCTTACCTTTTTCACTTGTACATTATTTCTTATTTGTTTCCTATGCTTTTACTCTTGATAACCTTTACTACATTTACATTTCGTAAACCCTTATTACTGCTTGTTATCGTTATATCTGTTCACTGAGCTCTCGTAGCTCAGCCGCATTTTCTTTTCCTGCGGCAGGTATTTAAGCTAGGAAGCTGGGTTTTGCTTTGGGATGAGAGCAACTTTGAGTGAAGCATGGACCTTAGTACCTTAGCTCTACCATTTGAAATTTGACTTGTTATGCCTTCGTTTGGCACTTGATTGTTTAGTACTTCATTTATTTCTTTTCATTGTCTTGTTGAACTTGATATAAGTCTTGTTGGCTTATTATCTTTTGGTTTAATGTTAAGACTTCCGCTGTTTTATTATTACTTGTTCTGATGTGAAACCATAGCATTGTGACATCTTTGCCCTTCTCGGGTCGGGGTGTTACAATTTATGGTATCAGAGACAGGTTGGACCCTTAGGTTTCCCGAAAACCCTTAGGCTTAGGCCATTGACCTGTGAGGATTGGGTAGACATTAGATTTCCTTTCGCGCACTCTCTTTTCCTGTCCTGCTCTGTCATTTTCTGTTTGCTCTTACTAATCGTTTTGACAATCATCCAGATGGTGAATACGTGTTTTACCCAGTACACTGATGGGAATGATGGCCCTGATTTCGAGGCCATGATAGCTGCTGCTATGGCTGCTGTTCTTCCTCAATTGGTGACCCAAGTCACCAATAACATCAGAAATGGGGCAAGTTCTTCTGGTGGTGGTGGTGGCGATGCTCCACCCACTGCTCCACCTGTCGGTATTCATGTTTGGATCGAAAGGTTCAACAAACTCAAGCCTCTCTCTTTCAGGTCCGCTGCTACTCCCCATGAGGCAGAGGACTGGATTACCCATGTCGAGAAGTTGTTCAGGGTTCTCGGATGTGCTGACGAATTTAAAACTCGTTTGGCCACATTCAAGTTAGAGGGTGACGCTCTTAATTGGTGGACTACTCTTGTTCAAGCAAAAGGAGATGACTATGCTGAGACCTGTTCTTGGGCGGACTTCATTGAGGTGTTCTATAGGCAGTATATTCCATTATCGGAGCAGCAGAGATACGAGAGAGAGTATGCGACGATTCGTCAGGGGGATCGTGAGTCTTCGGGTGAGTTTATGCAGCGATTCTTGCGCTTGGCCAGCTTTGTTGGGCCGGAAGTTACTGGGGATGCTCATCGTCAGGCTCGTCATTTCAAGTGGGCATTGAAGAAGTGGGTACTAGATCGTGTTGTAAACTTTGAGTACGAGGATGTGGCTGCGGTTCAGGATGCTGCGCGTAACATTGAGTTGCTACATGCAGAAGAGGGTTCTAATAAACGGGATAGGGATGGAAATCGGGTGAACTCTAAGGAGCAAAGTCACCTGGACCAAGGATATGAGCAGCAAAGGCGATCTAATAGGAGTTTTGAATCACGAGATTAGGTGGATCGTGGTCATGATCAGAAAGGTCGGGATTCGAAGTCAAATTCTAATCAGGGTGGTGATCGTCACGGGCGCAGCGACAGTCAAAGGAAGTGGAAGGATCAGTCTTCCAGGGATTACCTGCAGAATCAGGTTTCTGGATCGAATACTCAGAAGAGATCAGCTGAGAACCTACCTACTCCAGTTAGTTGTGCTTATTGTGGGAAGTATCATTCGGGAGTTTGTCGTAAGGCTTCGGGTGCTTGCTATGGATGTGGATCCACTGGACATATGGTGAAGGACTGCCCTAAGAATCCGTCGGCACTTGAAAAATATCTTGACCCTCCTCCTCCTACTTCTGGTACCGGTCGTGTTTTCATGCTTTCTCGTGACCAGGCAGGCAAGGCGTCTCGTATGTGATTGTTTCGTTTCCGTTCTATTTTCCTTTCCGTTTTCTTGCAAATTTCGAGGATGAAATTTTTTGTTTAGAGGGGAAGAAGTTGAAATACCTGAAATTTGAAAACATGCAAAATGACCAAAATGCCCCTACAAATTTAAAAATTTATTTAAAAGCTTATAAATCACCAAATAAATTCCAAACCTTCGGGAATGAACTAGACATGAAGCCAAATAATTTTTGTGACTACATTTTAACATTTTAAAAAGTACAAAATATACAAAGTATTTATTGGCCGCTTATGTATTTAATTCGTGTATTAATAGTATTAAAAATACAAAATAAATTAAATAAAATACAAGATAATTACTAATAAAATTAGGAAAAGATCACAATCAGTATTTGACCTTAATTAGGCTTGCTTGGGCCAAAATTCTTGAATCCTTATCACTTATACACGTTTTCCTTATTTATATATATATAATATATACCGAAAACCCTTAAAACCTTTGCCAAAAATCGTATAACCTCAAATCGACCAAGGAAAATTCGTGACTTATTTTTCTGGAGTTCTACATAACCTAAAGAAGCTTAGAAAATTGTTTGGAGGTCGTGGGATTCGTTTTTTTGGTCGCTAGAGAATTGTTTTGTCGAATAAGTATAACCGAGAGGTATAATTCTTAAATATCCCTTTGACACATTTGATCTTGCATATAGTATTTTTCTTATGTTAGTATGATTATATAAGACCTAAATAAAATGTATAACTCGAATCATGCAAGCTATATAAGTCGTACGAATTTTTGAGAGCTAAAACGAAAATAAAATACAATACGCTTAATACGAATTATTCAGGGCATGTAATTATTTATTTTAGACACTATACAACATATATGGTCTGGGAAAAATAGTGGTTCGATTTTTGGAAGCTCATATGGATCGTAGTTAATTTTGTGTTAGTCGTATGGTATGTCGAATGGATTAAAAATAGAAAGAAAATCCTAGGGCACATTAGGGTTAGGGTTTGGTACTTTAATTCTGGTCATTAAATGCAAATTAATGATGAGGTAATGATTATTTGATGATTATATGAACTAGGGTTTGTATTTGCTATTATAAAAGTATATACGATTTGTAAAATAAATAACAAGGACTTGTTTTGCCAACTTTGGAACTTAAAGGTTATTTTTATAATGTTAATTAGATCAGTATAAATGTGTAAAAATTATAAGATGAGGTCCTTAAGTGTAAAATTTGCAAGATAATGATTTATTGGTAAATTAATGGTTCGAATTAGAAATTTAATTAGTAGAGGGACTAATTATGTAAATATGTGAAACATGGAGGTGTAATTCGTATCAAATGTTAATGTGAGGGTATATTCTGTAATTTAGTAAATATGAGGGCTTATGATGTAATTATGAATATAGTGAGGGTTAAATTGTAAATTATGTAACTATAAGGTCTACTTTGTAAACTTTAATAACTATAGGGGTGTAAAGTGTAAATAATGAAACTTAAAGGACTAAAGATGTAATTCTGATTTAAAGATGTATTTAAAATTAGTAACTTGTGATATTTCTTTTGAAACCTTTAACTTTGATATATTTACAATTAAAACCCTAAGTTTTAGAAACTTGACATATTTAACCCTGAACTATCTTAACTTGCTAAAATGTACCCTATTTCCATAATAGTATTAATTAATGACTTAACAAGAATTGATACTTAAATCTTTCTAATTGTAGAAACTTACTAAATAAGGACGCTTTCTAAAAATGGAAACTTACTTGAAATGGAAAAGATAATTAATAGTACTTTGTAATTCTCTTCTACTCCTCTAGGTGTGAAGAAGGAGTAACTCGATCTCTTTCAGCCTTTTGTCTTTGTTCTTGCTTGCTAATAAGGTACAGATATTCTGCCCTTCTTGTAAGGTGCCTTCGTTTCTCTTGTTCTCTTGTTTGATTCGTTTAGGATTCCCAAAACCATTGCTATGTTCCCCTGTTTTGTGAACCTTTGTTTTGAACCCTTGCCTTGATCTTTGCCTTGAACCACTATGAACCTTGATATGAACCTTGCCATAAAACCTTGACTTGAACCCTAATATGTTTGGTAATATAATTGGATGAGAAAACCTTTTTATTCATTTATGAAAATGTCTTAAGAAAACCATTTTTAAAACTATCTTATTGAAAACTATTTTAAGGACTATTTTATGAAAACCATTTTAAAATACTATCGTTATGAAAAACCATTTTAAAAGATTCTTTAATGAAAAACTATTTTAAAAGGATTGTTTTCAAATGAACTTTTAGATTAAACCTTTACTATGAACATTTGCTACGATCTCTTGTCTTGACCATTTGACTTGAACCTTGATACATTGAATTGAACCCATTGATATGTAAACACGAACTTGAAACTTGAACTTGACTTGTACACTTGTCCTTGACCTTGACCCACAGTTTGAGACTACGAGCCATACTAGGCATGAGGGTTTCATGTCCTTGTCATTGATGCACCAATGACTTGACTTTTGGGTAGGAAAGTGATAACCTATCCCGTCCCTGCCATGACTTGATAATTGAATTGTACACGTAGATGAAGACATTGTGGCAGCCTACAAGGGCGCATGGATGCATCCTAGATTTGGATTTGGATTTGTACTTGACTTGACTTGATTACTTGTATTGTTAGTGACATGATGGGTGTGTGCGATACACGTCATTCACTCTTGGGAGCCCGCGACTCCAACCCTTGGAGGTATCCCCTCATATTATACTTGTCATACCGAGGTCACCCCTCCGTTTTAAATGTATACTTGTTTACTTGACTTGATATGATATGTTCTGGGCTCGTAGAGGATTGCTGTATCTGTTTATCTTTCTGTTTACCTTACCTTTTTCACTTGTACATTATTCCTTATTTGTTTCCTATGCTTTTACTCTTGATAACCTTTACTACATTTACATTTCGTAAACCCTTATTACTGCTTGTTATCGTTATATCTGTTCACTGAGCTCTCGTAGCTCAGCCGCATTTTCTTTTCCTGCGGCAGGTATTTAAGCTAGGAAGCTGGGTTTTGCTTTGGGATGAGAGCAACTTTGAGTGAAGCATGGACCTTAGTACCTTAGCTCTACCATTTGAAATTTGACTTGTTATGCCTTCGTTTGGCACTTGATTGTTTAGTACTTCATTTATTACTTTTCATTGTCTTGTTGAACTTGATATAAGTCTTGTTGGCTTATTATCTTTTGGTTTAATGTGAAGACTTCCGCTGTTTTATTATTACTTGTTCTGATGTGAAAACATAGCATTGTGACATCTTTGCCCTTCTCGGGTCGGGGTGTTACAAAATACGTGTTGATTTTAACGAATCAAATTTTGGCGCCGCTGCCGGGGAGGTTGTGTTGCGACAATATAGTTGAGATTTTAAAACGATTAGTGACTTGAGATCCTTCTTTAAGAAGTTTCCACTTTCATAAAAACATATAAAAAAATATATATTTTTCTTTTCTTTTAGATATATATTATCATATAAAAATAAAACCCAAAAACATTCTCGTTTTATTGTTAAATAAAAGATAAAAGCAAAATCAATATAATTTTCCTCAACTTGGAGTATTATCGTAATAAGTTCTCAAACATCAGATTAAAACTTGCCTTTGTGTCGCTTGCGAATTCGGCTCACCTTTGATTGATAAACAAATTCTAACGGAGGTTTCAGGAGGTTTGGCATTAAATTGACAAACCGAAAGGAGCGGGTTTTTAAGGAGCATTTATTGCCCACGTTTGCTCCTCCGCCACTCTGTGCGTTTTTCTTTCAGAGAGCTACCGTACGCTTGTTTGATTTAAGGTTTAAGTTTTTTCCAAAAATAAAAAAAAAAAATAAATAAATAAATAAACATAAAAAAAAAATAAAAAAAAATTGAAAAACCAAAAAAACCCAAAAAAATTGTTCTTCTCCCTCTATCCGTTTAATTCTTTTTCTTTATGTCTTCATCTTACCACTATGGTTGTCAATGGTGTGGAGGTCCTCATAATGGTGGGAATTGTCCCGGTTGTAGCATGGTGGAATCAGGAAACGGGTTTGTTTATGACCAAAATCCTTATTCTTACCCTGAAACACCCGACTTTTTCAACCAGCCCCCACACCATGAGATGGAAACATATTCTTGTGAATATTGTGGAGGTCCACACCCAAGTTTTGATTGTCAAGCAAGGAATACGTCTGTCTATGAACAAGATCCATGTAATCAAAACTTCGGGTATGACCATTATCCATATAATTCACCGAATCAGTCACAGCAAACGTATTGTTGTGAGTACTGTGGAGGTCCACATTATAATTCTGATTGTCAAAAAAGGAACCCGCTTGTCTATGAGCATGTCCCTTGTAACAATTACGACTATTCTTGTCATGACCAACCTCCACAGTATCAAATGAATCAAACACCACCTCAGCCAATTCCACAAGAAGTTCTCCATGATCTTCTTGATTCAATAAAAGATTTTAAGGCTTTAGTGATTAAACTTCCCCAAGAAGATCCCCATCAGAAAACTTATGGAGAACTTCTAGCTGAAGAACAAACAGCTAGAATAAGTTCCAAATATCGTCAAACTTTCATTTGCGATGACGATGATGAAGATTCTATGTGGGGAGTTTGCAAGAATTCATCAGCTGCAATCACACCTGTCCAGAAAAGGCAGGAAGACAAGAGTATTGCAGAATTGCTAGCAGAAGAGCAAATGGAACGTATAAAAGCCATTTTTGCTAGCAATATTGATGAGGAGGACGACGAGGAGAGTATTATTCCTTTGAGTGATATCATTTCTCAACTCCCTCAGTCTATAGCAATCACACCCATCTTACAGTCTGTGAACTCCGAGGACTCTCTTATTATGGGGGATGAGCATATTAGCACTATTCTTGAAAAGGAATCGGACGAATTCATAAAGTCTAGTGCTGAGAACCTTATCCCAATCCCAAGTGAGTCTGAGGATATTTCCGACAGTGAAAGTGATGGTTCTTTTCGTAGTGATCAACCTCTTGACACTACTGATGATTTTTTTGGGACGTTTTCTAACCCTCTTTTCAATTCAAATGATGATTTTTCCTCTAGTGATGACGAATCACTTTCTGATGAGGACGTTCAAAATGAAAGTTTCAAAGTCTATTCGAATTCTCTTTTTGAATTTGATAATGAGTACTTTTCTATCAAAATAAATCCTCTCTTTGATGAAGAGTTAGAGAACGATGAGGTCAAGGACTCTATTATTCATAAACTTGATGATATGACCTCAATTCTTAATCCCGGTATTGTTAAGGACAATCTTTCTCCGACATATGTGACTTTTCCTTCTGAGGATCGCCATTATATTGACTTCACATATGTCGTTCGAGTTTTTCTACCTTTCTTCGCCTATAAGGTAGATTGTCCTTTCCTTCACTCGTGTGGGAGTGAAGACAAAGTTTTTGACCCCGGCATCTCCATTTATCAATCTTTTGAGCCGGATATATCTCATCGGAGTGGAAATTTCAAGAACTTCAATGTTTATCCAAACATTTTGAATGAAAGTCCGATGGAGATTGTTCTTCCACTTGCTTCCCATGAACCAATGAATTCGGGGTCGAGTCAAGCTAGTGACTCGGTTAACAAAAACATTAGCATTGCATGGGTAATCACCCATGTTTCTGACTTGTTTATCTTATTTCTAACACTAAGTGTGGGGGAATCCCACTGTGCTGTGCTCTTTTGTGTTGTTTGCTCTGATTTGCAGGTTTCCCTTGGATTGTGATGATTGTCGCGCCTGTTTTCAATCCAGCCGCCCAATATCCTATCCTTTTGCTAACGATTATCTAGGGATATCTTTTTAATCCTGTTTGTGAAAATTGAGATTTCTTTCACACACTTGGCTATTAGTATTACCTTTTTACGTTCTAAGTGTCGGCATAATAGCCGGTATTTTGAATATTGAGGGCAATATTCAATTCTAAGTGTGTGGGGCAATTCTCGCGAATTTTGTCACATTGTACCTTCTAGTGCCCTAGTACCCCCGTTTTGGCCAAAATTTTAAATTTTTTTTCGTTTTTAGATAAGAAAATTGCAATAAAAAAGAAGAAGTGTTTAGTCTTGATTAGGTTAGAACAAAGGGAATCCCGACTCGGCCAGAGTATTGATCTGGCTGCTTCCTTAACGATTAGGCTAAGGTTTTACGATATGTGCAAATGAAAATGCTAAGCGTAGAATAATGGTTTTCTTTAGAGCTTATATAAGTAATCTATGGCTTTTCCTCCCAGGAGATAACTAATCTGACTTAATTAGTGCTTATTTTTCAAACATTTGAACACACAAAATCATTTTTCTTTACGATTTTGAAAAATACTAGTTCAAAGCTTTATTTAAACTTCGGAACAAACATATGTCATAATAATGTAAAAGTTAAGTAATAAACGTATGTGCTAAAAAGCTACGGTTCAAGACCGGCCCTTGGATTCTTATTTCCGGAAGGCGTTTAGGTCTTGGCTACCCTCTTACACCGGCCCTTGGACCTCTAATTCAGGAATGTGTGAGGTCTTGGTCTAACACCCTTAGATCCTCATTTCAGGAATGTTTAGAGTCTTGGAATTCTCCGTTGTAACGGCCCTTGGATCCTTTATTCCAGAAGGTGTAAGATCTTGGTTCCCGTGAAACTCCGTTAGTTTATGTTGCACAAGTATATTTAAAAAAAAAAAAAAAAAAAAAAAAAAAAAAAAAAAAAAAGAAAATAAAATGGAATGATATTGCAAAATGCAATAAATTTTGAAGCTTGCTTGTTGTGAATTTTAAATCTATCTTGTAACTAGTATTAGTCAAAGTTTTATAAAAACGTCGATTTTTGTTATCAAAATTTTGAAAATCAAGCACAGTCGCCTAACTTGAATAAATTGTGGGAGTGAAAAGTTAAGTTTCGGCTTACATAGATTATTAGTAGAAGTAGTGTTAGCATTTTACAAAAGCATTTGCACATTGAGTTTAAGCTTGGTTGGGAGTATAAAAAAGAGGATGACGATTACAATTCCCTGGAGACACCCAGTTTGTGTGAATCCCGTTCCATGATACCATTTTTGGAAATCAAGCTTGTTATATATTTTGTTCTAAGTTTAAATTTCTTGCATTATATAAAAAAATCAAAACGGGGTATGCTTGGTATTCTTTTGATCCTTTCATTACTTTATATGATCGGATTGCTAGGGACTAGCAATAGCTTAGTGTGGGGGATTGATGAGTGTGTAAATACTCATCATTTTATACCCATAAAAGACACAAAAATGACCAAAAACATATAAAAAATGTCATATATATGTTTGTTTTTGTGTTTATATATGTGCAGGTACGGATATGAGAAAAAGACAAAAAGAAAGGCAAAAATGGACAAAAAAACAAGCAAGAGATTGGAAAGAGCACGAAATTGCAAGTCTATCGATAATTTTATTTGAAGCATCGAGGCAAAAGAAGAGAAGTTTAAAGATTATTTATTTCAAGGACCAATAAATTAAACATAAAGAACGATGAGGGACCAAAAGCGTTTAATTCATATGAAGTTTAAAAGACAAGAACTAGAAGTGAAGAAGAGGGGTGTAAATTGTCAAATGAATTCAAAGTTGAAATTAATTCAAAGTTGAAATTTTTGGCGGGTCCCGCTTGCACATGGAACTAATCCTATCTTGTGGATATCAACAGAAGAAAAGAAAGAGCAAAAAGAAAAAAATGTTGTAAACTTGTAACAATTGGTCAGTGATGTCACGTATTCTTCAAACCGCCTCTGACTCCTCTTCAGCCAATTAGACGCTGCCATGTGGCATGTTTAAACCGACTTATTTGCCTATAAATAGAGGCGCAGTAGTAGTTTTTATTGAGTAGTTAGTTTTAGCTTAGTTTTTTTTTCTCTTCGTTATGTTTATTTTACACAGTAGCAGTTTTAATCTTAGACATTTAATTTTCTGCAACAGTTATTTCTTTCAATTTATATTATGTTTTAACTTTATGTTTAGCATTTAATTTCTGTCTTCTTAAGCATTTAAATTCTGTCTTTTTAATATTTATTAGTTTTAGCTTATTATGTCTTATTATCTCTTCTCTTCTTTACCCTCTAGCTCAATTCAAACACAAAAAGAGATGCATGAGCTTATTAAGCTCGGCTTATTTTTCAAATAAGCCTTGACATTTCTTAAGTTTGAGAGCACTTAAAATTTAGTTTGTCTGTTTATTTTTAGTTTTCTTTTGTTTAGTAATTATTCTAGTTTTAATACTAGTTCTAGTAATTTAGCTTTATATATTATTGTTTATTTATTGTCATTTTTTAACGTAATGATTATTATCGTTGTTATTAGCATAGATTTTATTATGTACGAGTAGTTTTATATAAGTTTGTTTAGAAATCGGTGGTTTCAACTTTATTAACAAATTTGCTTCATAACTCGCTTTTAATTTATGTTCACATGTTTTAGCGTAAAAATCCAAAATACCTCTTTTTCACTATTCATCACACATAATCACGAACCGAATCACAAATTCCATTCAAACCTTCGTTGGGGATAACGACCCGGGTTACACATACTTGCCTTGTGTTTCCTTGGAGAAAATACTTGTTGATTTTAACGAATCAAGGGACCATTTATGTAGAAATCTGAAAATCCAGGGACCATGGCTGCCAACTTTGAAAATTAATTTCCAATGATCATTTGTGTTGTTCTGGTATTTTTAGGAGTTGACTTGACTTTTGACTTTGACTTTTGTCTTCACTTGATTAAATGCACACTTGTTGTCGAGTCGATCAAAAAATGTCCGTTTTCGCTCCGTTTTCAATCCTTTGTACCTGAAACACATAAAAACACAAAACCAAGGGTATCTGCAATATATTTAGGTGTTTTTGGTCATTTTTGTGTCTTAAATGGGTGTAAAATGATGAGTATTTACACACTCATCAACTTCTAAAACGGATCTATGATGAATTTCTCCTTTGCGGTTGATTTAAATCAAGTCCTATTGTAAAGAGGAGAAAAACTGGGATCCTTTGTTTGTGTGTCTTTGTTCGAATCTTGGATGAGAGTTGATTGAGTGATGGTGAGGGTTTTGGTTGTGTCTAGGTCAAGGATATATATTGTCGTTTCGTTGTTTGATTTCTGTTATGATGGAGATGAGATTTAGGAGAAAAACTGTTATGTTTGGTTAACAGATGGTTTGGATTTGGGTTGTCTCCTGGCCGATCTTTCTCTCGTACTCAATTTTTTTGTTTGATTTTGACTTTTTGAAATGTGATTCCTTACTCGGAATAAATCTACTCGGAAACAAAGACAATTTTAGTTACTCGGAATTAAAACACTACTCGGACAGAGTTTCGTTTCCTAAATGTAATGATAATTGTATACTTAGAACTTCCGTACTCGGAATAGGTAACTCGGAAACAAGCACAAAACATTACTCTGAAAATGAGGGTTTTGCTTACTCGGAAAAACGCAGTTTTACAAACTTTTGAATCGATCAAAATGACAAAAAAAACCCATTTTTAATCCAAACTTTTTTTGTCAAATCTAACTCAAAATCACCAGATCTTGTATAAAAATCCGAACTTTAATCATTTTAAGACTAGATAAGCACAACATAAGCGTGTAATAAGTTGTAACAAGCTGTTTTGGACAAAAGATTAAACTGGACTGTTTGGACTGTATAAGCTTGTGTTTGGACAAAATAAAGTTTCTGTCTTGACCAAAATAAGCACGTAAAAAGAAGAAAATAAGCTACGTTAAAGATCAAAATAAGCAAAACGAAATATACAAAAAAAAAAAAAAAAAAAAAAAAAAAAAAAAAAAAATCCTAACTCATCTTCTAGCTCTTGATACCACTTGTAGGATCCCTTTTACTATGATTACACACTAATAAGGTTTTAGAGAGAGAAAGTGAGGTATTATAGAGAAAGAAAGTAAGTAGAGAGAGAGGTGGAAGGAACTTCTTGAAAATGAAAGTGTATTATGAGAAGAACCAACACCCTTCCCTTAGTGGGAAGGGGTATTTATAGTTACATAAATGTCAAGGGTCATTGCCCTAGTAACAAGTAATGGGCCGCTGTTGGGTTTTAAGATGCTGCTGCTCAGATTGGATAATACTGCTTATTGTGCTAAATGGAAAATTCACTAAGTGTGAATTCTACTACTGGTTACAATGATACTACTGCTAGTGTATTTCATACTCCTGCTGGAGTTGCTGAAAAGATCAAGGAAATACAATAAGTAGATACTACTGCTAGGCATAAAGATTCTACTGCTAGAGTTAGTATTCTACTGCTTATGTGATAAGTATGTATAGTCGGTTAGATAAGTATGGAAAGGATTTTGTATATATCCTATTTAGTTAGACTTATACGTTTCTTGTAAAGAACTCCTTAGACTATAAAAGGAGGTTCTAGGGTTAGAATTACGTACGTATCATTATTAGAGTCGAATCACTTCAAGGTTTTGTAACCCTGTTACTATTGAGTAACCGTATTAATATATTGAAGTGTTTGTTGAGAGAATTCGACTGTGTTCATTGATTATTCTTCTTAAGATTAAACATTAGATTCCGCATAGTGTTTATTATTGTTTCAAGAACAGTTTCTATACTTGTTGTTTTAGATCTATATCTAAGATAACTAACAAGATCAACAGCTCAACTGGGATCAACAGTCGCTCATGGGCTTGCTTCATGAGCGGGCCTTGGAACTAACATACAAGCCTTATAATTCACGACCTATTACATATACTAAATGACCGAAACTTTATAATGATTACACGTAATCCCAACATGCCTAAGTCAAGAACAAACACTTGATCTTATCCAAAGGAGATATTCGTGTAACCAGACATTAGGGTCGAATAATTTCCTTAGAAAAGTGATTACACGATTCTAAGTGATATCCGACTACATTGATTATCTTCACCCTATTGGGTTAGCTGATTTAAGCATACAAATCCACCAACAATCTAAGGAAACTATCTAGTAATAATCAATGGCTGCTACCATGAAGCATATGGCGGCTAACTTTTCCAAGTTGGACAAGGTTGAAGGAATAGATTTTAGGAGATGACAAAAGAAGATGCACTTCTTCTTTACTAGCATGAGTGTGGTGTATGTTCTTAGCACACCTATTCCATATGATGGTGATTATTCCATTGTGGAATAGATAAGGAAGAGGAGTAAGTGGGAAAACGATGTCTATGTTTCTTGTGGCTTAATTCTCAATGGTATGTCTAATCCTTTATTTGATATTTGTTGGAATTTAAGTATCATAACAATTATATAATTAACAAATAAACATCAAGAACACGCAACGGAAGCTAAGAATCAAATACTTGTAATTAGTTAACCGAATATAAAAGAATATGCGTACCTTTTAGCAAATCGAAGCAAAACAATTATCAAGAACCAAGAACCCTAAAAAGTTAGGGTTTAGTGTTCGACTTCACTAAAAAGTCGACCAAGAATAATCAAACACAAGTGTATTTGCTCTACGTTCTTGTACACACGTATTACTAATGATTCGATGTGAAAAGCTAGGTTCTTGAATCACAAAAACTAATCAAACCACTGTGGTTTCTCTCAAAAAATTAACCCAAGACTTTAGGGTTATAGTTAGTCGATTTCAAGGAGAAAGAGGAGAGAAGAAGAGAAGATTAGGTTAGCTTATGGGAACCAAGATTTTTAAACAATGAATACAAGCCTTTGTATTTATAGTATGATAACTTGGAGACCAAGTTTGAGTAGGATTATGTATCCCGATACCCAAACCAATCGGCCTTGTGGTTATGGAAGGGATCCGAAACCTTCTTGACCTTTATTTTCATCTCTAGTCCTTTAAGTTAACATTTAACGACCGTTAGTCAATTACCGTTAAGTACTAACGTCCGTTAGTTGTTATTTGTGATTTAATAATTAAATATAACACTTTATGTTAATTATTTGAACATCGGCTCTCATACATAAAGTGTGCAATCCCATAGGCTCGTGCTCGAATCCGGTTATGCACATATTAATTTATATCCACAAAACTTACAGCTCCCACTTGGATATACCTTAATATAGTAATGACATTGGTTAGTCTAGCATAACACCCCAATGTCCCCAGAACGACCCTGAGTGTGATTTCCTGGAAAACCCTTTAATGATTCATCATTATACTTATTCTTTTGTTACTAATACCATGTTAATATGGGTATGGATCTTAGTCATTTCATAATTAACTATTCTGTTTCTCGTTATATCTGATTGAGCAAGATTACCAAATCATCTGAACGTATTCCAGATAGATCTTGGGCATGGCCATGCAAACATCTTGTCAACCCTACGAGGGGCCCAACAGTATTATACTTCAAAACAAATTCAAAGGAACAAATTCTCTCTTGACTACAAGCAAACTCATGAATTTTACAACACTCCTAAAAACAGCCCTTATAACTACCAGTTATGGATAGTGTTAGACTATTTCACAGAAAATGTACTACATCCATGACAATTTTCTGGTATCTCAAGTTTGAGGATAAATAGCCATGATTTACTTAATGACATAGATCCATAAATTACAATTATGCGGTTGGGATCTGTCCTATATTCAATTCATTGAATATCATGTGAATTTGGCATGTCCACGCATCAATATACATAAGTATATTCTACCAAAACTCAGATTTGTCTTAATTCAATGATATTCCCATATTATTGATTTACAATGGACTATTTAGAATAACATAAGTTATTCACGGATTAAACATGAAAATATAGGATACAATAGTATAAATGAAAAAAAAAAAAAAAAAAAAAATATTTCATTTCATTAAAATAATAATTGTTCATTACATCCTTTATCCAAATACATAACCACATATTTACATGAAACTACTAGCTAAACGAAGTCCAATGCCATTGGTAAGTTGAGTAGGCTTTTCCTTAGATAAATCCTTCGTGAAGGGATCAGCTAGATTGTCATCTATGTGAACTTTGAGTAGATTAATTTCACCTATTTCAACTTGTTGTCGAACATAGTGATATTTCCATTGGAAATGACTGGCGCCCTTCATGACTCCACGTTCATTGGCGAATGTAATTGCAGTAGAATTGTCGCAATACATATTTATAGGCAATTCAATTGAAGGCATAACTCCGAGCCCTGAAATGAATTTCCTAATCCAAACTACTTTCATCGCAGCTTCTAAAGCAGCTATGTACTCAGCTTCTGTTGCAGACATCGCAATTGTACTCTGCTTCTTACTCTTCCAGTCTACTGCTCCTCCATTAATGACAAAGACATATCCCGTCTGAGACTTCGTATCATCTTTATCACACTGCCAGGACGTATCGCAGAAACCTGTAACATCAAGTTCTGCATCTGGATTTCCCCCTTACACTATATTTCTTGAGTAGCCCTTAAGTACTTGAGAATGTTCTTAAAAGCATGCCAGTGCTTTCCACTTGGGTTCAGTTGATATCGATTGGTGATATTTTGTATGAATGCCACATCTGGCCTTGTGCATCTTACTGCATACATGATAGATCCCACAGCAGAAGCATAAGGGACTCTACTCATGTGTGCCACCTCTGTAGGTGTTGAAGCACACAGTTCGCTACTTAAGCCATGGTCTACTTGCTTTGGCAAATATCCATTCTTGGAATTTTCCATATTGAATCTTTTCAATATTTTATCAATGTAAGCACTTTAACTTAATCCAATTAACCGCTTTGCTATATCCCTGTAGATCTTGATTCCTAAGATGTATGCTGCTTCTCCTAAATCCTTCATAGAAAAGCACTTTCCAAGATAAGACTTAACATCTTGTAAACTTGAAATGTCTTTTCCCATGATCAATATGTCATCGACATAGTGGATAAGGAAAGTAACATTACTCCCACTAGCCTTATGATATACACATGGTTCATCAAGATTCTGAGTGAAACCAAATTCCTTGATTTTCTCGTCAAATCTCTTATTCCATTTCCTTGATGCTTGCTTCAATCCATAAATGGATCTTTGAAGTTTGCATACACGGTTTGGAAATTTTGGATTCACAAACCCCTCAGGCTGCGCCATATAGATATCCTCATCTAGGCGACCATTTAATAAGGCATTTTTGACATCTATTTGCCAAATCTCAGAGTCATAGTATGCTGCTATAGCTATGAGAATCCTGATAGCTCTAATGTCTGCTACAGGAGAAAAGGTCTCCTCGTAGTCAATCCCATAGGTTTGAGTAAAGCCTTTAGCTACCAGACGTGCCTTATAGGTGTGTACATTACCATCCATGTCAGTTTTCTTCTTGAAGAGCCACTTACTTCCAACGCCTTTAGCATTGGGAGGAAGGTCTACTTCAATCCAGACATCATTATCTTTCATGGATTGCATTTTCTCATTCATTGCAACTTGCCATTTTTCCTTTTCAGGATCAGCCATGGCAGCCTTATAGTTAGCAGGTTCTCCAAGATCCCCTAACATATTTTCCTCAACTTCTACATTTAAAGATAGATGTTCATGAGAACGTGTAGTCCTTACAGACCTACGAATGGGAATAACTTCAGGTGGAGGACCCAGACTTTCAGGTTCCACAGGAAGTTTGCTAGTGCTTTTAGAAGGTGATGTATCTTCTTGATCATCTTCCAGATCATAAATTCTCCCACTGAATTCTTGAGTTATGAGATCCCTTTCAAGGAATTCTCCATACCTAGTAACAATTACTTTGTTTTCAGGTGGGAAGTAAAAGTAGTAACCCATTGTTTCCTTTGGGTATCCTACGAAGATACACTTAACAGATCTATGTTGGAGTTTATCTGGTGAGTCACGTCTAACAAACGCCTCACAACCCAAGACCCTTAAATAAGAAAAGTTGGGAGCTTTACCATGCCATATCTCATATGGTGTCTTATCAACCTTCTTGGTCGGAACCATATTTCGAATGCGAACAGCTGTGATAACTCTCAAATTATACATATTTCTATACGCGTTATCTGTGCTTTTATGCTTGTATATTGATGATTTATATGAACTTTTGATACTTAATAGATTAAATATACTATTGTAGGTTCATGAGATGTGTCTTGGAGGAATCGGAAGAAAACATGAAGATATGAAGCTTAAACGAAGAAACAAACTCAAGTTAAAGATCTCCCGACACCTGTCCACTATTTTGGCCATAAGTTGAGCATACCAACTCCGATTGAGTTGATTCAAGAGGCCACGGAAAGCTAAGAGATAGAGCTACAACTTTCATTTTTGAGCCAATAGCTGAAAATGAATAAAAGTATGCCGTACTTGCACTTAAATACGGTGCACTTTTCACCAGCGGGAAAATATTTTAAAGCCCAATAAGTACGACGCTTTTAGTACTATGTTTGGCGGTTTTTGCATCTTAACAGCTTAGAAACATTAAATAATCCTCCCAGACCGATCATATACCCCATGGATTGGTCTCCAAGTTTTCCTAAGCCTATAAAAGCCCCAAAATAACACAGAGGTTTGGTGAAAATCGTCCATAACCAAAAACACCACTAGGGGAGGAAATCTTGGACAAAGAAGGTGAAAATTCCTTGATCCAAACACCCCTTTACACCACACCATCACCACCACCATCATAGCTACGATTTTCAGTGACCACGCATAGTTTCGAGACCTTATTACCACATTTTCAGATCCTAAAAACATATACACTTGGAGGATTCACACCAAATCCTTCCAAGTGTCATATATGAAACCCATTACCAAACACACCATTTAGCGACGTGTTGCCGATTTCCAGAGGTTCGTGACAGGTTCTCGGGTTATCACAAAAGGTTTTGGATATTGGTTGATGTAAGAATCGTTGGATCGGTACTTGGTTTTGGATATTAGTAGATTGATTAGTTATTGGTTTTTTTGTTCTCATAACACTTTAATTGCAGATATTTAGTATTCTCTTTATTAAATTTATGTTTCAAGTTACTGAATTCATAAGATTAAATATGATTTCCATGTGTTCTAGTATGGAGTAGTCGTTTAGTGTTTGTTTGGGCGTATTGTGATCTTTGATATGTAGTGTTTGGATATGTGTTTATTGAAATGATAAAACTTGATTTGTCTAAGTATATAGTCCGAAAGGGTACTTTATAAATCGTTGTTCTATCATTCTACTTAATATACTGGTTATAACAATGATTATAGGTCGAAAGATTTCATTGTTATTTATCAATATAAACACTTGTTACATATATGGGTCGAAAGGATTTGTAACTTGTGTTATCTTTATTTCTAACTTATAAACACTATCTTCAACACTTCTATATCTCAGTGATCATGCCTAAACGAACATATCTTTAATCAATTGCTTGGTTCTTTATATTTCATTCTCGTTATAATCTTTGTTTATATACACGTTTGGTTAATTTAATACGTGACAATCATATTGACCTTAGCACCTTAATAGCATTCTGAGAAAAATACAATTCTCTTGGGACGACCAGGACTTGCCTAGACTTTACTACATTCGAAAGGGTATACTTCCCCGTGTGTTTTAGTCGATTGATTGACATTTCTAGAATTATAAATTTAAAGCTTTTGAAACACATCAAAGTTTTTGGCGCCGCTGCCGGGGAATTGTTTTAGTTGTTATCAGTTTGTTTGCCTATTTTGTGCTTTTTATTTGCTTAAACGTGTTTCTAAATAGATCAAAATGTGAATCTGTGTTCTGTCAGTCTGCCAGTACGCCGCACTTCAATTGTAGTGCGCCGCACTTTCTGTGTTTTCTCATTTCCCTCGTTAAAAATTTAAATTAGTACGCCGACTTTACATCCAAAGCCGCCGCACTTTGCTCCTTAGAAACTAAAATCTTCATAAACTTAATAAAAATTTGTATATAAACTTGCTTAAGTGCTTATTTAAGGTTCTGTGATTGCTTATATGATTATGCCTTGAATTATCTTTTGCTTGTTAGTTGTTTTCGATTTTTTTAAGTGTCTAATTTGTTTTAGTGTTATTGCATTATTTTCTAATTTTTGTTTATTTTGTTTTTCGTTATAATCTAAAAATAAAAGAAATAAAAAAAATCCTAAAAACCCAGAAACACCTGCGCACTTTTCTAAAGTACGCCGCACTCTATCCAAAACTTATAAAGCCGCTGCACTTGAACTCAAGTGTGCCGCACCTGCCTATCTGAACCAGAAATAACCTTTTATCCATTTATCCTTATTTCTATATATATAATAAAAAATTCTAAAATTCTATAAAAAAAAGTAAAAATATAAATATATAGATAAAAATTATTTTCTTTCTTTTAAACATTTTTCATTTTAATTACTTAATTATTTTTATTAAAAAATTAAAAAAAATTATATATGTCTTTTTGCAAATTACTTAAAGTTTGTATAAACCCACGATATTAGGGAAAACAACTTGTAAACCCGTTATCGAAATTAAATAAAAATCTAAACAAGAAAACATGTAAATTTAAAAAGACACAAAAAGAATTTGTTGAGATCGAGTCACTCAAATCTTCTATCGAACATCCTTCCGTTAATAAAATTATACTCTTAAATGTCGAATCAAAAATATTTCAAGAGGATATCATGCCCCAACCCGATTCACCACCCCAAATAATTTTCGATCCTGATGATCAACCCATGTGGGAGAATGCTAAGATTGTGGCATCAACTCCTGGCTCTGCCATTGTTCGACCCGATGTTGATAACAACTTTGTTATCAAGGGTACCCACGTGAAAATGATTCTTGAAAATAAATTCGATGGTCATCTGCGGGCCGATCCGCATGACCACATTCGTGAAATTCGCGCAATCTGCGACATGTTCAAATACGGTGAAACTCAAAGTGAAGCTGTGAGGCTTTTGATGTTTCCTTTCTCTTTGTCTGATGAAGCTAAAATCTGGTTCAACGAACTCAACGAATCATCAATAACATTGTGGGATCAAATGAGAAAAGCTTTTATAAGAAGATTCTTTCCATCTTCGTTATTTGAACGTCTTTTACTCGAAATCAGAAAATTTTCTCAAAACATATGTGAAAGTCTAATTGAAGCCTGGTTACGACTTAAGAACAGCTTCGAAAATGTCATGGGCACAGTCTGACCAAAGAAGCTATTATCAAAATATTCTATCACGGTCTCGACGAACTCACTCAAAGAATTCTGGACGGAACAGCCGGAGGAATCTTCCTCTACAAAACTCCAAATCAAGCTTTTCAGCTTCTCGAGGACAAAGTCCTTTTCCAACGCGATTGGTCCAACAAATCTCAAAACAAACCTAATCCAAAACCCGTTGCTTTCGCCGATGGAAGTAGAAGTGATGATAATAACTCAATATTGATAAACAAAATGGAAGCTATAATAATGAAAATGAATTCTCAATTCCAGAGCCTAAAAGAAGAACTCCAAGTGTTAGGTCATAGAATTATCACACAAGATACTTAGAACTAGAGAGAGAAAGTTAGAGAGAGAAAGATAATGGAAGGTTAAGCTTAAGTATAATGAAAATGAGATCAACATTAACCAACAACCCTCTCCCTACAAGGGAGGGGGTATTTATAGTTTTCTACAAGTAATGGGCATTGCCCTAAAGTAAAGATAAATACAAAATAAAAAAAGGCCACGGCTCATGGGCCTTCTACACAGGCCGAACCTTAATAACTAACATAAAGGCCTAAGCAACCTATTACAATATATGACCGATACTTGATAATCTATGACGTGTTCCCAACAATCTCCCCCTAAGTATTGGTCATCGAGGTTTCTTGACGTCATCTTTGCTTCATTGGCTTCGACGTCTTTCGTATCTTTGTTCTTTTGTTCTTGAGTTATGTGATATGGTATTGTCTTGATCTGCCTTCCACCAACGTTCTTTGATCACGATGTCTTTACGTCTTTTCCACCATGCTCATATGTCTTTTGACTTTTGTTCTTCAAGTGGTTCTCACTTCATAAGCTTCAATCTTTGACTTGTGAAAGTTTGTTATGCTTGATCTTTGACTTTTCTTTGACTTCTTTGAACTTTTGTTATCTCTTAGTCTTTGTGAGAACTTTTCTTCGAGATATAAGCATGATGGAATGGTGGTGGTGGTACTCCTGGTCTCCATGATTTCTTGCAGGTAAACAGTTAGCAATAAATCATCTGGCACTTACAGATTCGAACTTCGAGATCGTCAACAGCATAGTGTGAAGACTTTCTCTAATCCTAGCCAAGGCCATTCCTGAACTGGATACCCCCGAAAGGGCTTACACAGATACACCGAAGTGTATCAACGATTCAGGTGAGCCGCTGTAAGTATACCGAAGTATCACTCCACGACTGTAGACCGTTTTGGAACCACCTCGAACACTAAGCGTAACCCACAAGGGATTACCGAAGTGACCTGCTGTCAGGGTTGTTTGATGTTGACCCTGGCAGGATTTCCACTCAATCACTGAGAATCATAATTGTGATTTTCCCTCATGAATGTTCTTGGCAGATTGCTAAGATCTGCGTAGGACTCTTTTAATTTACAACTGGTGTCCATAATGTTGAACAACCAGTGTAGAAATGTTAAGTGTTCCTAAGAGATCTTTGATGTATCTCATGGCTCTAGACTCAATTAAGGGCTTATTGGTTTTTAGTTGTCGGAGGCATGGAGCAGAGTGCCTCCTTTTCAATATCAACACATCTCGGAGTGAGAGGTCGATAGATAATGAAGGGTTCTCTGTGGGAAATGAAACAAGTGTCTTTTGAGAGACACTTAAGTGGCTAGAAGGTTTAGTGCAGTGCGTCACTGGGTCCATGACGGCTTAATCTTCAATACCAGTGTTACCGTAGTAACAGCCAGTAGCATATGTATTGAACCCGGTGTCTGCCCTAAGTTTAATCATATGGAGGGATATTTCTTTTCACCCTTTTCTTTACTTTTCTTTTTCATTCTTCAACCCCTTCTTTCTCCGTTCATTTCTTTACTCATTTTTTTTTCATCATACCTAGGACTTTCTAGTTCTAAGCTATTGGTATTTGTCCTTGGGTAGATCCCTCCGGCTCTGGCGGATCATAGGACGGTTTCCTAACCTCAGTCACTTTATATCTCCATGACTATCCTATTGTTGCCAAAAACCAATTATTTGAAAATCTCTCAAAGTGTTTATGATTGTAAAACATATTTTGTTAACACTTTGAGAGTTTTGTATTTTCAGAAATGCTCCCCCTTAACATGTGCTCATAAGTGTTTAAAGTAAATTTGCACATGTCGGGTAGAGTCAGCACTTTTAGAATTTATTGATTTTCAGTGAATATGATCATTACGAGACACGTTTACATCACTAGTTAGACTAGCTTGAAATTATTACCCATCCAGGTCTTACTCATAGAAAATCTATCGAAATTGGTACACTCTACTCAGACAAGTCCTTTGCGAGACACGTTTACATCACTGGATAAACCAGCTTGAAATTATTACCCATCCAGGACATGTCTTTTCGATTACGGACATTTGATATTCCTCAATTCGAGGGTACAATTCTGAGTCGAGCTCATGTGAGATTTTAACTTTTCATTTACCATATTTTAATCACTTATTTATTCTCCCCTAAAAAATAGCATATTCATGTTGTTTTTGATAAACTTTTGATTAAAATATGCTTTTTGAGGTTTACGGGAAGAATTTCAAGAACTTTTGTTGTTTAGAACAAAGATTTTTATTTCAAGTACTCCCCCTTGACAAGGGAATACTTGTTCTTTTGAACAGAATTTTGAAAAACTTAGAAAATTATGGTTAGTTCTGCTCAAAAGTAAGAAGCTTTCACTCCTTAGTTTAGGATTGAGGCACTGAAGCGTACCTCAGGGTCCTTTCATTACAACTAAGGGTTGTGCATTGTTATATGTGCACAAGCCATATTCATATATTAACAAATGATAAATGATGACAAAATTTTGACAAATGATACCAGTGTTTACTCTGGACGGCGGAAGGTGAGAATATTTGGAATTCTAACTCGTCCTCCCACGTAACTCTCCAGTCTTCTCATTTGCACCCGAAACTGAAGCCGTTGATCAATTCGTTCCAAGAATTTGACGGCTTGCTTCACATCGTTTTTCTTCCAAGTCATGTGCCTCAGCCACCCCTACTTCCTTCCTTGTCTATGATTCTCCAGAATGTGAGCAAGTTCAGACTTAACTTGTACCAAAGTTTCATCGCTAAACTTATGGATGTCTTGATAGCCCATGAACTTAGGTGTGCTTTTTCTGACGAACACTACTCCAAATGGTCTGTCGCCGAAGGTATACGGTTTCTTTTCTGCTATTCCCGGAGGTTGAATATTAGGCTTGCTTAGATTCAACTTCTTCTAATAGCTTTTCACCCCAAGATGAACGTCTTCGACTCTCGCTCTGATCACAATATTGCGGATGTGGATCAGAATAGAGTTGATGATGTAGTATTGGAGACGACCAGGAAGATGCTCGAGTTTCCCCTGAATCTTGAGGAGATACATATCTTCAATGTCGTTGATGTTCAAGTAGGGATAATCAGCTTCATTGAATGTGTATTCCTCGTCATCTTGCCTTCTCACGGTTATCTTGGTTAGAAAATTATACCCATACTTCGACTCCGTTTCAGCACTTGTAATGTGTTAGGAATTAAGCTTAAGCAGTTAGTACGGCTGAAGATGGAAGTTAGTACTGCTGATGAATTTTGAAGACAAAGAGCAGTTCGTACGGTTGAATACAGAAGTTAGTACTGTTTATGTTTTTGTGTAAGATAATTATAGAAAAGATATTGTGTATATCTTATACGATTAGGTTGATAGTTATCTTGTAAAGGAATCCTTAGTCTATAAAAGGATTGCCTAGGTTAAAGTTTAGGTACGAATGTTAGAAACGAGTTAGTGCGTATTGTTTTGTTAAGATTCAAGGTTGTAAACCCTAGTGATAGGAGATCACTCGTATTATTCATTAATAATATTGAATCGTTGAAGTTGAAGTATATTGTGTTCCTTGTTCATTCATTGTTGATTCGTTCATACAAAACACAAACAAACAAATCTTCTAAGTGCTAGCTAGTAAATTGCGCGTGCTAGACTAGACATCATTCAAAGTATACATCTAACACAAGGAGTGTGTGTAGATCCGGTCAAGTGGTATCAGAGACAGGTTACTGATACTTTGGTTTAGAAGATCCAGACGAATTTGTTTAAGAAAAGATGGACATGGAGACAACAACAAGTCAGACTAATATTGCTGCTAAGCTTCCAATGCTTAAACCCAATGAGTTCGATATGTGGCGATTAAGAATTGAGTAGTTCTTCCAAGTTCAAGATTATACTCTCTGGGAGATTATTGAGGATGGGAATTCGTTCAAACCTACAACTACAGCAACCGTTGTTGAGGGTGTCACTGAAACTAAATTGCAAACTAAGCCAACCACTACTGAAGAGAAGGCACATCACAAGAATGATGTTAAGGCGAGAAGTTTGCTTCTGATGACTATTCCCAATGATCAGTTGTTGAATTTTAGCAAGTTTAAGTGTGCTAAAACCCTTTTTGAAGCTATTGTTGCAAGATATGGTGGGAACGAAGCCACCAAGAAAACTCAAAAGACCCTTCTCAAGCAACAGTTTGAGAATTTTTCAGCAACAAGCAACGAGTCACTAGATCATATGTTTAATAGACTTCAAAAACTAGTGAGTCAACTGGCTGTTCTAGGAATTGAGATGCCTCAGGAAGATCTCAACTCCAAATTTCTGAGGAGTCTACCAGCTGATTGGGCTATGCATGTGGTTGTATGGAAAAACAAGCCTGATATAGATTCCATGAGCTTAATGGATCTCTACAGCAACTTCAAGATAGTAGAACATGATATTAAGAAGTCTGCTGGATCAAGCTCAAGCTCAGGGAATTTGGCATTTGTATCAACTCCCAGTACCTCAAGTCCAGATGAAGAAGTTCAAATGAATGGAGCAGTTGGTACTGCTAGTTCCAATATTGGTACTGCTAGCACTTCAAGCAGTACTAATGGACTCTTGAATGAGAATACTTATTGTGCTTTCTTGACTACTCAGCACAATGGAAGTATGTTGACTCATGCAGATCTTCAAGAGATTGATGAAGATGATATTGAAGAGATGGATATCAAGTGGCAGCTCTCTCTTCTCAGCTTGAGAGCTAAGAGATTTTTGAAGAAGACTGGCAAGAAGATTGTCATAAAAAGCAATGATGTTGCAGGGTATGACAAGTCCAAGATTGAGTGTTTCAATTGCCACAAGAAAGGTCATTATTCAAGGGAGTGCAGATTGCCAAGACAACAAGATGGAAAGAACAGAGGATATGGAAGCAAGTCAAGGGTTGTGGAGGTTACTGATTCAAGCTCAAAAGCCATGGTTGCCATTGATGGCTTAGGGTTTGACTGGAGCTACATTGCAGAGGAGGAAGCAGAAGCATCTACAGAGATTGCTCTCATGGCATTTTCAGACTCTGAGGTACAAGTTTCTAAATGTTCTAAATCTTGTGAATCTTTAAAAGATCTAGAAACTCTTAAGAAAAGATATGAGGATCAGAGAAAAGAGCTAACCCAAACTGCTTTTAACTTAGCAAATCATAAGAGGGCTTTAGCTGTGTTAGAAGAACAAATTGTTCATTATAAAAGTAATGAGTCAAAGTTTTCTGATGATATTATTATTGTTAAGAGAGACTTAATGTTTAGAGAAAATGAAATTAGTGTGTTGAAACTTAATGTTTAGACAAATTGTTCATTATAAAAGTAATGAGTCAAAGGTGTTAGTAAGATTCTTGAGTGTCAGATCCTCAATAAAGCTAAGTCAGGCCTAGGTTATAAGTCAGTTCCACCTCCCTATAGAGGAATTCCAACACCCCCAGGCATAGACTTAGGCTATGTTTGGCAAAAGTAGCTGTGAGCAGTAGTAGTGAGCAGTAGCAGTAAGCTGTGAGCAGTAGCTGTGAGCTGTAGCCACAGCTCACTGCTCACCGCTCACAGCTTCTTAAAGAAGCATTGGAAAAATGAGCTTTCCTACAAAATAGCAAAGCTCACCGCTCTTTCACCAAACGAACACTAAAAATCAAAAAGCTCATTGCTCACCGCTCATCGCCTCAAAAAGCTCCAAAAAGCTCTGCGCCAAACATAGCCTTAGAACACACAGGACTACCTGAATTTCAACTACCTAAGCTTAAATATGGTCCTCAACCTAAAGAGAATGTAGTTGATAAACCTGTGTATGAAAGTGCAAGTGATGCCTCATTTTTTGAGGATAAGGTGTCCTCAGCTAAGGACTCAAATGCTCCAACCATTGAGGAATGGACTTCTGATGATGAGGATAATCAGGCTGTGGTTAAGCCTGTTAGTGTTAAAGTGGAGGAACCAAAAGTTCCAAAGATGGTTAAACCTGAGACTGTTAGGTCTAGATCAAATGCCAAACCTTTTAGACCAACAGTTATGTATGCAGAAATGTATAGAACCACAAACAAGCCAAGAGGTAACCAAAGGAATTGGAATGACCTCAAATCTCACCAATTAGGGGATGATTTTGTCTGCTATAGGAAAGCTTGTTACTCGTGTGGTAGTTTTGACCATCTTGCAGATTTTTGTGATAAATGGTTGAGTGGATATTCAAACCATAGGTTGAGCATAGCAAGACTTCAAACTCTTCCTAGGAATGATAGAATGATACCCAGATCAGTTCTATTAAAGTCTGGCCAAAGACCAATTCAAACTGCTAGACCAGCAGTTCAGCCTGTCAGACCAATTAGACCTATTCACTCAAGGCCAACAGTTCAAGGTGCAAAAATGTTTTCCAAATCAGCACCAACAACTGTTAAAAGACCATTTCAAAACAGACAAGTAGTGAAAAACCAAGTTTGGAAACCCAAGGTAACAACTACCAAGCCAGCAGTTCCAACTGCTAGCAGAGTAATTGGTACTGGTGTTAATAAAAACACTACTAAGGGAAATATGGGTACTGGAGTGAATGCATCAGCATGTTGGGTTTGGAGACCCATCAAACCCAATGGTGCTAAAATTGTTTTGAAAAGAATGAATTATGTTGATGCAAGAGGAAAGCCTAAGTCTGTTTTGGCTTGGGTACCACAAGGAAATTAATTTTTCTTGTTATGTGCAATGTTAGTCATATGCTTGTATCTTGTTTCTTTGTTTTTGGACTAACACTTGCAGGTTTTGGATGATAAGCACCAAGGAGTTAAATGCTTTATGTTTTGGACTGTATGGTGATTTGGAGCTGAGTGTGTGATCTTTGCACACAACAAATGGTTATTGGTTCACCATGTCTAACCCACATAAGAACCAACTAGTCCAGAGCAAACGGTTTCTGGTAAAGACTAATCAAATCCGTTGATGGTTGACAATTTACCAAAAATTGTATGGTTATCAGCTCACCATATCTAACTGTGAAGAGTTGGCTAGTCCAAAGCAAACGGCTATTGGTAAAGACATATCAAATCCGTTGATAGCTGATAGTTTGCTAAAAACTATGTTTGAGCCATGGTATTTTAAAATCCTTTTCAATAAGTTCATACGGCTCAACAAAATTTTTCCAACAGTTGGTACGGTTAGTACAAAGTTAGTACGGCTCAACTAGCCGTTGTAAAAATCTATCTTTTTACCATAAATTTATTTATTCTATTTCTAAAGATAATTTATCTCATACGCATATTTCGCAAAACCCTAAACAGTACCTATAAACTCCAATAGACTACATAAAACCTCAATTCCAATTTAAACGATCATCTTATTGCTATAATCTTTCATTTTTCATCACTAAAAATGGCTGGATTGGAATTTGTTAAGCGTCACAATCAGGTTGCGTTTCTTGAGAAAACAGAGGAAGGAGATGGACCAAAATTTTATGAGATTGTGGACTTTCTCAACCACTCTCACATAAGGTATGCTCTAACTGTTTCTCCTACTCTTTATGTCTCTCACATCACACAGTTCTGGCAGAATGCTACTGTCTTGACTAGTGAAGATGGAGACTTAGAAATTCATTCTCAAGTGGATGGTGTATCTTTTGTTGTTACCGAGTCTATACTTAGGAGACATCTTAAATTAAAAGACTCAGATGGTATCAATAGTATGCACAACACTGAAATATAGCAAGAACTTACCAAAATGGGGTATGATACATCCAAACACAAATTAACTTTTCAAAAAGGATGTTTCTCACCTCAATGGAGATTTTTGATACATACCCTTTTACATTGTTTAAGTCCTAAAAAGACTGCTAGGGAGCAGTTCAGTAGCAATATTGCTATTGCTCTCATTTGTTTGTCTACAAACAAGGTTTTTAACTTTTCAAAATTTATTTTTGAGGGTATGGCATCTAATGTAAACAGCAAAACCAAGTTTCTAATGTATCCAAGGTTTGTTCAAACACTTTTAAATAAAAAGACATACCTGCTTACAAAACCAACAGAAATTTTTGCTACTCCTAGCCTTCAATCAAAAGTTTTTCAAAACATGGCTATGGCTAGTAGGCTGTTTCAAGGTGAAATAGTTCCATTGTTTCCTGAAATGCTTCAAACTGAAGTGGGTGAAGGTTCAATACAACCAACTGATCCCCATCACACATCTACTTCAGCTACTGAAAGAACCCAAACATCCCAATTTCACATCACTTATAGGAGAAGGGAAACACCCAGAGTGATTCCTAGATCCTTTCCCCATGATTCACCTCTCCTAGCAGGTAACACAGCTAGACGTGATGAGGGTAGTACTTCACATACTGAATTGATGGAAATGTGTACCAAACTAGTTGAGAAGGTAGAAACTTTGGAGGAAGAGCTAAAGAAGAATAATGAGGAACTCAAAGCGCACAAAAGGAATTTTGCCAATGTCTACACCAAATTGACTCTTAGGGTGAAGAAACTTGAAGAGCAGTTAAAGAAGAAAAAGGCAAAGGTAGTTGTGGATTCTTCTGATGTTGATGACTCAGATGATTTTGATAGTGATGATGGTGATTCTCCCAAACAGGGGAGGAAATCAGATAAAGGTAAGGGACATGAATCAGGTTCTCAGGGGAGGCAAAATGAAGAAGAAGAAGAAAGATTTGATATGGGTTCTGGTAATGTAGATATGGAAGAAGAAGAACAGACACATGAAGCAGTTCAGACTGATACTCAAGAAGCTGAAAAAGTTCCAACTGTTGAAGCAGTTCCAACTGCTGATACAGAGCATGAGACAGTTCCAACTGGTGATATTACGACTGAAGAGGAATATGCTAGAAAAAGGAAAGATAAGGGTAAAAAGCCTATGACACTAGAAGAAGCTGCTCAAGAACAAGAAGCTGCTCAAGTATTAGAAAAGCTCAAGATAACAAAGCCAAGAACTCAAGCTCAGATAGATCATGATGCAGAAGTTGCAAGGAAGATGATTGAAAAAGATTTAGCTGATGAACAAGCTCAGATAGACCTTGATGCAGAATTAGCAAGAAAGATAGCTGCAGATGAGGTAAGGAATATAGCTGAATTCATGGATAGAACAAGATCTGAAGAAGTTAATCAAGAGGAGTTCAATGAGCAACTGCAATATTTGTTGGATTCTGATTTGATTGTGAGAGCTCATGCTGGAATGATTCTTAAAGACAAGGAATTAAATGAAGAAGAAAAGTCAAAAAAACTCAAAGAGTTCATCTTGTCAAAGAACAAAGAAGTTACTTGGAATTACTTAGTGCAGAGAATTAGAGAAAGGCAAGAGTCAGGCTACAAGACAAAGTTGCCTACCAAGAAAGAAAAAGTCAGTTTCATGAAGCATTATTTGAAGAATCAAGCAAATTACAAGATGAGTGAATTTATTGGATGGTCAGATGCCAAGATTGAAAAGACTTTCTATGAAACGTATGCAAGACTGAATACTTCAAGCAAGGAGGATATCACAAGGAAAAAGAAAAGAGAACCACAAGTTCTGGAATCTGATAGTGCGAAGAAGTTGAAGTCTGGTGAAGAAAGTTTGACCAATTAGCAAATCAAGAATATGATGGTGATAGTTCCAGAGTCTATAAATATCAAACCATTAGAAGTCAAATATCCTATCATTGGCTGGGAAGTTTTCACAGATGGAAGGATGATGGGATGGAAAATCATAAGACTTGGAGGTATTACTGAGAGATATAAGCTGTTTGAAGATCTACTAAAAGGTTTTGATAGGGAAGATCTTAATCAGTTATGTAGTTTAGTAAAAGAAAGATTCAGAGTTCAAGATCTTACTAAAGATAAAGATAAAGAGTTATGGGTACAGCTGAAAAGAATTTATGAACCTTATAGAGGAGAATCAATGTGGAGATTCCAAGCACAAATTAAAGATGTCTCTTGGAAGTTATTTGATACGTGTGGAGTGCACAGAGTTTCTACTAAAGATGGCATAGAAATCTATATGTTAGTGGAAAAGGATTATCCACTCAGATCAAGTGTTTTAACATCTATGCTATATACAAAAATGAGGGTTGAAGAAGATTCTGAAATGGCAGATTTGTTGGTAACAAAGATTTTCAACCTTGCAGAACAAAGAAAGCTAAGTAGTAAGAGACAGTTATGAAAGATGTTTGGAAGAATCCCCTTCATATAGGAGATGAAGCTTAATTTAAAGAAACTTAGTGATTTGGGAAGAAATCATAAGTTTAGGGGAGGATTGTTAGGAATTAAGCTTAAGCAGTTAGTACGGCTGAAGATGGAAGTTAGTACTGCTGATGAATTTTGAAGACAAAGAGAAGTTTGTACGGTTGAATATAGAAGATAGTACTGTTTATGTTTTTGTGTAAGATAATTATAGAAAAGATATTGTGTATATCTTATACGATTAGGTTGATAGTTATCTTGTAAAGGAATCCTTAGTCTATAAAAGGATTGCCTAGGTTAAAGTTTAGGTAAGAATGTTAGAAACGAGTTAGTGCGTATTGTTTTGTTAAGATTCAAGGTTGTAAACCCTAGTGATAGGAGATCACTCGTATTATTCATTAATAATATTGAATCATTGAAGTTGAAGTATATTGTGTTCCTTGTTCAATCATTGTTGATTCGTTCATACAAAACACAAACAAACAAATCTTCTAAGTGCTAGCTAGTAAATTCCGCGTGCTAGACTAGACATCATTCAAAGTATACATCTAACACAAGGAGTGTGTGTAGATCCGGTCATAATGGAGAGAATCCTACTTTTGTAATAAACCTTATACTTCGAGGTGAAAGTAAGTCTCCATTTGTAGAACCATTTCCTCATATCAGGCCAGTGGAAGATTCCCAGAACAGCTTCATCGTTGTATTCTTCAATAGAGTTGATGAACAATTCGCTGATCTGTTCCTCAAATCCTTCTAACACATATGTTGCTGCCTTGGACTTCGTGGGGGAAGTAGTGTATCATTTTTCTAGATTGGTGTTGCCATAAATCATATACTCCAAGTCGTTGTTGAAGAAGTACGCCTTGGGTATCTTAGGATTGTGGGGATGACCGATGAGGGGTAGGGGTTTTGAGTAGTCACGTAGTTGGAAGTTATCGGTTAGATGAAAAGAACTTGCATCATCCCAGTTTATATTCTCAGACAAAGCCCGTGCCACTTGTTCCAAATTATATTCAAATTCCAGCTGTGAAGTTGTTGCAGTCTTGAATTCAGAGAAGCCTGCTTTGCGGACTTTGATGATGTCGGACAGTTGTAACTTCTGAACCTTCATCACTTTCTTCAGTTTCTTAGTAAAATCCACAACAGAGCCTTCCGCATGTGCTTCATCTTCTGGCATATCTGGATACGCATCCACCATCTCTTTAAACCATTCGAACTTTGCAGCATCAGGGTTGACCCATTCTGGAGCAGGTTTGAGAGGTGCATCAGCTGGTGGTGCAGGAACAATTGAAACTTTGGGAGGAACAACATCAGTTTTAGCTTGGTCAATGGTTAAATCTTCATGAAGTTCAGCTTCATCAAATGTTCCGGTCTCTTGAGGTACAAATTCCTCTTCGCCTGTTTTCCGAATGTTAGAAGAAGGCAATGTTGTAGAAGGACCAGCTGATTTTGAACGTTTCTCACTCCTCTTTGCTTAGTTGTCTTTGTCATGATCATCACGACGACGCTTGCTAGGCTTGTCCCTCTTGCATGACTCCCCTTTCTTCTCAGCTTTCTTTATGGAATCCATTAAGGATTTACGAAGATCTTCCTCTTCCGGATCATCGATGATAGCTTCGAGCAATTTACCTTTCAGATCAGCAGTTGAAGGCTTTGATGGCAGTGTCTAGATTGTGATTGGTGTTGACTGGATTTGATGTGCCACAATACCACCAAGTTTCCTCTTGACATATTTCTTAAGGAGATTAGGAAGCGTTTCATGAAGATGTCAGCTGACTTCTTGTGGTAAGTGAGTGCTGAGATATTGCTCCGTTGCTCGCTAAAGATCATAAGAATTAAGCTCATTGACATCAGTTTGTTGTGCTGTCACTTGAGTTTGTAATGCGGTAAGCTGCTTTTTCAAGGATTTGAGTTCACTGTTGTCTGTGTTGAGGTGTGGATACTGGTGATGGAGGTATGATCTTGAAGCTTTGATCCACAGATGATGGTGGTGGAGTAGGTATACGTTTGTCATCTTGATTATCATCATCTTGGTCGTCATCATCCTTATCACTTTCATTGTCTTTGTCATCATCATCTTCATCTTCTTTATCCTTATCCTCTTCTTCATCATCTTTATCTTCTTCATCTTTGTTTTCACTTTCATCTGATTCAGATTCTGAGGGTGAGGTTATGTGTATCAGTTGATCTGACTCTTTCGATTCATCCTCAGATTCATTAGGTGAAGCACTTGCAGATTTGGACTTAGTAGCTTCTGAATCATCCTCGAACTGAGACAAGAGCTCTTCATCCCTAACCTATGAAGCTGATCCTTCACCTCTCTTCATTTTCTCGAGTCTCTCCTGATCAGCCAAGTATTTAGCCTTGTTTTCCTTCACAGCCCTCTCGAGTTGATCAATCTCCTCTTCTTGAGTCTCTGGTGGTAGAAGGGGTTTCTCAGATTTGTCTTGTATTTTAATTGATTTTCCCTTGCCATTGCCTAGTCCTTTATCAATCTTTGACAGTTCCTTCTTGATTGTCATAATCTTTTTCCTTCTCTCTTCCCTTAGATCTACTTGCTCTTCTTCGTCTTCCTCAGTAGATTCATCTTTAAGAGTTAGTTTCCTCTTTGAAGCTTGGGTGATTTCTTTGTCCTTGTGGAGGCTGTAATGACTGTTCTTCCTCTTCCTCTGTCTCTGGTTGCCCTTGTACCTTTTATCGTAATCCTGACTGTACCTGCCCTCTCCGCTTTATCATACCATACATAAGATTCAGATGCCTTCACCGCCTCAGATAATAACTTTGGTGGAATTCTTAAGCCTTGTTTGGTGGTCTTTGTTGTATGAATCCTTACTCTGGAAAGTGTATGGTCCATCTCTATTGTATGAGCCTTTTCACTTGGACGTTTTTCAATCTCTGGATGTCTTTCCATGAAGTGAGCGATAATCAGTTTGGTGAAGCGTGGAAATGGTACCTTGTATCCCTTCTTCTGGCTGAACTGGCGGGCTTGATAAATCATGTCCGTCCAGATGTATTGAGCATAATCCATATGGTAAAGGTTTAAAACACCCCAAAAGAACATTATATGTTCGAGTCTGGGGTGCTCAAGACCCGTTTCCTAGCCTGTAATACAATGGCTCAGGATGATGTGTAAAACCCGAAAATCTAAAACGTATTAAAAGACCAAAATGCCCTCATAATTTAAAACTTAATTAAAGTATTATGTAACTAATGATTAAATTACAAAACCTATGAAAACGAAACAAATATGACACGAAATAATTATGAGACATCGTAAGATAATTGTACAAGCTACCAATGATGTTTGAAACACATTTCAAGTCCAAATGAGCCGAAAACATTAAGTGCATATGTAATTTTGTATTTCAAAAATCTATAAACACAAGGTTTAATGTATTTCTAGTATAATGGTGATCCAAAAACTCATGGGCTTGTCCTATCCCATTTTGGCCGATCCAAGAAGCCTCCCCACCCCTCCAAAAACTCGGCCCAACTTCCTTTATGTTAGACAAAGCCCTTTATTTCTTCACAAATCAATACCGGTTTTCAAACTTTCAAGTAAAAACCCTAAAACCAAAAACAAGTTCTGCCGCCACTTGTTGCTGCTGTGATCGATCCAAAAAGTCCACAAGAAGCCTCCATTTTGATCTTGTTCTAAGGTATTTACATAGTACTATATCAATACACGAATATATGAATCAAAAACTAATCAAAACAATGTTTCCCTCTTGTTTGTGGTGGCTGCCGATCGACCAAAGGAGGAAGGAGGAAGAAAAGAATTCGTGTGGTGTTTTGATTTTTGTTGTGTTCGTGTTCTTCGTGATCTACGAGGGTATTGTATCGCTTGTTCCATCATTTGATCTCATATTAGTGTTCTAGTCGAATCATAGAATGAAAAAAAAAAAAAAAAAAAACTTGTCACATAAAATCATACAACTTAAGAAACCCTAAAAACCTAAACATTGGATCGATTGATTTGTTTTGGTGATGTTTAATTCGGTTTGAATGTGTAACATACTGATATGAATGACCCTAATATGATTTGGACTCACCCAAAGTCGTTTGGTGTAATGAAGTAATGAACGGGATGACAAAAACCCTAAGATAAACATGATTCTGTGATCACTGATTCTGAGCTGAATTTTTATTCGACTTTAACCGGCTATAACTTGATGATATGAACGTATATTTTGATGTTTCTGGAGTCTAGATTGTAGTTTAATGAAATAGCTACCTGGAGAAATTTAGTTTGTAATTTTTAGAGGCCTAGAAGGTTACTTTTTGATTTTTGGAAAATTACATGTCTGGTCGGATTTGTGAGTCTGGAAAATCAGTCTGGGTTTTTGATTTTTAATTTCCAAACTGTGTCGAATTAGAAAGAGCCCGTTTAACTGGATAATATTTGGGATATTTTCTAGTAGCTGGAATTTTTATAGATTTTTTTGAATTTTTCTAAAGGGGTTAACAAGTGATAACTTTTCGGTGTTACATCAGATACATTTTCAGAACAAGTTGTAAAAGTGGATTTTTATTTCGTACTTAGACTAGCTAATAAAATCTGTAAAAATTTGGTAAAATACTAGGGACATTAAGGTACCTTTTTGAATTTTTGTAGATTTTATTTCGGAGTTTTACTATGATTTCTAAATTATTTAATACGGGTCCAGAAATGCCAAAAACCCTGAAAAAGTGTATTTTGATATTTTAAAAGTGTTAAGTGTTAATATTCAAACATTAGAGGGTCTACGTTGTTATTTTTGACAATACTAAAGGACTTAACTTGTAAGAACCTGTAACTTTACAATATTTACACCTTATACCCTAACCTTATGATAATTACACAATTGGTCCTTAAACTTATCCTACATACCTAATAAACCCTTAAATGTATAAAACTACCATAATAACCTTATGAACCTTGAACTACTAAAATGGAAAGGCAAACTAAACACGAAGTTAAGAACCATTTGTAATTCTCTTCTACTCCTTTAGGTGTGAAGAAGGAGAGGACCTGATCTTTTCATCTTATTTCGTTTCTGGTTGTGTTTGCTTTTGGAATAAGGTACAGATATTCTGCTTCTTTGATAAGAGGCCTTCATTCTCTGATTATGATTCGTATTAGGGTTCCCTATACCATTGCTATGTTCCCTTCATTCATGAACTCCGATCTTTTGAACCATCATGATATTGAACCTTTTATGATTATGAACCTTTCATGCATGAACCTTTAATTATGAACCCTTGACCATGAACCTTTGATTATGAACCTTTGCTTATGAACCTTTGCTTATGAACCTTGCTTATGAACCATGATTATGAACCTATGATTATGAACTTATGAAACAAGATATTGACCTATGCAAGTAAACTAAAAACATGATTCATGATACTTGACCTTGACCCTCAGTTTGATACTACGAGCCACTCACTAGGCATGAGGGTTTCATGTCCATGTCAGTCGATGCACCGATGACATGACTCTAGGGCAGGAGAGTGATGACCTGTCCCGTCCCTGCACGTTTATGTTTATGATTCATGTTTATGTAGAGGCAGATTATGGCCACCGGGGGCGTATGGATGCATCCTAGATTTGTTCATGTTCATGTTATGTTATGTTATTCATGGTGACTGATGGTGTGTGCGATACACGTCTTTCACACTCCGGGAGCTAGCTACTCCAACCCATGATTGAGGACACCCCTCATATTTACAGGATACCCATGATTGAGGACACCCCTCATATTCACAGGATACTAAGAGGTCTCCCCTCTGCATGTTTACGATTATGATTATGATTATGATTCATGTTATGTTATGGGCTCGTAGTGGATTTCTGAATTCCTTTACCATGTACCCTTTTACCTTTCCTTATGATACCATGTACTCTTACCTTTCATCTTGATACCATGTATTCATGCTTCACACTCTTTACTCATGTAAATTATACATTATACTACTGCTTGTTACGTTATATCTGTTCACTGAGCTCTAGTAGCTCAGCCGCGTTTCTTTTCCCGCGGCAGGTTTTAGTTGGAAGCTGGGTAAGAGTGAAGAGACTTTGGACCTAGAAGACTTTGAGTAGAAGCCATTAGAAGAGATGTAATTATGGATTTGATAGGCAGCTTTTATTTTCCTTTGTAACCCTTTTGTATTGCAAGATTTCATTTGTAACCTTTGAGAACCATTGTATTACTTTTAATTGTATGTTTTGTTTGATCTGATATGGAGCCATTAGTGTGATACTTCTACCCTTGCAGGGTTGGGGTGTTACATCAACGGTCCTATGCCAACTAGATGTACATGGTTAACCACGGTTGTGAAATGTGTTTCCTATCCACCTTTGAGTGTGAAGTGAGTTCTTCACCCGAGTCATCATATCCAATGTGCTTTAATTTCTTGACTATAAAATCAAAGTCGGGATCTTTAAGAAATCTGCCTTTAGGGCCAGAATCTGTTGGAGGAAGATCACGCACAGCACGAAGAAGACGAACATCGAACTTGATTTGTCTATTATCCAAGGTGACTGTCATGTTCTTTGAATCTCGACTGATTATCAATGTATGCCAGAACTGATTCATGTAAACTTCTGGAATAGTAGCAGACTTGGTCAGAACGTGTCTGCAGAAATGCCTGTTTAGAATCTCAACCATTATTTGGCAAGAAGGATGGCATGGTAGCTTCTCCAAGTCAACCCTTGAGTTGGAATCGTTAATATTTCCTTCATCACCTTCTGGGATCAAATCTTTCCTGGCTACGGATGTTTGAGATGTTTTGAACCTGTATTGCACAAACACCAACAAAGACACACAATGGAAATTGTATATTTATATGTTAGTGTATGTCACTTATTACATGATCTGAGCCTAACTAATATGATGCATCACTTAGAAAGACATGTAACAGAAATCATGAATAATATGATCATATCAAACAAACATCCATATAGAACCAAACTCATTTTCCTACTTAACTGTAATCTGCACTTAAGTGAAAAAAATTCAAGTCTGCAAGATCATGGTTACTCGAAGGATATGAGTTACTTGGAGAAAGTGATGGTTACTCGGAAAAATGTGACTTTTAATCCTTACTCGGAGGATTTGAAACAAGATTTGAAAATATTTGTCCTTACTCGGAGACTACCATGTTTCCTTACTCGGAAACCTTTAAACAACCCTCCTAACTCGGAGACAATGATAAAACTTTGTTACTCGGAGAATCTGATAAAGGTTACTCGAAGAATTTGAAAAAGTATTGCTTACTCGGATAAAGTGGTCAACTCGAAAAATTTTAATATAAATCCTTAGTCGAAGGATTGTTCATTACTCGAAGAATAAAGAACTGATCCTTACTCGAAGGATTTTTATAAATTTTTTTCTAAGTCAGAACTGATGTTGATTACTCGACAAGTTTTATAAAATACTTCAAATTAACAGGATTGAATCTGTTACTCGAAGGATTTCTTAAAAATTTTCCAAGTAATCAAAAATCAGACTCCTTACTCAGAGACCTTCAAACTAAGTCGAAGGAATTTAAGCTTGCCCGAAAACATTCTTAACTACCAAATTCACAGTTAGACATTTACAGGCAGCAAGTAATGAACAAATATCATATTAAGCATGTGATTATCATAACTGATTACCTAGAAATCCATAAAAAACAACACATAATGCATCACAGTTGATTCTACCTTATGCAACTTTTTGACTTAGGCAATGTGTTTGATTCTAGTTATGAAACTTAAGGCGCATTGTTTAGGGACTTATACAAACTCAAAACACAGCTCAAAACACTTAAACATATCACCATTAAACACCAGCCAAAAACTCGACCATATAAACCCTAAATAATTCGAACAACATCAACTGATGTTATTTAATTCAATTAATCACTTGTAAAACACTCCTAGGCATCATGTTAAACTATAGAACAAGCTTAATTAGACTATAGACTAACATATAAAAAATGCCCAAATCGTATCCTTAAACCCTAAATCATAGAACACGCAATTCAGCCACAGAAACGTTTCAAGAATTCGAGCGAGTGATTGCAAAGCATAATTGATTATGTATAACACTTACAATCGAGTTTTGGAAAAAAAATCAAAGTTCTTGTAGGTTGTTAGAGATTTTGGCGGGTTTTAGCAACTGTTCTGAGTATATGTATGTTTTAAAATCTGAGTTTGGTCTTATATAGGCAAAGGTTTGGTCTTTTGACACTTTAAGTCCCTTAACCTGTTTTCCAGTTAACACAAGGTCCTAAAGTGATAACCTTTTGACATTTTGACAAGTCTAACCCTTGAAGTTTGTAATTGTTAAATCCTTGATCCAATTTGGTGTAAACCTAAGTTATTTTCATTTCTCCCCCTTGAATTAACACATATTTTTGAAATTTTGGCAAACTTATAGTTCAAGAGATCATGTAAATATGGTTTGATGAAGATTTATGTAAATGATGATGATTTGGATAAAAATGTGAAAAAGTTATAAAAATTCTCCCCCTTAAAATATGATCGTGATTAAAATTGATTAATTTTGAAATTTCGAGAACATATTTTGATTCGTTTTGAATTTTGTACATTAAAAAAAGATGTATTTTTTTTAAAGTAAAAATTAGAAAATCTTTTTGTGTTTTTGAGAAAATATTTACAAAGATAGTGTTGATGTTTGACTCTCTTAATTGTTTTGAAGAAAATTGTTTAAATCCTCGGGAGTCAAGCATCGCATACCAATCTGGTGAACTAATTCTACAAATCTTGCATGAGGCAAGGCTTTGGTGAATAAATCCGCCAATTGGTATTTTGTACCCACAAACTAAAGTTCAATGGTACCCTGTTCCACATGCTCCTTGATGAAATGGTATCGAAGTGCAATGTGCTTACACTTCGAATGCTGAACGGTGTTGCACGAGATAGCAATGAACTGGTACAGATATGCGATTTCGTCACACCAAAAATGTGTGACGATATGCATATAGTCACACACGTTTTTTTTGGTGTGTATCACCAAAGGTCGCGCCACCGTAGGTGGCATATAGTCACATTGTTTAGTTTGTGGCCGTTTTTATTGAAAAAGGGTGACCAAAACCCGAATATGTGTGACAAATTAGGCACAAGTTTTGTTGGATTAATCATTTTTGTGTGACCGTAAACACTTTATAGTCACACAAATGTTTTTTGAGAGTAACTATTGTTCGTCCTTTGACCACATAAATATATAATATATGTGACATTTGAGATGATTTATTCATGTAAATGTGTATTTTGTGTGACTATTTCCCATCCTATGGCCACATGAATATATAATAAATGTGACGTTTGTGATGATTTAGTCACACAACGTGTGTTGTTTTTTTGGAGTTAGTCATATACAATTTAAAAAACAGTGGCCAAAGGTGTTAATAAGTGTGACAATATGCTGTTTAAAGTGAAGAAATGTGTATTTTGTGTGACTATTAATCATTCAATGGCCAATTGAATTTTATGTTTGTGTGGCCTTTTGTAATATTTAGTCACACAAAGCATGTTTGTTTTGGGTATTTAGTCACATACAATTAAGCAAAAAGTGGCCAAAAGTGTTAATAAGTGTGACCATATGCTGTTTAAAGTGAAGAAATGTGTATTTTGTGTAACTATTGTTCATCCAATGGCCACCTGAATTTTATGTTTGTGTGGCCTTTTGTAATATTTAGTCACACAAAGCATGTTTATTTTGGGTATTTAGTCACATATAATTAAGCAAAAAGTGGCCAAAAGTGATAAAAGTGTGACCATATGCTGTTTAAAGTGAAGAAATGTGTATTTTGTGTGACTATTGATCATCCAATGGCCACTTGAATTTTATGTTTGTGTGGCCTTTTGTAATATTTAGTCACACAAAGCATGTTTGTTTTGGGTATTTAGTCACATACAATTAAGCAAAGAGTGGCCAAAAGTGTTAATAAGTGTGACCATATGCTGTTTAAAGTGAAGAAATATGTATTTTGTGTGACTATTGTTCATCCAATGGCCACTTGAATTTAATGTTTGTGTGGCCTTTTGTAATATTTAGTCACACAAAGCATGTTTGTTTTTGGTATTTAGTCATATACAATTAAGAAAAAAGTGGCCAAAAGTGTTAATAAGTGTGACCATATGCTGTTTAAAGTGAAAAAATGTGTATTTTGCGTGACTATTGTTCATCCAATGGTCACATGAATTTTTAGTTTGTGTGGCATTTTGTAATATTTAGTCACACATTGAATTAAACAAAGAGTGACCAATAATGTTGATAAGCGTGACCATATTATGTGAGTGCATCTTTTAGTCACAGGGTTACTACTGCTATTACTAAGTTAGTACTGTTGGATCAGAGTTGCTACTGCTAGTACTAAGTTAGTCCTGCTGAAGCAGAGTTACTACTGCTAGTACTATGCTAGTGCTGCTGGAATGAGTGTATATATATATATATATATATATATATATATTATATATATATATATATATATATATATATATATATATATATATATATATATATATAAAACAGAATTAAAAACAAAAAGAAATTTCAAATTGAATTAAACTCGAATGTATATAACTGAACCTAATATACAATTGTAATGTCGTACATAATCAAATTCTCAAGTACCATAATTTAAAGACTTTTGACTCTTCACCGACCTAGCTTGCTTTAGGGCTTCAATAGAGACATAACTTTTGCGCTTCGATGGTGCTGTTGGTCCACATTTGTTGTCATTAATCTTTTGCATCGTAGTTGGTGGTGTAACCTGTAGTAACAAAAGACGCTTGTATCAAACATTGAATTATATATGAAGAATTATATATATGTAGGTTGAAAAAACACATGTATGTACCCAAAGCAACGATATTTGATTTCTTTAAATGCAACAGTTTGCGCTTAAATGGCTAAAAAAGAATTTTTGCATGCATATGTCAGAAATTATTTAAACAAAAGAATAACAGGAAACATGTTGAAATACATACTGTTGGCAGTGCTTGTGATGGAGACACATTTTGTTCCGATTGGGAATCTGGAGACCCGTTTTGTCATGACTTTGGCTTTTTCTTAAGTCCGACAGTTTTAGCAGGTTCCTATATGTATATATAAAACACGTTACATTATTTAAACAAAAGAATAACAAGAAACATGTTGAAATACATACTGTTGGTACTCCTTGTGTTGGAGACACATTTCCTTGCGATTGGGAATCTGTAGACCCTTTGTAATACCTGAATTTCAGATAACTTGTCAAATGACCAAATTACCCCTGAAACCTTAAAACCTAAATAAATAACTTATAAAATTCTGAAACAATTCCAAACTTCTGAAAACGAACTACGTATCAAGTAAATCAATTTCTGGAACAACATTACATCATTTTGAATGTCCAAAATGATTTTATAAAATCACATATATTATATATATATATATATATATATATATATATATATATATATATATATATATATATATATATATATATATAAATTCAAAAATAAAATAATAATTAAATTAAATATATTTTGTAAAATCATTTCATTAAGATAACTACAAAACTAATTAAAGGAGTTATACACCAAATCAAACCTTGAGCTTGTGATAACCCTTAGGGCCGAAATTCTGGATCTCATGCCCTCTCCTAAGTCGGTTTATATAATATTAAATACAAAACACATATTTTAGAAAACCCTATTTTGCCAAAAACCCAAGATCGACAAAACTAAAATCCCTCAAACCCTCACTCGACTTTCTGGACCAGAGCAAGAAATTTTCTGGAGTTCATCATCATCCAAGAAGGCTAGGAAAAATAAGTATTGGGTCGTAGGATTGCTCGTTCGTTCGTAGAAGGATTTTGTTGTCGATTTTCTTTAGCCGCAAGGTATAAATTCGTTCGCTCCATTCGATTGTGAAAATATTCATCTAGTATTTTTCTTATGTTCTTGGCATCATATATGTTCCATATAAAATAGATAAATCGAACCATGCAAGCTACTTTGATCGATTATAATTATGGAGAGTAAAACGTACGTAAAATCTATAATAAGCTATACGATTTTTCTAAGCTTTGTATATAATTTTTATGGGTTCTATACTGATCATATAACTCTAGAAAAATAGCCCTTTGATTTGTGGAGGCTTAAATCTTGTGTTTTTGAATTTATGTTGTAATCGGATTAATTGAAAAACAAAGAAAAATAAGAAGAACCCTAGTAACGAATTTAGGGTTAGTGTTTTGGTATAAATCTGATTAATAAATGCATTTCATGATTGATTAATGATTGGTTTAATGATTGGGATAAACTAGGTTTAGTTTTGGTGATTTTTGAGCAAACCGATTGGGGTTTTTAAATATAAAGGGTGTGTTTTGCCTACTTTGAAACTTAAAGGTTATTTTTATAATGTTAATTAGGTCAGTACCAATGTAGGAAAAATATAACTTGAGGGTCCTAAGTGTAAATATTGCATAAAAATGAATTAATGATAATTTAAGGGTACGATTTGTAATTAATTAAAATGGAGGGACTAAAAGTGTAAATTCTGGAAACTTGAAGTTATTTTGAGTAAATAATATTACAAAGGGTGTAATGGGTAATTTTGAGTAATGATGGGTTTGATATGTAATTGTTACTAAATTAGGGTTTGAAATATAAGTTTTGTAAAGTTAAAGGACTAATTGTGTAAATTATGAAATCTGAAGGATCTGAATTGTAATACATATAATTTTGAGGATATGTTCTGTAACTTTGTAATACAAGGTGTTTGTTTGGTAAAATAAATATTATAGGGATTAAAACATGAATTATGTCAATGAAGGGTTTGTTTTGTAAATTATATAACAAAAGGGTATAAATTGTAAATTGTGAAACTGAAGGGATTAAATGTCATTCTGGATAACAATGAGTGTTTAAATCAGTAACTTAAAATATTTTCATGATTAAACCTTTGAATTAGACGAATTTGCATGTGAAACCCTAAACTATGTAAACATGTCATAATTAACCCTAAACTTTTGTAACTTGCTAAAATGTACCGTACTCCCATAATAATCTGAATAAGGACTTAACCTAATCTGTGATATTATTAACTTACTAGAAATGGAAATATAACTAAAGACCCTTTGGACTTCTGTCTTCTACTCCTTAGGTTCGAGGAAGGAGTAATCTCATCTTTGTCAGCTTTTATCTCTGTGTTCTCGCATTCGTAATAAGGTACAGATATTCTGCCTCTTTCAGTAAGGGTTTTTTTCATTTCCCCTTTTCTTTCAGTCCTCATTCTCTTATTAGGATTCCCTATACCATTGCTATGTTCCCTGCTTGTTTGTGAGCTCTTATTTGTGAACCTTCCATGTGATCTTTTGTCTTGTGAACTTTCTTGAATCTTGTATTTGATCTCTTTTCCTGAACCCTGATCTGTGAATCTTGTTTGAATCTTAATCTAATGTACTTGCTATAAAACTAAATTGATTTTGATATAAACCTTAATCTGTTAAATCCTTATTTGAACCTAACTGATTTTGAACCGTTCTTAGATTACATATGAAACGTTTTGGGAATACACTACCTTTAAATAAGTAAGGTCACTTTTAAATGAAGTTTCTAAAAGTTTTGGAAGACCATTTTGAAGAAAACTATTTTGAAAGATCAGTTGTTATGAAAACCTTTTTGAAGGATGGTTTAAATGGACTTTTAAATAGAAACCTTTAGAGATAAACTGTTGATATGAAACTTTGGTTATAAACTTTTGTTACATTCTTTTGAAACGTTTGGTATAATTCTTTAAACTGAACTTAAGCCTTGATATAAAATTTAACCTGATAAATTCTAAGTGAACCTATGATACAAAATCCTGAACTGTTTGACATGAACCTTTGCCATGTACCCTTAAGATAATATTTTGATTATTTGATAGTATGCCGACCTTTGTTCTACAGTTTGATATTACGAGCCAATCACTAGACATGAGGGTTTCATGTCCATGTCATTGACGCACCTCTGACATGACTCTAGGGCAGGAGAGTGATGACCTGTTCCGTCCCTTATTTATTATTTGCTATGGCCATTATATTTATGATTATTGATTTGTCTGTGGGGCGTATGGGTGCACTCTAGATTTGACCTGTTATCTGTATGTGTTATGTTATATGTTTATTGTTATATTTATCTGGTGACTGATGGTGTGTGCGATACACGTATTTCACATATCTGAGAGCTAGCTACTCTATTTATTTACATTTGCAATGATATGATATGGCATGTTTCTGGGCTCGTGATAGATTTCTGTTTTCTTCATTTATTGAACCTCATGAATTTTCCTATTTCTTGTTCCTTTTCTTTTCTTTAGTCTTATTCCTTATTTATTCCTGTCACCTCATTTCTACGTCTTAAGTTATCGGTATGACCTGTATTCCTGATTCTTCTTGATTTTTACTATCTACTATTGTTTGTTATCGTTATGTCTGTTCACTGAGCTCTCGTAGCTCAGCCGCATTTCTTTTCCTGCGGCAGGTATTAGTAGGAAGCTGGGAATGAGTGAAGAGTGTACCTTTGACTAAGAAGATTTGATAGCTATGCGGGATTTAGAATTGAACCGAAGATAATATACTTTAGATATAATGTTGTAGAAGTTTCCATTTGTAATTTTATAGATTTAGTATCTCATTTGTATCCTTTGAGATTTTTGTATTAATGAAGATGTATGCTTGGTTTTATTCTGATGTGAATCCATTGTTGTGATATCTTTACCCTTGTCGGGTTGGGGTGTTACAATTTATGGTATCAGAGAGACAGGCTGCGATTCGTAATACAATTACCCTTGACCTGTGAAATCTGGACCACTAAGTATCTACTGTAGGTAATCGTAGGACAACTCTTGAGAAATTGCTTTAGGATTTTCCCTATAGGAACTTAAATTCTGACCGGTGAGGATTTGGGTAGACATTAGGATTTTGTTTTGTCGTTCCATTCGTGCTTATTCCCCATATTTCGTTAATCATCTTTGAAATCGTTCAGACGGTGATATTTCGCGTGTGTTAAAATTTTTGAGTATGAGTAGTTTTCGAGTTCTAGTACTTAGTATCATTTGTGTCATTTTCAGCATGGCACCCCCAGCACGCAGTACGTATCGTTGGACAACAGTTTTCGCTACAGGCCAGAAGAGGATTGGTAAGCTGAGATGGACTAACAGAAGGATGCTGATCCCTGCTAGCATGTGTCCCTGCCGGATTGAAGAAAGGTTGACCGTGGTCAATATAAATGGGACGGAGGTACATGTGCATGAGACGAAAGTGATTGATAAAGACGGAGTAGTGACTAAGTACCCGGGAAGGTGTCCCAAGTTCGTGGAAGAAGGAGGAATAGTGCGGGCAGAGCCTCCCAATTTGTATGGATTCGTGGACGACGTAGGAGATGAAGGAGGGAACCCTGAGGATGGTTTTGCGAGACAACCACTGCCACAGCCTGAAGGGAACCGGAATGGATGGCTTAGCGAGGAAGATGAAGTGGATTCAGATTTGGAGTCCACTGCAAGTAACAAGGTCTAGTCATGGAAAAAGAGAGCTCGAGCCATGTGTGTTATTACTGTTAAAATTTTGTCTTAGGTTCTTTTGACATTAATATTGTACGGATTCTATTGGATTGTGGGTTTTCCCGAATATTTAATAATAAGGCTTGAGCAATTGTTGGAATAAATTACGTTGATATGTGTCTATCATAGTTCTCAACCTTCTAAGTTTGTCGAGCTCATTTCGGCTATGAAAGCCAGAATTTGATTTTTCCCTGTTTGCCTTGGTTTTCTGGCATCCATTAAAAATACCTTCTTAGAAATCCGAGTACCGAAGTTTCCTAGAACCCATTTCGTGCACTAAGGAATGAACCTCACTTTGAGAGTTATTGGGCACCCTGAGTTTATGAATATAAATTCCTGGTTAAACCACCAGGTTGCTCACCGAAGCGTGAAGTAGGAATTGACAAGTTACCGAGAGACGTTTAGTCACCAAGTGAAGGTGTCTTTCAGATGCGTTCGGGATCATACCAGTCGGGTGCACAACCGAGAAGAGCAACAACCGAAGATCGGGGAGTAAGTTGTTTAATTGTATCTTCTGGGCGTATTTTAGTTTCGTTCGCAATAAAGAAGGATGGTGATTAGAGATAGTCGAACCGTATTACTGTTAGAAACCGAGATTCCTCCATCCTGAAACGATCATGTGTTTGTTTAGATTTAGAGAGTGAGATTTCTTTACAAGGGATAAATTAATTTTAGTTTTGAAATCGCCTTCCGAATCCATAAACGACGGTTATGACGATTAGTAACGCTAATAGTATTAGCTAAAGCTCTGACTGCTTATAAAGTTGGTAATTAGGTTTTCCCGCGACTACTGAGATAAATGGTCATTGTATGACTAAATGGTACGTTCGGAGACGAGAAAGAGCATGTAGAAATTCACATTACTCCATCACCTTTCAGGAAGAACGGCAGAAAGCTCGAAGGACCAAAAACAAGTTCTAATTTTGGTTTCACTTTCCGATTGACGAACTGATAAAGACAGATTAACCGGACTTGAAGAGTTTGGATGTGTTAAATGAGCGGGTTTTGGAAAAGACCCTTTATGATTGGGGGAAAATTGATTCCGGGAAGACCGAAGATTTTGACGACTAACTTTCACTTCCCTAGACTCTCTTAAGTTCCGTTTTATAGTATTAAAATCCTCGAATGAGTTAAGTTCTTAGAAGCATCCCTGTTCGTGTTCATTTTTCGTATGTTCGGTGATGACCTTGTTTTGAGAGATTTTGGAAAAGGATGAATGATTGATGCTTTTAGCGATGTACCAAATTCTGATAGCCATTCTGGGACTTTCGTTAACTCTTTCTAGTGATTCGTCCTCCTTTTAGTTAGGGCGTTTAAAATTTGATGACCTCTGAGACCGTAGGAAGACTAGGTGGAATAAGATAAGTTAGTTTGTTCACGACTTGAAATCAAGTATGACCATCATGAGGGCATATTTATATGATGCCAGTATTATGACGTCTGGCCAACGTGATAATACTTACATCATATAACGTGCACTTGTTGTGGGCATCGGATATTTCGAGAAGTGCCTTAGAGCTTTAGAAATCCCGATAACTGTTTGAGATCATCTGCGTTAGTGAGACTTTCAGTTCATTCTACCTATACGCGTAATAAGCTTTCACCGTTATGCGAATTGATACGTCAGGACTTCCTTCACGCATTCTGCTGACCTCTAAGAATTTTCAGAAATAACCTTAGGTTTTGTGATAGGACTTCTACCAATTGATATTATCGATAATCTATTTTCGGTACGTTCTAATCTAAATTGTCAAATCAAATCCTTTGAACGGCATATCCGTCAAGATTCCGTGAAACTCTTACGTCTCTTCCGAGAGAATCCTATTATCACCTATTAGGTCTGTTATGTCTTCGTCTTGTGTCCCGTTCTCTTTTCTTTCTGCTTCCTGCAAATTTCGAGGACGAAATTTTTTTTGTTAGTGGGGAAGAAGTTGTAATACCTGAATTTCAGATAACTTGTCAAATGACCAAATTACCCCTGAAACCTTAAAACCTAAATAAATAACTTATAAAATTCCGAAACAATTCCAAACTTCTGAAAACGAACTACGTATCAAGTAAATCAATTTTTGGAACAACATTACATCATTTTGAATGTCCAAAATGATTTTATAAAATCACATATATATATATATATATATATATATATATATATATATATATATATATATATATATATATATATATATATATATATATAAATTCGAAAATAAAATAATAATTAAATTAAATATATTTTGTAAAATCATTTCATTAAGATAACTACAAAACTAATTAAAGGAGTTATACACCAAATCAAACCTTGAGCTTGTGATAACCCTTAGGGCCGGAATTCTGGATCTCATGCCCTCTCCTAAGTCGGTTTATATAATATAAATACAAAACACATATTTTAGAAAACCCTATTTTGCCAAAAACCCAAGATCGACAAAACTAAAATCCCTCAAACCCTCACTCGACTTTCTGGACCAGAGCAAGAAATTTTATGGAGTTCATCATCATCCAAGAAGGCTAGGAAAAATAAGTATTGGGTCGTAGGATTGCTCGTTCGTTCGTAGAAGGATTTTGTTGTCGATTTTCTTTAGCCGCAAGGTATAAATTCGTTCGCTCCATTCGATCGTGCAAATATTCATCTAGTATTTTTATTATGTTCTTGGCATCATATATGTTCCATATAAAATAGATAAATTGAACCATGCAAGCTACTTTGATCGATTATAATTATGGAGAGTAAAACGTACGTAAAATCTATAATAAGCTATACGATTTTTCTAAGCTTTGTATATAATTTTTATGGGTTCTATACTGATCATATAACTCTAGAAAAATAGCCCTTTGATTTGTGGAGGCTTAAATCTTGTGTTTTTGAATTTATGTTGTAATCGGATTAATTGAAAAACAAAGAAAAATAAGAAGAACCCTAGTAACGAATTTAGGGTTAGTGTTTTGGTATAAATCTGATTAATAAATGCATTTCATGATTGATTAATGATTGGTTTAATGATTGGGATAAACTAGGTTTAGTTTTGGTGATTTTTGAGCAAACCGATTGGGGTTTTTAAATATAAAGGGTGTGTTTTGCCTACTTTGAAACTTAAAGGTTATTTTTATAATGTTAATTAGGTCAGTACCAATGTAGGAAAAATATAACTTGAGGGTCCTAAGTGTAAATATTGCATAAAAATGAATTAATGATAATTTAAGGGTACGATTTGTAATTAATTAAAATGGAGGGACTAAAAGTGTAAATTCTGGAAACTTGAAGTTATTTTGAGTGAATAATATTACAAAGGGTGTAATGGGTAATTTTGAGTAATGATGGGTTTGATATGTAATTGTTACTAAATTAGGGTTTGAAATATAAGTTTTGTAAAGTTAAAGGACTAATTGTGTAAATTATGAAATCTGAAGGATCTGAATTGTAATACATATAATTTTGAGGATATGTTCTGTAACTTTGTAATACAAGGTGTTTGTTTGGTAAAATAAATATTATAGGGATTAAAACATGAATTATGTCAATGAAGGGTTTGTTTTGTAAATTATATAACAAAAGGGTATAAATTGTAAATTGTGAAACTGAAGGGATTAAATGTCATTCTGGATAACAATGAGTGTTTAAATCAGTAACTTAAAATATTTTCATGATTAAACCTTTGAATTAGACGAATTTGCATGTGAAACCCTAAACTATGTAAACATGTCATAATTAACCCTAAACTTTTGTAACTTGCTAAAATGTACCGTACTCCCATAATAATCTGAATAAGGACTTAACCTAATCTGTGATATTATTAACTTACTAGAAATGGAAATATAACTAAAGACCCTTTGGACTTCTGTCTTCTACTCCTTAGGTTCGAGGAAGGAGTAATCTCATCTTTGTCAGCTTTTATCTCTGTGTTCTCGCATTCGTAATAAGGTACAGATATTCTGCCTCTTTCAGTAAGGGTTTTTTTCATTTCCCTTTTTCTTTCAGTCCTCATTCTCTTATTAGGATTCCCTATACCATTGCTATGTTCCCTGCTTGTTTGTGAGCTCTTATTTGTGAACCTTCCATGTGATCTTTTGTCTTGTGAACTTTCATGAATCTTGTATTTGATCTCTTGTCCTGAACCCTGATCTGTGAATCTTGTTTGAATCTTAATCTAATGTACTTGCTATAAAACTAAATTGATTTTGATATAAACCTTAATCTGTTAAATCCTTATTTGAACCTAACTGATTTTGAACCGTTCTTAGATTACATATGAAACGTTTTGGGAATACACTACCTTTAAATAAGTAAGGTCACTTTTAAATGAAATTTCTAAAAGTTTTGGAAGACCATTTTGAAGAAAACTATTTTGAAAGATCAGTTGTTATGAAAACCTTTTTGAAGGATGGTTTAAATGGACTTTTAAATAGAAACCTTTAGAGATAAACTGTTGATATGAAACTTTGGTTATAAACTTTTGTTACATTCTTTTGAAACGTTTGCTATAATTCTTTAAACTGAACTTAAGCCTTGATATAAAATTTAACCTGATAAATTCTAAGTGAACCTATGATACAAAATCCTGAACTGTTTGACATGAACCTTTGCCATGTACCCTTAAGATAATATTTTGATTATTTGATAGTATGCCGACCTTTGTTCTACAGTTTGATATTACGAGCCAATCACTAGACATGAGGGTTTCATGTCCATGTCATTGACGCACCACTGACATGACTCTAGGGCAGGAGAGTGATGACCTGTTCCGTCCCTTATTTATTATTTGCTATGGCCATTATATTTATGATTATTGATTTGTCTGTGGGGCGTATGGGTGCACTCTAGATTTGACCTGTTATCTGTATGTGTTATGTTATATGTTTATTGTTATATTTATCTGGTGACTGATGGTGTGTGCGATACACGTATTTCACATATCTGAGAGCTAGCTACTCTATTTATTTACATTTGCAATGATATGATATGGCATGTTTCTGGGCTCGTGATAGATTTCTGTTTTCTTCATTTATTGAACCTCATGAATTTTCCTATTTCTTGTTCCTTTTCTTTTCTTTAGTCTTATTCCTTATTTATTCCTGTCACCTCATTTCTACGTCTTAAGTTATCGGTATGACCTGTATTCCTGATTCTTCTTGATTTTTACTATCTACTATTGTTTGTTATCGTTATGTCTGTTCACTGAGCTCTCGTAGCTCAGCCGCATTTCTTTTCCTGCGGCAGGTATTAGTAGGAAGCTGGGAATGAGTGAAGAGTGTACCTTTGACTTAGAAGATTTGATAGCTATGCGGGATTTAGAATTGAACCGAAGATAATATACTTTAGATATAATGTTGTAGAAGTTTCCATTTGTAATTTTATAGATTTAGTATCTCATTTGTATCCTTTGAGATTTTTGTATTAATGAAGATGTATGCTTGGTTTTATTCTGATGTGAATCCATTGTTGTGATATCTTTACCCTTGTCGGGTTGGGGTGTTACACCCTTGTTGGCTTACATATGAGGCTACAGGCAATTGAGATGACAAATTTAACTGCACCCCTTGTTGACTCAACTGATGACTCAACTGTGTCATCAGTTGAGTAAGTATTCTCTTTGTTTCTGTCATCTCATTGGACAATTTCTTGATCTGGTCATCATCTTCTTTCTGCACAAAAAATATAGGAAATGTTGGGATTAAATGTCTTCTTGATGCTGTTAGAGTAACTGCTGCTCTTATTTGTGTCAATGCTGCTCAGCTGGAGTTAGTGCTGCTCATGAACTTCAATGAAAAATATGCCTAGTGTTTACTACTGCTAGTACACAGTTACTGCTGTTAGTACGCAGTTAATACTGCTGGTATACAAGTTACTACTGCTAGTACACAGTTAATGCTGTTGGTATATGAGCATAATAATAGAATTTGCAGTCAAACTTACAAGTTTATCTCCCACTGATCTAATCTCATCATCTGGAAATTTTCCGTCTTTGTTTACCCTTCCTTTCAACCACATTATACCACGCGGGGGTTCTTCATCTGCTTCAATCTCTTTATTTTCTATCTAATAAACATCAAATGCATACACATGTAAAGTTAAAACAAGATAAACGAAAATATGAGGATGCATACACATGTAATCTTACCATTTTCTCTTTCACATAAACATATCCACCTCGACCCATTTTATGCTGATAAATATTTTTGGAACGCGACATTTTAGCTTTATCAGATATCTCCTAAAAACACAAAATCATAAGGCGTTTACATGCGGTAATGCTGCAAACTGAAAATTATGAAATGACATATAGACTTAAATAAAGATGACTAATTAAAACCTTATACGCATCAGTGGTCGTGTGGTTTACAAACTAGACCCAGTCTTCTGATTTCACAAATGCACTATACTTAGCCGGGACTTCATTCAGTTTGGAAGGTGTATTTAGGTTGGGCAAAATGTATTTTTCCCTGAGCTTCGTTCTGAAATTCCTTAGCAGTTTACCAAGATGAGTCATTACCAATTTTCTGAATGTCACATCAACATCAAAATATCGCTGCAAAGATTAACACACTATTGTTAATTAGTTGCACATAATGTAACTGCATAGATAAACTTATGTAGTACTGGGTTAAAAAATAGTATATATTTACCGTGATTTCAGACCATAGTTTGTCTCTTGATTCTTTATTCACCTTCCTCCAGGAAAGAATCTTCAAACCTATGTCCTCATGAACTAAATCTCCTAAAAAAATCAAAAGCAGTGCTCTGTGTAACCCTGATACCCTATTCAATGCATCGAAGGTTACCTTGAGCTTTATTCCACCAGGGTTGCCATATTTCATGCGAAACTTAAATAGCATGGTTATGCCTCTCTTAGCTAGTATCCGATCTGATTGGTTGGTTCCAGGCGCATCTAGATCTTCATCATCAGAATACTTTTCGGATTCATATTCTAAGTTGTTATCATCATGTTCATTATCAACAGGAAGCAAAAGATGATTATCAACAATGGGTTGAATTTCCATGACTCTTGAGCGACAATGGGTAAAAGAAAATGATTCTGGCTTGGAGAGTAATGGTGATAGAAGATTTGATTTTTGTGTTTTCTTTGTAGTCTTATGTTTTAGAAGAGAAAAGAGGGTATAGGAAGAATATGAATCGTACCTTATTCTTGGTAACTGCTTGAAATTAGGTGATTTCAAAATTTTTGATGAAAATTTTGGCTCCAAATTCTAATTTCAAAATAACAATTGAATTATTTAAAAATTTTGCCTTAATTTAAACCTCTTAAGTAAAGCATAAACTTGAAAAAATCAAAATTTTGGCTCCAAATGTTATATATCATTATCTTAATCGCAAATCATCAACCAAGATCTAGAACCAAGATCATGAACACAAACTGCATATCGAATCAAGAACTCAAATTTACACAATTACACCAAGATCATGAACACAAAGTGATACTATTTAACACAAACTGCTACCATTAAATCATAATTAAACCAACATGAAATCAAGAACACAAACTGCTACAATTAAATAAATATGTGCAATCATCAAATCAACAACAAAAACTGCTACCATTAAATCTAATTGTGCAATCATCACATCATGAACACAAATTGCTACCATTTAACAAACCAAAATACTATCATTACAGTTATAAAATAGATACAGTTAAACTACTAATTACCAGTTATTGTACCATTAATAATTACATTTAACCAAATTAAATGTCAGAACTACTACTACCATATTAAAGTACCAAATACCATTTACAAAACACAAAAGCTGTTAATGGATATCCTAAACCCCTAAACCATCTTCTTACACGGCAGTCCCAAGACAATATCCTTAGTAAATTTCTTTTTGTGTGCCTTTTCAACTGGTATTTGAGAGGATTGAGTTTTGGGAGTAGCTTGAGAGGATTCAGCTTTGTCATTTACCTACAAGGTGAACGAGTATAATGGATTAAGTCTGGAGAATGTCATAAAAGTAGCGAAACAATACTTATTAAATGGACCATACCTCATCACCAGATTCTTCATCGCTAGAGAAATAGAAAGGGCTCTTTCTCTTCCAATCTGCGTTTTCCCATACCTCCTAATAGTTCAACATACCATGTGTTTCAAAAAATTTAATTAATGGTATAAAGGTATACAACTTTAGCCACAAACACATAACAACTTTAGTATACCTTGTTGGAAATGATTTTGAATTTGGACCTAGGGATTTTTGCCTTTGAACCTGTTAAAGCATAAACTTGAATAAATTAAAAATTCACACAGCTTTACATTAGAATCGGTAACAACCCCAAACATCACCATTTATAGATCAAAAGCCTGTTACTAATTATTGTACAATGAATCATCAACTGATATGTGAAAACATTGAAAAACATACCTTTGTTGTTATTTGGATTCATTGTTTGCGTGTTTGTGTTTGCCAGAAGAATGTGTGTTTTGATTAGGGTTTATTGATTATTGTGTGTTTATAATTGATCGGGTAAAGGGATTAATTGCCGGTTGAATATTGAAGTGGTGGTTTGGTTTAACCATGACATGACAAGAGGTGTAAAAAAAAGAAAAAAAAAAGGCTAATTGTGCTGACGTGGCGGTGAAAACCGGCTATAGCCGGTAAATAGGGATGGCAACGGTTTGGGTTCGGGGCGGGTTTTAATATACTCGTACCCGCCCCATATCCCACCGGATACCCGATTAATATTATTTTTGGGTCCATCAGTACCCAAGAATACTTAAAACAAGATTTGGACACAAATTAACTAAGTGTTAATTAAATCGAGAACAATTCAAGTCACTGAGTGAACAGTCACTCAGTGAGTAATCTTCAGGATGCTTAAGGCGAATTCAAGAAGAAGGATTCACTACTCAGGAAGGCGGTACTCCCTGAGCAGGACTTAAGCCAAAGAAGAAGATGATGGTTCAGTGAGTGTTGGACAAGAACTCACAAAACCCCAGTCTCCTCAACAACAATAAGTGATTGAAGACTGGAGAAACCAACGCCTGAAATAAAGGCGGGAATAAATGGGAAGTGTTTAAGAAGATAAGAGTGTCAGACCAACCACTCTTATCTTGTCAGCAAACCTTGCCTTATGCGGCTAAAAGTCATGGAGTGTCAGAGCAACCACTCCTAAGACTTTTTGGCGCATTCCTATTGGTTCTTGGAAATGGCAATTACTGTTGTAATTGTCAGACACACTTGCTTCAACAACTTGTATTATTTTAATCACTTTTAGTCATGATACTTGTGTATAAATAGGTTCAGATAGGAGAGAAGTTGATTGTGTTTTGTACATTGAAAGCCTTAGACTTTTGCAAAACAACTTCTCTCCCACAAAGAGTAACCAGTCCCTGAGATAGCTCAGTGAGGCACATTGTTACCACTTAAGCATAGCTTAAGTTTAGATAGGAGATACCATACCTTGTCTATTCAATCCCAAGTGTTTGTTCCACAAAACACTTGGGTAATAGATTCTTTGATTCATTTCTAATAAGAATTTAAACGTTGAAAAATACTTTGTGCTTTTACATTTACGTTTCATTAACTGATAGTAAGAATCATTACATTGTATTAGTCATAAACATAAATAGATTAACTTTCTAGTTAACTCTAAGAGTGTTAAGGGAACAACAAGTGGTATCAGAGCCTCTGGTTTATAAAATCTTTCAAAATTAACCAAGAGTGCTCAAGGTTTTTAAAAACCAAGATCCTACTATAACTGATGCAAATGTGCCCCAGCTAGTCGACAAAAAGGGTGGAAGCTTTTCAGCTGTTGCCCCACGACTTAAAGCTAGTAAATTTAGCAAGTGGAAAAAGCGAATGCTTTGCTACTTGACTGGTATGGAACCATACTACATCACTTGTATCAAAGATGGTCCTTATGTCCCAAAGACTGCTGAAGGGCTAAACAAGCCTGAGGCTCAATGGACCATTGATGAGAGGAGGGTGGTCAATCAAGACCAACGCCTGAAAAGCATCATTATATCATGTCTTCCTGACGATATAATGGAATCAGTCATCAACTGTTCAACAGCCAAGCAAACTTGGGATGACTTGGTCAATAGCTTTGAGGGTCCCTCAGATACCAAGGAAAACAGGGTCATGGACCTGAAACTTGAGTATAATACTTTCAGGGCAAAAGACTCTGAAAGTCTCTCTCAGACTTATACCAGATACAAGACCTTGATAAACGAACTATCAAATGATGGTGTAGTTTTGTCTAAGCATGAGACAAATGTTGGCTTTGTCAACAGTCTCCCTGAGAAGTGGCTAAACTTCTCACAAGGCCTGAGGAATGCTAATCACATTCAGACCCTTGAGCTCCCTGAGATCTATGGGAAGTTTGTCTATGAAGATAACTTAATCTCAAGGAGATACCCTGACTCAAAAGCTCTTGATTCCAAAAAGGCCTCGACCTCCACACCCATATCAACTGCTTTTTATACTAATGGTGTTGTGCAGGACTTTCAAGAGGATTCTGAGGATGAAAGTGATGAAAGGACTAGTGATGAGTACCTAAAAGATTTAAACGTAGAATTCCAAGAGAGGGCACTCCTTGCTAGTTCAAAATGTTTCATCAAAAGAAACCAGTCCAACTTTTCAAAAGGAAAAGCAAATGAAACCACTGAATGCTTTAATTGTGGTAAAAATGGTCATTTTGCTAGGGACTGTTATTCTAAAACCACCTCAGAACCCTCTTACAAATTTTTAGGAAATAGTTCATCAGGAACTAGCAAATTTCAACCTAAAATGTTTCAGTCGACCCAACAATTTCAAAACAAGGGTCAAAAAGACTTTGAAGAAAAATATAGGAAAGCCAAGGCTAAACTTGCAATTCTTGAAACTAATCCCTCTATGTCTCAGGCTGCTCAAACATCCAAACCTGTTCAGGAAAAAAACAAGGTTTTAGTAGCTGATGCTTATGATTGGGATGAAGAAGAGGTATCCTCAGATGAGGAAATTAGAGTGAGTGCACTGATGGCACTCTCTGAAGGTGATCAGGTGGCTGTTGGGAAAAGCCATGCAAGGAATGGAGAGTGGGTAAACATCACCATGAAGAAGGTAAACACTTTACTTTCTATGGATGATGATTCTGATTGGCAGTCTTACATGAATTATATTTGTGTAGATCTTAAATTTGTTGAGGAACAAAGGCTTAACATGTTTTCAAAATATAACAACATAGTGTCAGAATTGAATAAATGTAGAGATGAATTGCTTGTACTGAAGCAAGCCAAATTAGAAACAATAACTCTACAAATTCAGAGAACTGAAATTTTGAAACAAAAGGTCTTTGATACTGTGGGTTTAATCCCTAGGAAAACAATAGGAATTGACCATCACATGGTTAACCCCTATGTAAGTCCCAGTGAACTGACCTTTGTTCCAGCTGGCATATCATTTGAGCAAGAAATGCTTCCCAAGTCAAATGACTGGATTGTCAGGGACAACCCAGTCAGTAAGTTACCAAACTTTGAGACTGGAAAGATCTTGCTTCCTGAAAGTCAGGCTTTGAAAAATATGCTTGGACTTACTGAACAACTCAGTAAGCTTGAACTCACTGAACAACTCAGTAATACTGAGTCAGTGAATGAGTCTGAATCAGAATCATATCCACCACTCCTACCACTAAATACCCTTCAGGGTGCTGCACCCAACTTAGGCCTCCCACCAATGGTCTACTCTCAACACTCTCCAAAGGAGAGGTCAGGATTGGGAAAAACAATCTTGATAAGACCAACACTTGAAGTCTCAGTAAATACTGATGACTCATCTTCTTTAGTCCCTTCTGAAGTAATAACCCAAAGCCCTGACTCAAAATTTGATCAGTTGGCTGAAATGGTCAGGAAGTTGGGTGAGAAGATTGCATCTTCTGAGAAACCTTCTCAATCCAAGAAGGAACAAAAACCAACTTCCTCAAAGACCAAACCCAAACCCTTAAAACCCCTGAAAAGATGTGAACTGTGCAACTATACCAATCATATCACTGATGATTGCTATAGAATTCTTTATTGCATGATTTGCAAAAAAGATGATCACAGGACCTCTGATCATAAAACACACTCAGTCACATCCAACATGGCAAGTCTTAAAGCTCAGTCTTTAAACTATCCTTCTGATTCTAAACAGAAACAGAAACTAAAGGCAAAGCCTTTTGCACCTTGCCTTTACTGTGGGTTCAATGATCACCATCCTAAGGATTGTCAAATTGACAACTGTTGTGAAAATAGTGGAACCACCACTCATAACACCTCAGGACGTGGTAAGACCATTCAGGCCAGTAGAGGTATGACAAAGTCAGCCTCTCAGTCCACTGAGTCTACATCAGCAATCAAATGCATAATATGTGGTAGCTCAGTCCACTCCACCACTGACCATAAATCAATTGAAAATGTTAACAAGACCTCCAAAGCTAAGCCCTCCAAGAAGTGGAGTCGGAGAAAGAACTGACCAGTTTACCATTTGTGCAGAAACATGCCAGGGATCCTATTTGGCATCTAGATAGTGGATGTTCAAGGAGCAAGACTGGTGTGAAGGAGTATCTGCACAAGTATGTGGATGAATCAGGACCCAAAGTGATATTTGTTGATAACTCATCATGTCTCACTGAAGGTTACGGCTCAGTAAACTGCAATGGTATAGTCTTTACTAGGATAGCTTATGTAAATGGTCTTAAATACAATTTGATCAGTGTCAGTCAACTATGTGATGCTAAATACATAGTTCAGTTTAATGATAAGCAAGGAATCATCTTCAATGCTAATAAGGAAGTTGTCCTTATTGCACCCAGAAGACATGATGTTTATGTGTTAGACATGTCCATTCTGACTCAGAATGGAACTTGTCTCTTTACCAAGGCCACTGAAACACTCAACTGGCTTTGGCATAAGAGACTCTCCCACCTGAACTTCAAAAACATAAACAACCTTGTCAAACAAAACAAGGTCCTTGGCTTACCATCTCTTGTGTTTTCAAAGGATAAACCATGCTCAGCTTGTGAAAAAGGTAAACATCACAGAGCATCCTTTAAAACCAAAACAAACTTTTCCATCAGGAATTGCCTACATCTTCTCCATATGGATCTATTTGGACCAATTAGTCCTAGATCCATTAACCATGAGAAGTATACTCTGGTCATTGTGGATGAATACTCAAGATACACTTGGGTATACTTCCTGATCAAAAAGAGTCAGGCGGCTGAAACAATTATGTCCTTTGTCAGGAACATTGAAAATCAAAATGACATCAAAGTCAAACAGATTAGGACGGACAATGGAACAGAGTTCAAAAATTATGAACTTGAATGTTTCTGTGATGAGAAAGGTATTTCCCAAAAAATTTCTTCACCCTACACACCTGAAGAAAATGGGGTGGCTGAAAGGAAAAATAGAACACTTATTGAAGCAGCTAGGACAATGCTAAATGGATCAGTCCTTTCCAAACACTTTTGGACTGAAGCAGTAAAGACTACCTGTTACACACAAAACAGATCCATCATTGTCAAGAGACATTGCAAAACTCCTTATGAGTTATTCAAGGGAAAAATCCCTGACATCAGCTACTTTCATGTCTTTGGGTGTCCTGTGTTTATTCATAATAACAAGGATCACTTAGGAAAATTTGATGCCAAAGCTGATGATGGATACTTCCTAGGATACTCCCTTGTCTCAAAGGCCTTCAGGGTGTTCAACACTAGGAGACAGCATACTGAGGAAACATTTCATGTTACCTTTGATGAGAGCACTGATGCAATCAGTGTCTCTAACAACTCAGTGGAAGAGATAGGTATTGATGAATCATCAAGATACCCTCCTGATGAACATCATACTGATAATGGTCCTTCCACTCAGTACCATGCAAATGCTGACATCTCCTATTACATCATTCCCCACAACCTTCCTTACCCAACCATCACTGAGTTTATTGAAGCACAAAGTATTGATGAATTCATTCAGTCAGTACAAAGTGCTCAGGTACTAAACAATCACAGTGATGAGTTAACCCACTCAAACACTCAAAATACTAAATAACATCATGTGTCTGATCCTGATCTTACCCATCAGGCCTCTACAAGTTCTAATCAGTTTCCAAGACCTCAGGACAGTTGGACTAGGTCTCAGGATATAGAACTTGTCAATATAATTGGTGAGCCTACTGAAGGCATGCTCACAAGAAGCATGGCTGCTGAACTGAGAGCAGCCTCAGCCAATGAATGCCTATTTGTGGACTTCATTTCCACAATTGAACCTAAAACTGTTAAGGAAGCACTAAATCATCCAAGTTGGGTTCAAGCCAGGAATGATGAACTGGAACAATTTGACAGAAACAAGGTAATGACCTTGGTCAAATGTCCTGAAGATGCTTCAGTCATTGGCATGAAATGGGTATTTAAAAACAAATCTGATGAAAATGGCATAGTCATTAAAAACAAAGCCAGAATTGTAGCCAAAGGCTATAATCAACAAGAAGGCATTGACTATGAAGAAACATTTGCACCAGTAGCAAGGATGGAAGCCATCAGGATCTTCCTTACTTTTGCTACATACATGAACTTCAAGGTGTACCAAATGGATGTTAAAAGTGCATTCTTAAATGGCTCAATAAAAGAAGAAGTTTATGTTCAGCAACCTCCTGGATTTGAAAGCCATGAGTTTCCTGACCATGTCTGCAAGCTTAACAAAGCCCTTTATGGACTGAAACAAGCTCCCAGGGCATGGTATGAGACTTTTTCAGCCTTCCTGATCCAAAACAAATTTGTCAGAGGCAAGATAGAAAACATATTGTTTATCTACAAGACAAATAATGATGTCATACTTGTACAAGTGTATGTTAATGACATCATCTTTGGCTCAACAAATTATAAACTTTGCAAACAGTTTGAAAAACTAATGGCAAAGAAATTTGAAATGAGCATGATGGGAGAACTGACTTACTTCCTTGGTCTACAAATCAAGCAGACTGATAAAGGAACCTCTATCAGTCAAGAGAAGTATGTCAGAAGCCTAATGAAGAAGTATGAGCTCAGTGACTGTGCCTCAGTCAAGACTCCCATGGTACCCCCAAACAACCTTGGTCCTAATCTTACTGGAAAACCAGTGAATCAAACTCTGTTTAGAGGAATGATAGGATCACTGATGTATTTACTTGCATCAAGGCCTGATATCCAATTCTCAGTCTGTTTATGTGCCAGATATCAATCTGACCCAAGAGAAACTCATATCACTGCTGTGAAAAGGATATTCAGGTACCTGAAAGGTACTCCAAACCTTGGATTATATTATCCAAAATGTTCAGGCCTTGATCTTAAAGGATACTCAGATTCTGACTATGCTGGATGCAACATGGACAGGAAAAGCACCTCAGGCTCCTACCAAATTCTTGGTGGAAAACTAGTCTGTTGGAGTGCTAAGAAGCAACAATCAGTTGCCATGTCCTCAGCTGAAGCTGAATATGTTGCAGCAGCAAGTTGTTGTGCAAATGTACTCTGGATGAAAAGTCAACTCAGTGACTATGGAATTCAGTACAAGATGGTTCCCATCTTTTGTGATAACACAAGTGCAATTGCCATCTCAAATAACCCAGTTCTTCATCAGAGAACAAAACACATTGATATTAGATATCACTTTATCAGGGACCATGTCATGAATGGTGACATAGAATTACATTTCATTCCTACTGAATATCAGCTAGCTGATATATTCACCAAGCCATTGGATGAACCAACTTTCACCAGACTGAAAGCTGAACTAGGAATGTTGGATATTGAGAATCAGTCCACTGATTGACTCCATCCAAATATGTGTAAATTATGATAACCCAAATCCCTGACTTAATGTGTTCTTCAGTGAGAAAGGTCACTGAACTTCAGGAACTAAACCCAAGTTCCTGAATTCTTGGTCCTTGCTGATATAAATAATGCCTAAACACGTTATTAATATTTTTCGATATCTCTACGTTTTGATAATCACAAAACGTAAAATCATTAAACGAAAAATTATGACGTAAACAAGTATTTAGTTGTAAATATCTATTTTAACAACTCAATCACTTAAGGTATGAATGAACAAATGCTTAATGCATTATATGATCAAAGGAACATTTTCTTAATCACTAGATTTTTTATAAAATGTCAAAAACATTTTATATCTTTTAGAAAAACATTTTTGGTAATAAATAAAAAGGTTTAATCCATTATAAATTTATGAATTCAAATTTTCAACCAAAAATGGCAAAAATGTTTCAGAAAAACCTTCCTCACAAAAATACAAAATTGGGCAACGGTCTTGAGGGGCGGCCCCCTTAATTATACAAGGCGGCCCCCTTAATTTTAAGGGGACCGCCCCCTATTTAAGGGGACCGCCCCGCTCCTCCAGCTGTCCAGTTTTTGCCTATAAATACTAGTTTTCCCCTGGACTTTTTCTCACCTTTTGCACCCCAAACCTTCTATTCTAAATCTTCTCTAATCCTTGTATATCCTTTCTAAAATCCTTTGATCATATTCTCTTAAGCATTGGTTTCTAAGTGATCCAAGCTTCCATCATCAAAGTGCAAAAGAAGAATACTCCTTCAACATGAGAAGAAGTATTGTAGTTCAATTCATATCATTTTGTAGTTGTGTAAAGTGTTGTATAGTTGTGATAAGTAGATCTAAGTGTAAGCAAGTAGTTGTGTTGTAAAGAAGTTGTTTAGAAGTTGTGAAGTCGTAGTCTAGAAGTTGTAAAGCCGTCGTGTAGAAGTTGTGAACCCGTCGTGTAGAAGGTGTGAAGCCGTCGTGAAGAAGTCGTGAAGCCGTCGTGAAGAAGTTGTGAATAAGTCGTGTAGAAGTTGTGAGATTGGTTCTAGCTACGATTAGAACCCGACATCTAGCTTTGTGTCGTTAAGTCGGTGTAAGCTAAAGTTGTGTAAGGTTTTCTCCGCCATAAGGGAGTTTGTTGACATAGTGAAGAGAACTCTCGAGTAGGTGACTCGGGGAGTGGAGTAGGGCAAGGAAGGTGTCCTTGTAGCCGAACCACTATAAATCCTTGTGTTGTGGTTTGATCTTTCCATCCCTATCTTTCATTTCATTTCATTTACTTTACTTGCATTACTTATTTACATTTGTCTATATTTGTTCACATTGTTTAAGACTTGAAGTCACATAAGATCGAATCGAAGTTTTTAAAAGTAAACAAAAGTTTTTACAATAAAATTAAAAAGAATTAAAACTATTCAACCCCCCTTCTAGTTTTCCACAATTGGTATCAAGAGCCACGTCAAACAAGATTTTTAAAATAAACTGTATTTTAAAACTTGAAACGATCTATGGAATCTGAAAAATATTTAGAAGGGCAATCTATGCAAAGACCACCACTATTTGAAAGTGATGGATTTCTTTATTGGAAAAATCGATTCGAAACCTATATGAAATCAAAAGATCTAGATCTTTGGCATGTTATTACTAATGGTGATTTTTTACCTATTCAAAATAATCCGGAAACTAAAAAGGATGAAATAGTACCTTTTGAAAAACAAAATGATGATTTAAAAAGAAAACTTGCTAAAAATAATGAAGCAAAAATGGTTATTTATAATGCGTTACCGCGTAAAGAATATGAAAGAATCTTTATGTGTTAAACCGCAAAAGAAATTTGGAACTCTTTACTAATAACTCACCAAGGTAATAGTCAAGTCAAAGATAATAAAATAGATCTTCTTGTTCAACAATATGAACAATTTATGATTCCGGAAGAGGAATCGATTGATAATGCTTTTGCTAGGTTTAACACAATCATCACAAGTTTAAAAGCACTTGATGAGAGTTTTTCTAGTAAGAATTTTGTTAGAAAATTTCTTAGGGCGCTTCATCCAAAATGGCGAGCTAAAGTTACGGCGATTGAAGAATCGAAGAACTTGTCAACTCTTCAACTTGACGAGTTGATTGGCAACTTGAAAGTCTACGAGGCAATAATAAAGAAAGATTACGAGATGGTCAAAGGAAAAAGAGAACAAAGCAAGTCAATTGCTTTGAAAGCTAGGAAGGAATCTAGTGACGAGGATAGCTCAACCTCCGATAGTGATGAAGAAGAATATGCCATGGCCGTAAGAGACTTCAAGAAGTTTTTCAAAAGACGAGGAAGATTCGTTAGACAACCACATGACGAAAGAAAGGCACTCCAAAGAAACAAAGACGACAAAGGTAGCAAGAGCGAGAGGAAGTGTTTTAAATGTGGTGATCCAAATCATCTCATCGGAAGATGTCCAATGATGTCAAGAGAGCAAAATCAAAAGGCATTTGTTGGAGGAGCATGGAGTGATAGTGACGAAGATGAGAAAGAAACCACAAAGGAGGAGAAATGTCTTATGGCTAAGACATCAAGTGAGGTATATTCCGAAACCGAATACTTTAGTGATGAATATTTATCATTAGACGAAAAAGACTTAGATAGTGAATATAATAGATTATGCAAACTAGGTCAAAAAGTAATGAGTAAAAACAAATCACTAAAACGCATAAATAACCAATTAGAAAACGAAATACTTGAATTAAAAATGAAAACGAAAAACTTAAGGAAGAAATTTGTAAACTTGACAAATTTGAAAATAGTAGTAACTCACTTAGGAAAATAATAAGTGTTCAAAGAGTAGTTGTAACACCCCAACCCGGCAAGGGTAGAAGTATCACACTAATGGTTTCATATCAGATAAACATAGCATACAATCAATAGTAATACAATGGTTCTCAAAGGTTACAAATGAAATCTTGCAATACAAGGGTTACAAAGGAAAATAAAAGTTGCCTATTAAATCCATAAGTACATCTCTTCTAATGGCTTCTACTCAAAGTCTTCTAAATCCAAAAGTCTCTTCACTCATACCCAAACCCGTCGTCCTGCTTATAACCTGCCGCACACGAAAAGAAAACGTGCGGCTGAGCTTAAAAAGCCCAGTGAACAGATATAACGGAAACAAAGCAGTAGCATAATGAATAATACATGAGTAAATGAGAATGGAAGCATGAGTACATGATGAGAATACAAGGTAAGAATACATGGTAAGAATACATGGTATCATAAGGGAAAGGACAAAGGTGCATGGTAAGGGAAGGTCAGTAATCCACTACGAGCCCATAACATAACATGAATCATAAGTGTTCAAAGAGAAAGTTGTAACACCCCAACCCGGCAAGGGTAGAAAGTATCACACTAATGGTTTCATATCAATAAACATAGCATACAATCAATAGAAATTTACAATGGTTCTCAAAGGTTCCCAAATGAAATCTTGCAATACAAGGGTTACAAAGGAAAATAAAAAGCTGCCAATAAATCCAAAGTACATCTCTTCTAATGGCTTCTACTCAAAGTCTTCTAAATCCAAAAGTCTCTTCACTCATACCCAAACCCGTCGTCCTGCTTAAAGGTGCATGGTAAGGGAAGGTCAGTAATCCACTACGAGCCCATAACATAACATGAATCATAATCATAATCATAATCGTACACATGCAGAGGGGAGACCTCTTAGTATCCTGTGAATATGAGGGGTGTCCTCAATCATGGGTATCCTGTAAATATGAGGGGTGTCCTCAATCATGGGTATCCTGTAAATATGAGGGGTGTCCTCAATCATGGGTTGGAGTAGCTAGCTCCCAGAGTGTGAAAGACGTGTATCGCACACACCATCAGTCACCATGAATAACATAACATAACATAACATGTACATGAACAAATCTAGGATGCATCCATACGCCCCCGGTGGCCATAATCTGCCTCTACATAAACATGAATCATAAACATAAACGTGCAGGGACGGGACAGGTCATCACTCTCCTGCCCTAGAGTCATGCCATCGGTGCATCGACTGACATGGACATGAAACCCTCATGCCTAGTGAGTGGCTCGTAGTATCAAACTGAGGGTAAAGGTCAAGTATCATGAATCATGTTTTTAGTTTACTTGCATAGGTCAATATCTTGTTTCATAAGTTCATAATCATAGGTTCATAATCATGGTTCATAAGCAAGGTTCATAAGCAAGGTTCATAAGCAAAGGTTCATAAGCAAAGGTTCATGAATGAAAGGTTCATAATCACAAAAGGTTCAATATCATGATGGTTCAATAATCGGAGTTCATGAATGAAGGGAACATAGCAATGGTATAGGGAACCCTAATATGAATCATAATGAGAGAATGAAGGCCTCTTATTAAAGAAGCAGAATATCTGTACCTTAACGAAATACGCAAGCAAGAAATGAAAATCAAATCAAGTAGGAGATCACTCCCTCTTCACCCGATCTACAAATAAGCACAAGTTCTCTTATAAGTTCATAGGACCGTAAGGTTTCATTCTTGTTCTCATTCCATATTAGGTGACTTTAAGTTAAATCATTCCCGTATGCTAATTCAAAGTATTATAGATGATCATATTCATAGTTCAAGATTCTTAATGTCTTTTACAAAGTTTTAGTGTTCATGTAGTAGTTTTCATAATTTAGGGTTCATTAGGTAATTATCATAAGTTTAGGGTATAATATGAAAATATCATCAAGTTACAGATTTTATAAGTTATGACCTTTGGTTTTTAGCAAAATATCCATTTACACCCTTTAGGTTACACAATAAACACATCACACCCTTTAGTTCACAATTTTACCCTTTTATAACATCACACAGTTTTAAGTACGAATTTTTCAATTTTTCCATAAATTATAAATCATATAAGAACTCAGTATTAAAATTCCCAAAAATTCCCAGAGGTGCTCATATGTCTAAAGTATTTTACCAAATTTTTCCAGATTTTATTATGTAGCATAGGTATGTGCTAAAAATCCATTTTCTCAACTCGTCCAGATTTCTGAGTAATTTTACTATACGAAAAGTTATCAATTAGAAACCCTTTAAGAAAAATTCAAAAAAATCTAGAAAAATTCCAGGAAGTAGAATACATCTTATAGATTACCCAGTTCAAAGGAATCTTCCTAACTCAACACGGTTTGAAAATTAAAAATCAAAAACCCGGACTGATTTTCCAGACTCACAAATCCGACCAGACACATAATTTTCTAAAAATCAAAAAGTAACCTTCTAAGCCTCTAAAAATTACAAACTAAATTTTCCCAGGTAGCTATTTCAATGAACTTAGTTTTGGGATTTTAAAACACTCAAAAACTCGATTCCATCATAAAGTTACAGCCATTCAAAGTCGACCAAAAATCTCACTCAGAATCAGACATCACAGCAACTTAACCAATTTAGGGTTTTTAATATCCAAATCATAAGTTTTTCACTCCAAACGATTTTGGTTGAGTCCATAACATATTTAGGTTAATAAACACAGGTCTTAACATAATCAAAACGGATCAAAACCATCACACACCACTGAACCGATTTACTTATAAGATTTTTAGGGTTCTTGATTCATTATTTTATGTGGTTTCTTATTATGATTTCATGTGAATATAATTTGACAAACACATCAAAAAGACAACAAGAATCAAAGAAAAAGATGATACAAATACCCTTGATGACCAATCGAAGAATCACAAACACGACAAGATCAAATCACACGCCTCTTCTCCTTTTCTTTTCTTTGGCCGAATCGAACACACAAAGAACACATATGGGTCGATTAGGGTTCATGTTCATGAATTCAAATGGATTGAAATTATGCATATATGATTACCTTGGACAAGAACAAGATCAACAATCACCAAAACCTCTCCTTTTTGTACCTAGCCGATCGGATTTTGATGAAGAACACAAGAGTGGATCGAAATTTTGTAGAGAGAGAGTAGTTTAGGGTTTTTTTTTTTTTTTTTTTTTTTTTTTTGATGTTCGGTATAATGGAATGAGATGGAAACCGTATATTTGATTTTGGGTAATTAGGGAAATAATCAATTTCATTAATGGGCTCAATTAATCTTGTAACTATCATGAACTTGGACCACTTTGTGGTCAAGGGGCACCTATAGCATAGTTTTCTTTTCTTTTTTTTTTTTTTTTTTTTTTTTTTTTTTTTTTTTTTACAAACATTATAATGCAATGTTTTACTTATTATTTAACTTTGGTTAGGACATATATAGTGTTATCAATGTGACTTC